>SRHC01003514.1:41630-201304 GCA_004794325.1 Pomacea maculata | reverse complement strand
CCCAAAGATTACTTGAAGTTATCACTAAAGTTTCAAATAGATGAAATTTTAAGCTAATTAGGTAATTGGTTTGGTTGTGTTTACATTGTGTTTAACTAAACTGTAACTGTGGTCAGTCTTCATGTTTGCAATAATGTACAACAGCTTTACAACAATGTTATTTTATATATTATAATTGCAGAATGCAAACACAATAATAGAACACACTTTAAGCATTCATTGTAAAAGTATGCAAATATTATAAAACTGGACTACTTTATATGAAAGAAAAAAAGTATATATAACACATTTTACCAAACTGAAACACTAATGTATTTCACTCTGTCAGGAATACTGTTTGCTGTTCTCAATGATTAAGAAATGTGTAGCCTTATTTTACAACATGGAACGGTTTATACGCACACTATACATTCAGCTTGGCTCATCTTCAGCCACGCTGTGGAGTTATCTGTTGACTGTTTTGTAATCGGCATTATTACAATGCTTTGACTAAGCACGATCCCCGATCTTCAGCATTTCCTAGAAAGTGAAATAACCAAAGTCTGCATTAAAAAAAAAACAACACAAACAAACAAAAAAACGATTACAATAATCTTTCAATGCACGATCGAGTGTTCAAATTTCAATACAGTCAAATCTCCCTACTATGCCACCTACCGGGACCGAGCAAAAGTGGCATAGTAGCGAGAGTGGCATAATACAGAGGGTTCGTAAAAACGGCTTTATTTGCTCAAGTTACCCGTCAATCCAAAGCTCTCAAGAATCGTCTGCTGGCGCTAGCTGTCTCCTCTCATTCTCCCCTCACCTCTTCATCCTCCACCCCTCCCAACCACATCCTCGCACCTTCATCCTGTCACTAGTCGACCCCCTCACACCTTCCCTCTGTCACGTGGCTGTCACCCGGCCAGTGACCACCCCCCATCGCCAGCCTCCACCCTCCCTGTGTGCATGCTATGTTCCATCCACCTAACTGCAATGTCCCACACTACCATAGAGTATAATAATCGAGCACTGCGTGGAATTTCACAACTTGTGCCTTTTAACAGTCACACAAAAGTGGCATAGTAGCGAGAGTAGGGGTGGCATAGTAAATTTTTTTTTACATTGAATTTATAGTCGGGACCGAGCAAAAGTGGCATAATACCGAGAGTGGCATAGTAGAGGGGTGGCATAGTAGGGAGATTTGACTGTAGAAGGTAAATTGCTAAGAACTATTATAGGGTCAATTAATTAAAAGGATTGTTTGAAACACTAATATTTTGCTTCGAGAATTTATACATAAAGTACCTTGTGTTAGCCATGCGGCATCTTACTACAGCGAGCACATGGCACAAAGCGGAAGTAGCACGCGACAAATCGACGATTCGTGCTGAACTATACAAATTAAATTAAACTAATACCAGAAATCCTGATACTGTACTATAGACGGTATAGAAAATGTAGGACTCGTGACCGGGTGTTTAGCCAGTAGTCAAAAAGTGACATGGGCAAAAAGCGTGACAAAGAAAACATGAAATTTCCTTTTCTCAACTGCAAAACAGTTTGACCTTGAAGATATACTCGGCTATACGTATGCCTGCAAAAATGCGTCTATTTAAATGGATGTTAAAACGGATTTTGCTTTGAATGCTATAATCATCTTAGCTAAGCTTATATCCAGAGCCAGTACGGCCAACGTTTGCGTATGCAATGACATCAGACTGCGTTAATCGTTTATTATTTTCCCAGCATATAACAGTATGTTTACAATTTGTGATTCGACTATCAATATGTACATTTCGCTTAGTAACGTAATATAGGCAGCAAACTTCAGCAAAAGGTGCACACAGATAGGATATACAATACTGCAGTTTAACATTTTAGAGCTGTGTACACGTGAGTGGTCAGTAAATGAGAGAAAGTGATGTAAAAAGATCAAACTATTTGAACTTCTTTTATAGGAAAAGGTCATTAGTAGACGTGAAAAACTCGACAGATTAAAGAAAAGATTAGACAGCTCAAAGTTTATCTCCTTCACTCTAATGCATGCGTGATGTCAGAGTCGTCACACATTTGGGAACAATTACTGGAGTTAGCAGTAACTCTAGCAGTGGTGAAGCCTACACTTTATAGCATTCTTTGAAGTCTAGATTTTTTTCCCTCCTGATACCTTTTGTTCGAAGAAAAAGCAATGAAAAAAACCCAACTAACCAAGGTAGGGCCCCCTCCACAGCGTGGGCAGGGTACACCATCCCTCTCTACCCCTCCCTCTTATCAGGTGTATCTGTAAGTACAGCCTCGTCCTAACGTACCTGTCTGAGCTACTAAAACACCGTATTCGAACCCCCTACCCCCCGTCGGTCTCCTTGTGTTGCCCTCCTCTTTCAGCCAGGCACGCCCCTTTTCTTTCTCAGGCCCAATGGTTGGGAATTCTCTGCTCTTTTCGAACGTAGTCTACGTTCGAAGTCTTTATACCCGCCTCAAAACCCATTTCTTTGAGAAATATCTTGCATAATCACCAGAACTGTTCTGCTCCTTTCTCAGTTCTTTATCCATGAACTTATTTCATCGATTCGTTTGTAGTCTTTTCGTGCATCGCACTGAGCTCGAATCCCCACATAAACACCTGCAATACAAATTATATTATTAATTAAATCGCTACTACTTCAAAGATGTTATTGGTCTGTACATAAAAGAACACCGCCCTTTTCATCTTTCATCACAAGCTATATACAAATTTAAGTATTGATTACTTATTGTTTGTTTTTTTAAATTTAATTTATTTAATGGGTCATTCCGTTCTTGACTGTCCTTGCCATATTTTTTTCCATAAAAACCTATCCCTGAATTGGACTTTTATTTTGTCGATTTTGTGGAACAGCGAGTTCTGTGCTAGAACATGGGCATGAAAACAAAGACTTACAAGGAAACTCGTGGTAAATTGAGTGTACAGTCTTGTGTTAAACTAACACTTTGGCTGCTAGAACCTGATTTGGCCTACAATGAATCAGACATTATGCATGGAATGAAAGCAATTTTTCTACCTGTATGTCAGGGAAGTGGGGAGTAGAAATATTTTGTTAGTCACACTGCATTGCCAGTTCGTATTTGAATATAGATAAGGATGTGATCAGTTTGTTTTCAGATATATATATATAGTTCGAGATTTATGTTTGTTACGTTTTAGTTTCAGTCGGCATTATTCCTCATTTTTTTTCTGTACATTTGCTTTTTTGTGTTTTTTTCTAGCTGATTATATCATGTATGATTTTCTGATGGCTGATGCAGAAAATGTACTGACCACAGTGATTTTCATTTACAGTGATTAAAGGGATGTTAATTTTTGGAAAATTTGCCTGAATTGTTGCATTGTGATGGAAGTGAGAATCGAGAGATGGCAGGCCAGCTTGCAAGTGAAACAATCTACAGTTATGTGGCAATTCCATCTAGGTTGTGTTCTTGTACAACTAGCTCACCCCTACATAGCCATCAGGCACTGACATGTTGGCTACAGAAGATTTGGTCAGACTTTTCTTCCTAAATCTGAAAAAAAAAACTGAAAACGTATTGTTTTGATTAGACCTACATTCGTGTTATTGTCACAAAAGTCAAGATATTCAGGCTTAAAAAATCTGATTACTGCCAAGCATGTATGTCACCTTATGTCTTGTGGTAGTCCAAATCAACTGAAGCATTTTCTCTGTTGTGGTGTTGGCAACATCCAATTGAGAAGTGCTAAAAGTAACTACTTCCTTGCCTTTCTTTGGGCAGTAAGAAGCCAGCATCCCCATGATCATGAAAAGCAGAGTGTAGTATTTGTTTGCCTCCCTTTTGTTTCTGTAAGAGTACGTGTAATCTCTTTTCTGGTTTTATGAATGGTCCCCATGAAGGTAACTTAGCTTGAAGTTTCCCTCCCAGCCCAATGCTGGTGAAGAAGGTGTCACTCATTACATTCCTTCCACCATTTTCCTACCCAGAGATCATGTCAAGCACGACTTTCACCCTGGTTCTGTTTTCTTTGGTTGATCAGGTCTTCTTCCCATGTATACTTGGCAATTCAAAACATAAGACATGCTGTCACAGCAGACCCAGATTTTTGTACCATATTTCTCAGGCTCCCTGCAAATTTATTGTGTAAAAGGACATCTGCACCTAAAGATGACTAATTGTTCATTAACTTTCACATTTTCTGAGGGTTCATAACATTCTTTCAAGTTATCTACCCAAACATAAAATATTTTAGAGACTGGTGATCGCTTTGACGGCATTCAGCAGCTGCATCAAATCAAAGCACCCTTCTCAACTGACCGATTCTAGCTTTGAGCATCGATTTTGGACAAATACCTCTTGCTCCACAACAGTTCTATCAGTTCATCCTGAACTTTATAGACACCAGGCAAAAATTAGTACACCCATAAAGCACTCAGAGTCATTGTTAGTCATCTTCCAGTTTTCACCATAAACTAGTCTGCCCTCCTTGTTTGTCCATTTTATGATGATATCAGAAATTGCTACTGTAATCATCGTACAATAAGGAAGCAACGTTTGTAATGTCCACCACTACATGAGACATTTTCTTGACTGAAGAAAGAGGGGAACACCAAAATAAGTTCTAACAGGGGGTTATGAGCAATTCGACACAGAGATAAGAAGTACCATAATGTCAGGCACATACAGGGAAGGTGAGGTGAAAAATTTGGATGACGCAATGTTTACTTCTTGGAATTCATAAGCATGTGGCATTTATACCTGGGGTCTACCTAACCACTGGTGGTTTGTCACGACCTGATGTCGGACGTGTGCATTCTTTAAGAATAAGAAAACAATACGAGATCACCTCAGTTCAGGACGTCCGTTTAATATACGCACAAAACTTCCAACATACACACCGTACACAACTACAATTAACACAGCACACTCAATATAACCATCTTTCAATGTGTTACTACATATAACTTTAACATTACTAATAAAATTAATTATTTTGTTCACTTTTAGAAAAGTCAACATGGTTGTGTTGTGTACCCAAATGCTGACCAGGCTTCAGAGAAGTACACAGTAATAAAAACAATGGTGTTTGCAAACATTGAGCAACACAGTTATAGGTTTAGTTAGTTATATAGAAGTTCAGTGTCCACTATAGCTTCATGGTTTTTGCCATCTTTGGTCTTTTGCTATCTAACATTTGGTGATGCTGTCTCACATATTTCTTCCAATTTTTGTGAGCATCTACTGAAGTAGCAGCATTAGTGGGAAACACTCTCATCTTAGCCTTCAGTTGCAGGGTGATGGCCCGATGGGATGAACATCAATTAAAGAAATTATTTCAAAAGCTTATAGGGGAGTATAACCAATTCTTGCAGCCCTATGCTCCACTGGGGGAAAATAGGAATAATAAGAATAACCTATTCATGAAATCTAGAGATACATCACTGAGTGCACCATAATTTGGGCAGCTGCTCATGTTCTGTTCCTCTGTATGCTAGGATTATTTTATGAATTACCTCTGTAGTCACATGGATTAAAGATGTTTCATTTTTGTGGCTAGGGGTTATCTTATTTTCTGTCAAAGATTTCTGGGAAAAGCACCAGCTGTCTGGCCTTTGAGGGGGCTGACAATGATGTGATCTCTAGACACTGAATGGCTACAAACTTGACTAGATAGCAGTTGTCATTGTTTGTTAGGAATGTTATACATAGTTGTCACATTCTGTTTGCTACATTTGGTTGGAGTAAGACCGTGCAACCCCCACCCAACCTTTGTTTTCTGTGCAAATGATGTAAAGCTCTGTTTCCCTACATTCCAGACAAAGTACATAAATAACTAGCATTGCAAGTTGACTCAAATGTGTAAATGTTCACATCTAGTCCTGATTACTACCGAGCTTTGCAGCAGAAATTAAAACTTCGCTTTATTTTCAGTTCGCTTACCACATGACTGATGCTGATTTCGACAGCAGAATTCAGTTCACTGAGTTACTTTTTTTTAGCTGCTACGACGGTCTAAGAATGTCCACGTGGTTTTTATTCTTTCGCACGTGGTATTGTGAGAAGAAATGAGCGTCTGACAGGCACAATAAACATTTAATATTAACGTTAATGTCTTAGAAAGAAAATATCACAGAACTAGCTTTGAGTTACTGTCGACATCTGCATTGCGGGATACTCGAACACTCCAAACATATTCTCTATTCTCGCTAATTCTGCGCTCGGAAAAAAGTAAAAAGGATAGAAGTAGATGTTTCATTGACAAAATAGACATATTTCTAGATTGTTCTATGAAAAACCACTTGGTGAGTGACTAGAACAGAATTTGAACTTTGACAGTATGAAGTAATCTCAAAATGGCCAAAATGTAAAATTTTTGACAATTTTATGACCGGCTCAGTGGGGCTTTAAAGTTCCTAGCTACACCCTTCTCGGACATTCTAGTTTTCAAAATAAACAACAACAAAACTTGACGCGCTCTTTGACATTCTTTCGTCTTGCACGTGAGGCCTGACCGTGTCTTATCGTGTCACGTGACCGTAACACTTCCGATCTCCTCTGTTCCCAGTTTTCAAACTGTAAGTGGTACGTGAACACCATGACAAAGTCCAAGACTAGTATATCATTGGGGGTAGGGTTGGGAGGTGGTACTCGGTCAATTCAAATTTTCGAAAGTGGTTTTCTCTGGAAACGTTTGAAAACCGGGGCTCTAGGTAAGGGTTAAAATGAATTAATGGCAGTCTAAAGGTGGAGACCATTACTAGTCGATGGAAAAATCGAATAATTCCGTTGATCTTTAAAGTTTCACTAGCTACAACGGCACATACAAGGAAAACACCGAAAATTGTGTACACCCAAACAGACCATGTTGTTGGGTGCAAACATATGGCGATGCCAAACATTTAATCTCAAGGTGTCAACAACACTCAGAGCAATAACTATAAGTGGTGGTAAACATGCTGAGGACTCCAAAAAGCTCGCGCTCTTTAATATCAATACCGTGTAATCTGATATTGTATTATCTACAAATGACATGTAATGCATTTTGTCTAAATATTTCCATAAATCTTACAGTGAGAGGGGGTTGCCTGGAATAACTTCATTCCTGACCAGTTTGTATATTTAGATTATACACTGCATTTGACACAAGGGAAGGGCATTGTTGTCGCACTTAGGGAAGTCAGGGTTCTACCATGATTTACAAATTTATAACTTGACAGAAAGCTCGATCTGTGCTAGTTGACAGTTTAAACACTGTGTCAACACTAACAACATTTAAAAAGGATTTAGTCAAATGAACAAAATAAAGAAATTACATTTTGAAACCAAAGTAAGAAATATTTTGCTCATTGCTAAATGCAAGTTTCAAATAATGACAATGACTTTTAGTAGCTGTCAAGATCGACCAGTCCGTGCCTCCATGTTTGTAGGTTATTTTAACCCCTTCGCTACTTATGAACTGCAAGCGTAGAAAGCATGTAAGGGAGAATGACTGAGAATGTCAGCGAGAAAAGGGTTAACCATGACAGAATATTTGCTGAATATTGTTCAGCTGTAGAATTTTCGGCAGGAACGAGGCTGGAAAAGTACTCAGGCCCGAGATACTGAAGGAAGAAGACATGCCTGAGTCACGACATTTAAATCTCCCGAGTCGCATTTCGTTGCAATGTGCAATGCCAACTCATTTATTTAATCTATACACAGAAATTTAAAGTATTGGAATTTCATTACCATTTGACGGGGATCCAAACTACTTGTATCTTTACTCCTAACTGTGTGTTAAATGTCTGTGTGAGTATGTATGCCTGCCCTTGTGAGCGAAGAAAAATTTCTGTCCTGGGTCTCTTGGACAGACAATAAAGTCTGATTTCATTTGAGATTCCAGAGTAGAGAAGGGTAGTATCCATCGACGCTGCATGGATGCGGCGCGATGCTGACACTTGGTGGATTAACCTCGCCTAGCCGAGGTTTTTTTGCCTGGTGTGGGCGAATTGAGTGGAGCCCTTTTGAAGGAGGAAGCATCACCTCTCCCGACTATTCCTCGATCGCCTTCGGCCTGGGATAGGCTCCTGGACAGATAATCAAAAGGTGTAACATTAAAATTTCCCCTACATCTGGGACAAACAGGTGGCGGTTCACATCGCAAGAGGTGTCTTTATGTGGCATAGGTGTGTCCTGTCTTTAATCCTGCAAGAACTATAGGCGGTCGGAAAGACAGGGAAGAGTGGTGAATAATTTGTTTTGGCCCAGAGTGTCCCAGTGGCGTAGCCACAAGGACTGAATGTAGGCCGAGAAAAAAGGTTTGCAGTCTGATGAAATAAGTGACTGTAGTTTACTATAGAGGACGGAAGTTCCCAAGGAGAATTTTCCACTAAAAATTCTAGCTTTCGTTAGTCGTCTAATCTTTTACCTCGATCGCGTTGTGTTCTTTTTTTTTTAAATCCTATCCAACACACACCCAAACTCAGCCGACCTTGGAGTCCACAAAAGACCTGCTTTACTTTTCCCGCGGATCTTCACGTGTGTTCTCTCTCTGCTGCTGTGTCACCACTACATGGACAACAGACATCTCTCTCACGCTAGTGGTACACAGTCACCTCATTCACACGCGGACATTTTAACTGGACACCTTGGGCACTACGTCACCCACTGTTGCTGTCCGTCTCGCGCTGCGCGTCGCTCGCGCGACCAAGCATGGGGTGGAAAGGGATGTGGGGTGGAGCAACCGTGCACTGTCAGACCTAAACAAACTCTCCCGCTACACTATAATATAACTCTGTGGCTAGCTTTGTCGTACCTGTGTGGAAATGTAATTATCATATGAGAAGACCACGACCACGTGGTGACATCACACTATAGGAGACAACTCAAGCATAACCACAAAATGACTTCAAAGAAAGCCGTCTGTGTCATAACAGGTGCCAGTCGTGGTCTAGGTGAAAGTATTGCTCTCAATTTTGCTCCTAAATTTTCAGATGGATCAGTCATTATTTTGATGGCACGAAACAAACCAGCTTTAGATAATGTTCTACATCGTGTACAGGAAAAAGCTCCAACCGTGTATGTCATCGCAAAAGAATATGACCAGGGCTCGCTGGACAATGAATTATTTTCGTCAATCCTCTCGAATGCACTTGAAGAGGCCGGCGTTCAACCAGCGGATTTTGAGCAAGCACTTCTTGTGAACAATGCTGGAAGCATCGAGCCCTTAGTTTATATTCGAAATCTGCCAGAAGTGAATGAAATCAGCAAATACTTCAATAGTAATGTGGCGGGAATGATAGCGTTAACCTCAACGTTTGTGAAAATATTTCCAGCCACACTGGGAGTTGATCGACTTGTAATAAACATCAGCTCATTAGCTGCTGTTCAGCCGCTAAAAAGTCTTTCGTTATATTGTGCAGGTAATGCCGTTTGCATTTTGTAAATAATTAATGGTAATTTTGAGATATGAACATGTTGATGGTAATGTGAATGGCAGGTTGCCCCCAGTTCAATGGGTCAGTTTTATATTGACATATACATGTGTATACACAAGACATATACATGTGTTGCAGGGCTCCAAATCTCTCAGTAATAATAACAGTAACATATTCCCACTTTCTCTTTATAAAAATTACCCTTTTCAATCTGCCAATTTATCATGGTATCTATGTGAAACCCAGATAAAGCTGCAAACATTTATTATTTTCTCTCTTTTTAATTTTGGAATATGAAAGGCAAATCATGGAAGCAGAAAGATTTAGTGGTAATAAAATAAGCCACTTAATTTTAAAAATATAATTGAGTTGAAATGTGAAACAAGACTGTTAACCAGTTGACATATACAGCAAAGGGGAGGCTGATTGACCATTTACCAGTTTGACTTTGCACGAGTTGTTTTGACTACACATGAGTCATTCAAGCAATCATCAATATGAGCATATCCACTAGTCAATTTTGGCACAGCCAGGGTAGATTAACTTAAATCATTGTGTCCATATTTGAGTGAATGAGAAAAACACACTGCTTGCTTACTTTACTGTCTGCAAAAGCAGGGCTTCTGGTTGATTTGAATTCAAGTTTTGGTACAATTTTGAATGATATTAATGATAATAAAATCAACTCTAACAAAAAATTGCTGTATGCCAATAACAAAGTTGTCTGCCAACCCAAGCAAAAAAAACTGTAAAAGAATAGGAACTGGGTAAGCTGCATGCAAATATAATTTGTTATGTCTTAAGCATAAACAAACAGACATCCACATTTATTCTCATGGTTGAATCATTGCATGGATGGTTGATAGTATGATCAAATTGACTCTTGGGAGTTGTCAATTTAACCCAGGACCACCAAGACCTGTGCACCAGACTGGTTTCTTCATTCAACTTTGTACCTTATTTTGGAAACATTTAGAGTTGGTAAACTGTGTTATTCTTGTAATGCATTAAAATAGTGTCACTTAGCTTTATCAACTTTTTTCTTACTTAATGTAATACCTATTGTAGCTGGCTTTGGATGATGTCTTTTTAAATAGAACTTGCAGTTGTCTTTGCATATTTCCCGCTTTCACAAATGCTAATATGAAGTTAAATGTGATGTTACAGGAAAAGCAGCACGAGACATGTTTTTTAAGGTGCTTGCAGCAGAAGAAGAAAATATTCGTGTCTTGAATTATGCCCCAGGCCCGCTAGTTACTGACATGGCGGATGCAATCATAAACACTGCTGAAGATGATGATTTACGTCATTCAATGGGAGGTCAGGGACTTAGTTGCATTTGATTTTGACAAGTCTTTATGGGAGGGGGGGGATTCTACTGGAATTAGTTTTCCACTAGATTAGATGTTTCAATGACATTTTATCATCCTCAATATAAATTTTCTGCGTGCCAGAATAGCACTAGTGATTCACATGGATATTGCATCTGGAATTTTTTGGTTTTATTTTGAGTTATGATATAATTGCTTTACTCTCAGTATGTGCTCCTTTTTGTGCATTATTTATATGCAAATTCTGCTTTGTATGCTTAATTTTAGACTAGTCAGTTTGTGTTTTGTAGATACATTGATTAATATTTTTTCTCCAATATTTACTGCAGATATCAAGGCTAAAAACAACCTTCTGACATGTGAAATGTCTGTTCAAAAGTTACTCCAAGTTTTGGAAAAAGACACCTTTCAAAATGGTTCACATCTAGATTATTATGATGTCTGAGTTGACTGGAAATTACCAGAGAAAATACAAAAATGTTCAGAGGATACCATCTGCAATCATCATGCCCCAGCTTTTATTAATGTGCATTGCAACACAGCTCTATAGACCACAACCTTTAAGCTGTGTAGGAAAAAGCAGCCAGCCAGTCAGCCTAGCAGTTAAAGCATGGCCTCTAACACATGGAGTAAACACTCGTACCTGAACTGACCCAGCTGTTTGATAGATACCAACTGGGAAAAGAAAAACAGTGTAAGGGAGAGATTAACACTGCATTCACAAGGTGTTTCCAAGATAAGTGCAATATCAAACACTTCATTTGATGGAAAGTGACATATTAAGAGATAACCTGTTTACATAGTTTAGTCCTTTTTACTCGAGGAGCATAGGGCCACAACACCTTGCCAGCGGATCTGGTTTTGGGCAGTCCCCTTCAGTTGGGCCCATGTGGTTCTGATGTCCTTTGCCTCGCTTTCTTTTGTTCTTTTCAAGTCTGCTTTGGTCTCCCAATTCTCTTCTTCCCCTGAGGATTCCAGTCAAGTGCCTGCTTGGCAATGATGTCAGCTGGGTTTTTTTTTTAACCTTTTCAGACTAGTGGTTTCGATGTTAGAACATCTCTATCAAAACATCTTTTTCCCATTTTTAGGTGTGTATTTACACATCAATTTTGTTTCTTTTTATTATACGTTTCCCAAGTATCATTTTTAATATATGCTTTGGGGTTTACAAAAAAATAATTTGCATTATCATTTCAAAATTAGCTCAATCAGCTTCAGTACCAAGCACAGGCTGTACAAGTCCCTCGTAGTGTCAATCCTACTCTACGGCTGCGAGACTTGGACGCTGCTTGCCGCAACGGAAAAGAAGCTCCAGGCCTTTGAGAACAAGTGCTTGAGAAAGCTGCTCCGCATCTCGTACCGCTAACACAAGACCAACGCATACGTACGGAGCACCGTAACCTCTCTCGTGGGCCCACATGAGCCCCTTCTGGCAACAGTGAAGCGGCGCAAGCTCGCCTGGTTCGGTCACGTCACCCGCCACAACACCCTGTCCAAGATGATCCTACAAGGAACCCTCGAAGGGAGCCGTCGTCGTGGTCGTCCGAGGAAAAGCTGGGTCACCAACATCAAAGAATGGACCGAACGCGAGATGCCAGACCTGCTCTCATCTGCTCAAGACAGGACCGGGTGGAAAATTCTGTCTGTTGCTGCTGCCGGACGGTCCCCCCTACGCCCGGACCGGGCATGGGACTGACCTGACCTGACCCTTCAAAATTAATTTGATCTGAATGGATGATGTAGGGGTATAATGTTTGGAGTAGACAAGTTTTCAAGTAGTTATAAGGTATGCTGAATATTGAGGCTTACTAAGGGAATTTCAGGAAACAATGTCAGATAATTGTGCTGTGGTATTCACTGTAGCTTTTTGTATTGCTAATTTTCTTCTCGCTGCTCACATTTATGAGTTTATATATTACTAATGCCTTCTAAAGCATTCCAATTCATGTTTAAATTATGATGATGATGTAAGTAAATGTGTATATATTACTAATACCTTCTGAAGCATTCCGATTCATGTTTAAGTTATGATGATGTAAGTACATTTTAAAGAGGAAAGCATTAGTTGAAATTTCTGGTTGGTGGTGTTTTTGCTTTGGTCATGCTTCTTGATAAAACAAGGAAAATAACTTTTGATTTATACAAAGTTTGTTGTTACCTTTGAGTGGTCAACGCTCATGCACATACATGCACTTTGGTATTTGAAGGCATGGAAGTTTACGGTAAGAATGTGATATTCCAGTAGATCATAAAAAAAAGGGACAAATTTACGTGATGCAAGATGTCTTGATAAGCACTGAGGAACATTTAATGACTCAAATTCTTACAAAGTTCTTGTAATGGAGTATTTCTAGTCTTGGAGTCAATTCAAATTATGCATTTAATTTTTGTTTAAATGATTTGGTTTTATTTTAACATTTTAAATTGTTCACTATTTCTTGACTTTGCATTTATATTTAATATGTATCAGGGATAGGTTTTGGGATGCTCGTGGTCATTTTGAGATCACTAAATGCAAACGTTTGAACGACAAACATGCTTATTAAAATCAGCAATAGTGTACGCTGTGCTGTGTATTTAGTTCACTTGTTCATTGTACTGAGTGGTTGTATGGTGCATATATATGTATACTGATGTCCACAATATTTTATAGCCTGTATTCATGTTTTTAATAATTTATATGAAAATGTTATGATACTCATAAAAATTTAAGAGCCAATTTTAATTTTGGGGTACATTTCTCATGATTGTGCAAGTAATGGGTTGCACAAACACTGTTCACTAGTTTGTTTAGTAGGATGGGACACTGGAGAAAATTGGGCTAAAGCAAATATGTCCTCAAGAAGACATTTAACAATAGTCAACTGTGGCCATGCTCTGGGATGGTGGCATATCTAGCAGAGAGGTGTATCACGGGGCTGGAGGTGTCATCCTTGTCTTAGCTAGTGGAACTAGAAGAACCCTAGTTTATTAATGCTCCCTACACACCAAATGTGTCAGTACTAGCAGAGACAGAACAGAAACCTATAGAACTGATGATCAAGAAGACAGTCAACTAATACAACAGGATGCAGGGTCTCTCATCAGAACAATCAGTCCAACTTTCACTCATAGCACCGCACAGACTGAAAAAGTCACACTGGAATGGCTCCTCTCTGAATAAAATACTTAAAGCATAGCTGTTGGGTGTTAAACCTTTAATATGGCAGCCTCTATCTTCTGCTGCAGCTTCTCCCACAGTCCAGCAAAATTTCAGTTTCTGAGGCTGACTGGTCTAGAATACATGCTAAAGCAGTAAGGCTGGTAAACAACATAAATACTTGGCAATATGAAGGCAACATAAAGGTATAGTTTTTAGCCTATTAATGCTAATTACACAGAGTACAATAATGCACCCTTATTAATTCCACAACAAACTCTCAGTGCAGTTAGTATTAAACTTATCTAAAGTCTGTTTTTCGTAAGTTCAATTATGCTCTTTGTCATCAGTCCTACATAAATGAATAATAAAATGTTTCCGATGCTAAAAGTCCAAAGACCAGTTTAATGGCGCTTGAATTGTCTGCTGCTACAAAGAACTTTCATGACCATGCAGGATTCATTTCAAACCTCTTTTTATTGTTAT
This sequence comes from Pomacea maculata, assembly GCA_004794325.1. Lineage (NCBI taxonomy): Eukaryota > Metazoa > Mollusca > Gastropoda > Architaenioglossa > Ampullariidae > Pomacea > Pomacea maculata. Next base: position 186,962 of record SRHC01003514.1, on the reverse strand, counting down.
TTCTTGATCGACACTACATACAACCACAGATGATGACACATCTCAAGCTTTGTGAAGAGGATTGGTGTTTTACGCTGAATCAGCAAAGAAGGCTACATCATGGCAAGTCAAGCTTTGTGAAGACTAGAGACAAATTGATTTTCTTTAAAACACAATAGGTAAAATTTCATTGTACCACAGTTCTAATGTGCATGAGATATACATGTAAGAAATAAATACTTTAATTTGTCAATTTTACTATGAGAACCATTAAAAAGGTTGACTTCACTCAAGTTTAATCTTGATACATAAATGGCATCAGGTTAAGATGTCCCCACTGTCATTATACATCATTTGAATGAGGGCATTTCTAGGTAGACAGCATTTAAATTTCATGTATTTAGTTTACCTAGTGTGTAAAAATTACTAGGATTCCTGAATGAATCCAAACCTGATTTGCACAAAATTTATGTCCTAATAATCGTCAGGTTCAGGTGGAGCATTAATGTAAGGTACAGATGTAAATAAAGCAGAGCAAGAGGTGTTGAAGCTGCAAGGAGAGTACTCCAGTTCTAGAACAAAGAGGAAATTGTCGCCTGGTACTGCCATGGTTGGAGCTGGTACATAAAGTGTTACCTGAGGTCCTTTCTGAGGCCAGTAGCGACCTACATTGAAGTCATTTATGAAGGCCTGGCCCTGTCAGACAAACCAAGCAACCATTTTGGACTGTGAGTGCAAATGGAATTTTTGCTAGGTGTGGCACTGACAACCATTACAAAATTTTAAAGCCTATTTTTGCTGCAATATCACAAAAAATACTGTCATCAATAAAAACTTACTTTGCTTTTTAAAAAAAAACAAATCACTTGTAGTTTGCTAGTTTTGGAACAAACGTTAAGACAAAAAAATATAAATGACCATGATTACCTTGACCCATGGCCTCATGTCAAGGTTTGTATCTCGGGGTTGATCTGCTGTATTAGGAATGTTGATTTTTCCCTTGTATATAGATGGAGTTTCAAGAGTACCAGAAATTGAAACTTCAGGAGCAAATCTAATCCAAACACAATTCACCAGAATAAAGCATCTTTTCATAGATCTAATCGTGCATGCTCACAATTGCAGAAGGAATGCATTGTGATAAAACTAAAAAACAAATCATAATGTTTTAATGTATGTAATGGCAGATGTCAAGTTTGCCAGTGGTTCCTATGGTTCCAACAAATTCACCCTTACTGAAAGTAAAACAAAGAAAAAACAAAGAAAAAGCCTTCAAGCTCATAAAACTGCTTTAAAGCAGAAGTCTTTCTTAATTATGCAGATATTTAAGTACCACATAAGTACTACTTAAGTAACTGCTTTAGCTGTTACAAACTTAATAGGATTCAGATTAATGTGCAATGATGCTTGTGTTTTAAATAACCCACCTGTTAGATCTCTCCACTTTCTGTATGTATTCCAAATGTATTGGGTATATCTCCCACCCTGACAAAAGATGGCCATCAAGTGTCACATTATAGATGATCCCCTGTTAGACAGATGTACAGACTGAAAAATGAGTAGATAGTGTGCTGCTGAACACGTATGATAATGAGCTTCTAGGGAGACTAAAAAATTGATGATGGTAAGTATAAGTAAACACACAGACAGAGAAACAGTAAGATACACTGTACTTGTTCAGATTACTTTGCTCATGAAGTTCATTGCCACGCCGTAGCCAACACGTCCCTGATTCTCCACAAATATGTCCAGATACTGTCCTGCCAAACCCATCACCTTCACCTGAATGATTTCGTCTCTATACAACATGCCCATCGGTTTCTGTAAGAAAAGAAAAATGTTTAGAAATCAATGGTATGAATCCTACCTGAAAGAAGAACTTCAAAACTGTAAATAAAATCTCATTCTCTGCTGGAAAATACTGAAGGATTAACATGATTGCCCTAGGTTTTATCTCTGCAACCATAATAAAAGCAATTACACAAATAAAATAAGGATCCAATTAACTCAACATTCTTCATGTATGCTTCAAAAAAAAGTATTTGGCCAAAATAAACTCAACAAAGCAATCTTTATCATGGCAATGAATGCATTCATCATCTTAACTTTCAGGAGGGTTTATCACAGCTGGAACACCCAACTAAAAATTGTATGTAAGGTTAAAGAAAATAAAAGTTACAATAAATGGCTAGAAAGATTTACTCTTTGCCATAAAGCATTAATTGTAATATGTGATTAAGCTCTTACCCTAGACAGGAAATAAATAAACAGCCATAAGGAAACGAAAGGCTACAAATTAAATCAGCGCCAAATTACTTGAGAAGCCAATAATCACTGTTTTACAGTATTACATACATGCAGTCCTCAGCATTTTCTGTGGTGACTGATACCAAAATGAGAATTTCCATAACATTAATTCTATCCAAATTTCAAAAAAGTACCAAAGGCTGCTGTTTAGTAAATTTCTTCACAAGCTTTATCTAAATCTATTCTTTCCTGCTGTGCCATGGATTTTGCTGATGATGTTTGCACTTACGTGTGTCAAACAGAAAGACATATAGGGAAACCGAGAGTGTGGCTGTGTGAGGGCTGGTTTTAGAGTTATAAAGTGAAGTGAAGCGAGTTTGGTGTCATGTAAAATTTCCGATGATTATTATGAATACAAAGCACACAGAATCCTAAACTTCATACTACAATTCTGCACTTGACATTGGAAAATACTTCAAATGTTGTCATGCATGAGTACATGTCCACCTGCTCATGCGCACGCATACATGCAAATATATCCTATTGATGAATCATATTTGCAAATAAAGTTGAACATTTTAATATAAATTCAATGGAATTCGCTTATTCTTTATGTAATGTTTGTACACTAGGAAGGAGTTTTAATAATTAAAAGGAGTCCAGAGAAAGCAAAGTCTACAATGAGTTTCACTTTAAACGAGCATATCAGGATGGAAGGAATTATAAAAGGTTTTTGTTAACCAAGACTTGAAAATTCACAGCTGTGCAAGAAAATGGATCTTTGTAGGGGTAGGGGTGGGTCGAAGGTCTATATGTATGCATGTAAGTTTCAGCAAGTGAAAACTTCTTTGATGAGGAAACATTTCTGGAAGAATTAATACAAGAAATTTATGACATACACTGACATTAGTGAACTACTAGACAGACAATATTCAGTAATTATGAAAGATTTAACCCAATACATGAAAACTAGAAGGAAGAAAATATCACAGCATTTTGAAAACAAAAAGTACCTGATTCACCATAACATAACCTCGGTCCCGCACACCTTTTGTGAACAGCTCTCCATCAGCTATATTAGTCTCCAGCTTATGCCGATATAAGATGTACCCATAGTACTAAAACAGATAAACAATACAGATTCCTAAACTGTGTTTAACAACATGAATATAAGTATTTCATAAATAATTAGAATTCCAGGTCTTGTTTTACACCCTCAGTAACATTCCTTTTGCAGCCCTGTGCTCCTCGTAGAGTAACAAGGACTAAACTAAAAAATCACTCCTTTTAGCACACAGCAAAAGGATGTATGAATATACCTAAAACATCTATCTCTGAAATAAACTGAAATCTGTGCAACCCTAATTCAATCCTTAGATATAAATCCATTTAACATTCCAAGAACACATTTATATATATATGCATATGCAGTACAAGGTAATGGACTATTTAGTAAGATACTGTTAAAATGCAGCTGTTAAATGGAAGACTCTGATCAAAAGCTACGTGAAACACTTTTCTTGAATGGGTATGCACTGTAGCCCTATGGTCAAGGAGCTTTACTTTCAACGAGTTAAAAATTACCTCCGATTTTTCAGCCAATAAGGCAAGAAATGTAACACCCAGAAATTGTCCTAGTAATGAAAGCTTGCTTGACTCACATGTTTGATCTTTTCATCCTCCATAGCCAAGGGATATGTTGAGAATATGGGCCCTTCAGGACAAAGTGTAGACAAGGCATCTTGCACAGTGGACACCTGTCAACAAGAGAGAAGGCATCTAAACAAATTTACCCAATCACCCACACACACTCCCTCCCCACATTCACACGACACAATCACAACCTCTATCACCTAAAATTTTATATTTGTTCTCAGCTTCATTGTAATATTCTCTCATAAGAGTGATAAAGTATGCAAGTTAAGGAAATGTAATCAAATAACTGATGTTTTCAGAGCATGTTGCCAATTCTGAATCTCATCTCACAGTCAACATTTTCTTCTTGTTCTGCATTTAGAAATTATTAAGCCATTATTTAGTAACTGTAACAAGAGGCATCAATACTGATAAAACTTACAAACATCATCTCTGTTTGACCGTAGCTGGCTTTCAGGGTGTCAGGAGGAACGGGGTAAGGCGGCAACTCCAGATACTAGAAAGAATATTTAAAGCTGGTTTGTTCACAATTGATCATGATGAAAAAGCACAACCACACAGGACTGAAACCCTAAAGGAAAAAAATATATGCTACTTAAGCCCATCTTTGGCCATTCAGTGTATTAAGTTACTATCAAAAACCAATCTTGACAAGTAAGATTTAATCTTAGTACAAAGAATTAAAATAAGTGCTTAGTAAAAAGAAACAAACACTCAAATAAATGCATAAGAAAAGCAGATGTAAGTTTTACAAAGAAGCCATGGCCATATGCTGACTCTGCTACCTTTGATACAATGTCTCTTATGGCAAAGTACTTTGGAGAAACATCGCCTGATTCATTAAGCGGGGCATCGTAGTCATGACTTGTAGTGGCAGCCATATACGGTGGGTCATCACCCCCACCTGAGATGCCAAAGTTTGTACCTCCCTCAAACATATACCTGTCAAGTTGAAAATGTGTGAGAAAACACCAATGAGACTGACCAAAGTGCCATTTTCCCCCTTACCTGTATTTTAATAAACACTTTGTAATATGCAGAAGGGTTCCACTACCTGCTTTCCATGGCCTGATTGTGGGAATAGAAAATATGACAACCGAAATAAGCTTTGGAGAATGCAAAGAGAATTTCATGCAGAAATCAAAAGTTTCCATCAGAAATCACATGCTTGGTTTGCTACCTTAGACACAATGTCTCTAACTGCATAGAATTTTGGAGTGATATCGCCTGACTCATTGAGTGGGGCATCGTAGTCACGACTGGTTACAGAGGTCGTGTATGGTGGTTCATCACCCCCATTCCAGAAGCCAAAGTTTGTACCTCCCTCAAATAAAAACCTGTCAGTTAAGAAAATTTTTGTTTTCAGAGAATTACTAGTGAACCTGAGATATTGTCAGGAATTTCGAATAATATTATTCACTTTATTTTAAACTAAAGAGAGATTTTAAACAATTTTAATTAGTTTCCTGTGGGCAAGAATAATAAAAGTTGTATAATCACAGGTTTTTGTGTGTGATACTAGCATGAAATATGGTTAGTGCTTGCTTCTATCAATGTTCAGTTAATAGTGTAAAAACTGCATTCATAAAATAAAAGCCATCTCCACAAGCTTGCATGCACATGCACACTACAGAATTTCCATGATTATAAAAGTTGCCCAGATGTCAAAATGCATTTTCTAAAAATATATCCACTAGACAAGACAACATTTACTTTAACCAGTACTGTAATAAGCTACTTACAGGTTTACATTAGCACCATAAGCTAATATCAGGTCTAATGACTTGGCCACTGCTGTTCCACTTAGCACTGAATGTGGATGACCCCAGTGATCAAGCCAGCCAGTGTAGAATTCTGAGTTTACCTGCACCAAGATTGGCAAGGTCTCATGTACACTAATGTAGAAGATATTTATCCTGCTATAATAAAGAAAATACCTAAAAGGGTGGAAATAAAGAAAATAATGTAAAGAAAGACAAGTAGGGTTAGAGTTGAATCCTGTTGCATTACATTAACCTTATGTATGTATGCATTTAAAAGTCCTTATACACATTGCCTAACTTAAAAGAGTCAAGTCAGGGGGTGGAGGAAATGAGTTCAGTCAACTGAAGATACTTTTAACATATTTTCAGATGTTTTCTTAAGATATTGTTGTATTGGCAGTAGAGGTTGATATTCAATGGGGTGGGGAGGGAAGCAGGTCCAGGTTAGAAATGAGAATGCAGCTATTAAAACTCTAAAACTGAAGGTTTGAAACTTATATACCAGAGGTCCTTTTGGCTCATAGTCCCTCTGTGCTTTAAATGCAGCTGCTGGATCATCTGTAATATTCCAAATTTTTAAACTGGGTCAGAATTTTGTAAATAAATTTACAGCATCCTATTGCACAGAACAGTGATATAGCAATATAAAATATATGTTTCAATAGCTTATACTTTTCTGAGTTATCTGGAAATACTTCTCTGCCTGTGCTCTTAAATTTAAAGTATCATAACTAAAATGCACTTTATAGATGCCATCTATTTTACTTGCTTTAAGTGGTTGAAAATGTTACAAGAGATCGTCCTATTTACTTATTAGAAGTGTTTAGAACTCAAACTAACACTTGGCAGCAAGTATAAAACAAGCTTTTCAAAAAATGTATTAAACAGCCTAGCAAGATAAAAACTTTTTTTTCAAAAGGATCATACTGCAAAACTGAAGGATTATGGAGCTATAATACACAGATTGTCAGATTCCAGAATGTGAAATGAAGTTCCTAATGGCTTTTTTTTTTATTTTAAAGATCAAATATTTATTGATCCAAGAGGGCCATAAAGATGAACTGCAAATGTTGTCTTGAAATTAAATCTGTTAAATGATACCTGGTCATCTGAAGACGTAAATTCTATCTTTATTAATCTTTTGATGATGATTCTAAAAGCTTAAATAAAATGAAAGTTTGTCCCAAACACCAAAGTTGCTGTAAATACTCACATGTGACACCAAAATCAACTGTGGCATAGGACTCATTTATTACACCACATCTGAGGTAGGAATCAGTATTGCCATCTGTAGTATACACAACAACATTTTCTCCCAGCACAAAACGAACTTTCTTGTACAAGAAACGCAGATAGTCATAGTCACATGCAAAGTAGCTGCCATATTCGTTTTCAATCTGAAACACATGGATCTTTTTCGATGATTCTCTTAAAATGAAAAAAGGAAAAAGGAATATTTTTGTCTGAAATGATGGTTCTCACTGTTTTCTTCCTATATAATCTCTTCTCATGTGGTTACCATGTAAACTTGCTCCAAAATAGAACTTAAAAATAAAAATCCTGGAAATTACACAAAAAACGCTCACATATTATGTCTCATCATTCCTTTTTGTCTATAATTAGTGAAAAGTCTGTAAGTATTCTTTGTACATGTTTGTATGACTAATATTTTGACTAAATATTCAGGGGAAAAAAATTAATGAACATCCTTACATTGTGCATAAAGAAAAAATTTTATGAAAAACCATCATGCATAAAGAACATTGTCCACACAAACATTTCTGAACTTGGTCTGTTCATGGTACAGAGAGACTTAGTGTCAATAAATGGAATACCATAGTAGTTGTGAGGATACTATTGCTAACATTTACTGTCTTGCTAACAAGGACAACTAAGGTAAATTGCTACTTTCAAAAATCTTAATTCTTTAATAGATAATGTTCAAGAGATCCACCATTAATTTTGGCTGAAGACAGTCTGCTTTATATATGTTACAAAGAGATCTTTTTTTAAATAAATTTCAAATAATACAAGTTCATTTTAATTTACTACATATAAACCACTTAAAGTTGGTAATTCGAATATCTTATTTAAAACACTCATGTGAAAATGTACACATACCTGTACCATAACGATAGGACCACCATTTTCATACAAGTAGGGTTGGATAGTTGTCAGAAGAACAGAGTACCATTTGTCAACACGAGCAAGGTAAACTGAAATTACAAAATCTTTCCAAATGACTCAAGCACATAAAAACTTAATTCACATAAATAAAGGTATTACAATATTTGGAAATTTAGAGAATTCTGGTATTTTGAGTTAGCACTAAAATTTTTATAAAATAATAATGAGAAACTATTACAACAAAAAATAATGAGAAATTCTTCAACAATAGCTAATGAAATCCTGATAAACTCCAAACAAAAAACATGAAATATTGAAAGTGAAACAGCCCTTACTTGGGTCTGATGTTCGCACAATCATATCTTTATTGAAAGTAAGCAGCCATGCTGGAAGTCCCCCCTAACAGATAAAATCATATCAGCAATCTCTGCATTTCATATCCCCAAGTTTATCGGTTAATCTTTTCCAACAGTTATAAAACAAAAATCTACTATAAAACTGACAAATCTTTAAGTGAAAAATTGTACTAAAGGGACATATGTATGCATGCACACACACATACAAAATAAAATGAATGGTAAATTAAGAGTTATTTCATATTGTTTTCAAAATCTAAATGGCTTATAAATAAAAAAACAGCTGTATTATTTGTTAATTCGGGATCATTAACTGGCTTCACATCATTTTGGTTTCCACTTGATTTCGGCTTCTGATGCTTCCATTAATTATGCACAGTCTCATGCTTCAGTAAAACACACACATATATGTATCCTACAATATTCGATTAATAATATTACATATTGTAAACGTACAAACTCCACTTCTGCACATATGTAGGGTCCAAGTCGCAATAACACAAGCAGTCCAGCCTCATGGGCAAGGGAGAGAAATTTTGGAAGATCAACAATGCCAGTGAAAGTATAATTATCAGGCACAACTTCATGCATGTTCCATGGGACATATCTATCAACATAAAACATCTCATTTTTTTATTACAGCATTACAACTTAAATTTCTCAAAGCTAGTTAAAGTTAAAAAAATATTTTAATCCAATCCATAATATGTATAAAAAAATTACCTCATTAATCTTTCAGGGGTGTCTGATAATGTAGTAGTAGTAACAATAAGTGTTGGATTTATATAGCGTTTGGATGTTGTGTTTTCTTATAAGCTCTTCTATCTTTTACTTTCAATAGAGTATTTTATAAATTACATGATATGAATTTTACATGAATTTACTCATGTACTTTAATGTAACTAAGTGTTATGAGAATGTTTAAGGTAGACTATAAAGGCTAAGCTATGATGTTTGGTAGATTAGGTTTAGATTTTGGTGGATTAAAAGCAGTTTTGACTAATGATATTTAAAAGTTACAATAAATTATCTGAATATAAGCCCACTGTAAGTTGAAAAGTATTGATCTATACCGTCGGGGTGTCAATGCATTAATATATGAGTCCAAATGCTCATTAGGCAAATCCATGGACTTTTGTGACATGGATTCGACTTTTTGCTGATCTAAGCCTAATGTATGAAAAAGTTGTATAGTCTATAACATCTTTAATATGTCTGGGTATCATGATCTTTATAAAAATCTGACTATTTTAAGTACCTGGTGATGAGTGTAGGCCTCTATCTCAAGAATGGAAGGTGCATGCACATTCACTCAGATTTGAGAAAATTGTATAGATATATCCAGTCATCAGGAAAAAAGCCATTTGCATTCTGCTAGATCTTTGTAAACCATTTTTAATGAAGTTATAGGATGAACTATAGGAAACTTTTTATCTGACTGCCATGGATTAGAGTGGAAGAACATACGTTTGTACAGCGTTTATTCCTGCTGCCCTCATTTTCAGAAATCTGTCTTTCCAGTAATAAGGATGCACTCGGAAATAGTGAATGCTTCCGGACACGTAACGGAACGGCTTCCCATCCTTTAGGAATGTCGAATTATTGTAGTCAATGGTGAAAGTATTGCCAACCTGTAATTAATAGTCAGTAATTAATGCTCAATTGCGTGGTCAGATAATCACAAGTGCTTATTTTTTCCACTTTTACGTTCAGTATTTGATACCACTTTGAAAGGTCATTATCTTTACATTTAAATTTTGACATGATCTTTTCATAAAAAAATACCTAATATAAGACTTAATATAAATCTATGCGGCAATGGTGTATGTCATGCAGTACAGATGAAAAAAATCTTACAACTGAGACTGTCAAAAACAATGGAAGGTAAGCGATGAACCCAGGAAGTGTAACAGCCATATTGTTGTTCAATTTTTTTTTTTAATTTCGTTTGGCAACACTTGATTACATTGTGATAGCCTTAGACCGTCAAGTCAGTGAACAACCATGGCGCAGACACTCACTTCCGGTACGGCAACATAGGGTTATCGCGGTTGTACAGAGAAGTCGATAGAAGGGGGCGTTGACCCATGTGATTTTTCACGTGACTCAAATTTTTTGGCACGTGACTGGACAAAATGGAAGTGTGCAGGGTGTTCGTTGCTGGAAAGATTTTACTAGTTTTCTTTACAGTTATCTTTGGTTTTGTGAGTGTTTCAACTATTTACAACTATTTTCATTAGTAAATCAATACATATATGTAAAAAAATCCACATTACAGAGTGATACTGAGATCTTATTGTGAAAAATGGCAGGGCTTGGATTTACTAGTTTAATATAAAGTGTAAAAATATCAGAGTACTATACGTTCAGAATTAAAGCCTTGAGTCGGTACTGCAGATCGGACACGAAATTCAAAATATCACAATTTAAAAGCTGTTTAAAGCTATTTCAAGTTTCACTTTGACATGTTATAGTTTAATTTTGCCAAAGTAATGTAATCAACCATGCTTACAACAATAATATCTGAATTCATATAATTTGTTTTTTTAATCTTAGTGTTTGCACAGAAATATAAATGAACACCTTCACCATAAAAAATTCTGTGTTTCAAGTCACCATAATCTTTTATTTTTCTTTAGGCGGAGTGTAGGAACTTTACCATTAATTATGCAAACAACACTTTTGCGAAAGATGGAATCCCTTTCCGCTATGTGTCAGGCAGCATCCATTACCAACGAATTCATCCAGATTACTGGCAAGACAGGTTGATGAAGATTAGAGCAAGTGGTCTCAATGCAATTCAAACGTAAGTAAAACATTTCGGTGGCTGTGATTAAAGTCAAATTATATTTATGAGCATTCTACACTTAAAAATTTATAAAGGAAAAAAATCAAATTCCTCTGTCATCCGATTCACAGAATGTAGAATTTATGTAAAGAAAAGGTATCTTCCCCATAAAATTTGGATAAGACTATTTTGTATATTTGAAATATGCAACTTTGAATGTAAAGCTTGTGAGTAAGCAATTTATTTTTGTCACTGTAGTATGTTGTTCTTTAAAAAAATCATTTAATTGTTCTCTTGTTTTGTAGCTATGTACCATGGAACGTACATGAGGTGGCTCCTAATCAATACAACTTCACAGGATGGTCAGACCTTCCCCGATTTTTGAGCTTGGCTAATGAGCAGGGTTTGGTTGTGCTTTTAAGGCTAGGACCATACATATGTGGTGAATGGGAGTTTGTAAGTTGAAAATAACTTTTATCAAATTACTTTTAACAATTATATATTTCTTCGAACTAAAACTGTATATGAATTGATTGCAACATTTACAATTGCTTTGGACTTAAGTGTGAATCAAAGGCCAGTTTCATAATGCCAGAATGGCTATCAGCAGCAATTAAAATAGAAGGATATTCGAAATACTTAACCTTCATGATACCAAATAACCACATTTGGAAGATGACCAGTTATCATTTGAAAAGCAAAATTTAAGAGTTTTACTCAAGTTTTCCAATGCCACTTGAAATGGTCAAACATTTAAAACTGTTTCTCTGCTATATTTAAGTTACATGAATTTTGAGTTGTAACGTTTTACAGGGTGGGTTTCCAGCTTGGCTTCCAACATTAAAAAAGAACATGATTCTACGCTCGTCAGATCCTAGTGAGTAATTGTTAAAAACTGAAAGTATTGTGTGTAAATACCGAAAAATTCACTTCAGTTATCTGAGCTAACTTTAAAAAATAAGTTTTACAATTGTCGATTATTTTTCACATATACAGACAATGTTTTGCATTAGTTACCATAAAGTTTGTTTGTGTATATCTATTTGTATTTTGCATTTTGCAGTGGAGATCTAGCACTAGATGAATTTATGCCTTCAGCCATATCTAATCACATGTCCTTTCATTTTTGCAGCATACCTGGACAGAGTGGACAAATGGTTTACAGTTTTGCTGACTACTGTAAAACCATTCTTATATGAAAATGGTGGACCAGTTGTTATGGTTCAGGTTGTTATCAAAAATGTGTTGTTTTAATACATCTTAAATTTAAGTTCTCTTTTTCTTACAAAAGCAATAATACATTTGAATTATGTGCATTAAAAGCAACATGTAATAATTAAATTGCTAGTGCTAGCCTCAGTTATTCATGATATTTGTTCTTTATTTCCTTGATCATAGAATTCAAAAGGTTATGAAGGTTATGAAAAAGAGAAAAAGGTTATGTGGATGCACATTATCAAAAGTGCTGAAAGCAAACGTTAATGAATTAGGCATATGCATCTGCTTCCATATTAGAGTTTAATCTCTATAAATGCATCACAATGTAGGATGGCTTTAAAACTAAGAACACAATTAAGTTATTCAGCCTCTTTGAATTACTAATCTGTATACAATCCATATTCCCAGATGACGGTGGGAGCTGCTTTCCAAGTGAGTAGCTGTTATTTTTGTATGCATGTTAATGTCTTTCCAGATTGAAAATGAATATGGGAGCTACTTCACGTGTGATAGCAATTACATGCATTTTCTCTACAACAAAGTGCGCCTCATTCTTGGGAACAACATTGTTGTCTACACAACTGATGGTGATGGGGATGGTTATCTCAAATGTGGAACTATTAAAGAAGCCTATGCCACTGTCGACTTTGGTGTTACATGTGAGTTTATGATTTCTTTTACTCCTGCATATGTATAATGGATTTAGAACATATGACACAGGAAAGGATGATATATGAATCATTGAAAGGTGGTGACATGAACAAAATATTGAAAGAGAGGTCAATCAGTGTCCTCTTTTGTCTCAAAAGTTTAGGCAGATAATAAATTATTGATATTACATGCTTGCATACGAGAATCAAAATGGATATTTTTTGTTTGCATTATACAGTCAGTCCAGAAAATGCTTTTAAGCCTCAAAGGGAGTATGAGCCAAAAGGTCCTTTGGTAGGTACATCACTTAATATGTAATTCTTGATTAGTACCTCAGGTCAAACCACTTTTTCAGAATTCTTTATCACTGCATTTTCACAAACATGAGTAAAGGATCACAACTATCTTGTACATAACTAAAATTTTGGCATTGGGATTTTTTTTTAATGTCTTGCATATAAGCAGTAAGTGAGGATATATGAAGATCCTTAATTAGAACCATAGCAAAAAGACTGTGCATTTTTGTTTTTTATAAACTCTGAGAATTTTATGCATAGTATCTGTCTTGTATACAAGAGGGTGGAAATGTCAAGGAACTCAAGTATCTTTTGTCAAAAGGATCAGTTTTATTGTCATAAATTCTGTTTGCATCTTACCCTTTTCTAAGTTTTTACTTAGTAAACAAACATTCAAACCACTTACGCATTGCATGTTCTTTATTCTGTTTTCATTTTACAGGTGAACTCTGAGTTTTATACAGGTTGGTTGGACCACTGGGGCAGTAGCCATTCAACAACAAAAATAACAGATGTTGCCAAGTCTTTGGACATGCTACTAAACTATGGGGCCAATGTTAACATGTCAGTATAGCCATATGATTAGTAATCATGATGCTGAATAAACCATGTTGGCAGACAGCAAAATTTCTCAAGACAAACTTGTTTCAAAAATGTTTTGCAAATGACTTGGCTTAGATCATTAAAAGATGCAAAATGTATTTCCTAAATTTGAGCAAATAATTCCATTATGTTCCCACTGTACTAGCTTTCAAACACAATCATATCTACGAAAGTCAAACTAATTTTATGTGGTGCCATGGCTATGTATATGTCATCAAATAAGAGGGATGAGTGCTTATGTAGGTTAGGTTAATTTTCAAAATTATTCACCATATATACATGTTTTATCCTGAATCTACAGAGTTCAAGATGACACTCTTTTTGACAATATTTTCTTTTCTGATAGGTACATGTTTGAAGGTGGAACTAACTTTGGCTTCATGAATGGGGCAAATGGCCCACCCCTCCAACCTGTACCAACAAGTTACGATTATGATGCTCCACTGAATGAATCAGGGGATGCCACAGAGAAATTTTATGCTGTCAGAGACATTGTATCAAAGGTACCTCATATTTGCAAAGATTGCAACATTATTGCTAAACATTTTCATTAATTTCTGATATGAAATTTATTTCATTCTCTTTGTCCACCCTGAAACTTTTGGATTCAATGTTAGAATAATTTAAATATGTATTTCATTGATTGAAATTTTATGTTGAAGCATTGAATAAAACAGGAAGAAATTTGATAGAGAGTCATCCTCACACTTTTCTCGACGTGAAGAAAGATATTTAAAGTTTAAGAGCAGTTGTAAACATGTTTTTTGCAGTATTTAGTTCTTCCACCTGGACCTGTGCCTCCAGATACACTAAAGGGAAATTATGGACAGACTAATATGGTGTTTGTGAGTTCTGCTACATCTCTTCTTAGTATTTGACATGGTTTTGTGTTTATTCCTGTCTGCACTCAAAAACAAAAAGTCAAATTTGTTTTCGGGTCCCTTTGAGTTCGACTTATCGAGGTCCGACTGTACCCTGTACCATCTTGTGATCTCCACCAGTTTCCACAATTTAAGGAGAAAATTTGAGATGGATTTTGCAGTAATTATAATTAAAGAATGAGTTGGCTTGCATGAGGTGCTCGATCTGAAGAAATTTTGCTCAAGATATACTTGTGTTATTTGCCTACTATTTTAAGCTGCATTTTATATTGTGGATTCCCATTTTTATTATTCTGTACCAAATTTGCATTGTGAAAAACAATAGGGATATCAGTGTAAATATTTGATGTGTTTACTTCCTGCAAGTAAACTTTTATAACCTTAAAGGTGTATTTAAAAAAAATGCCTTATTTTGGTCAGGTATCTACTATTCAAGATGCCTTGTCCACACTGTGTCCAGAGGGTCCTATAAACTCTATTTACCCTCTGTCAATGGAAGAAGTTCAGCATGTGAGTATGGGTAGTAGAATTCTGGATTATTATCTGTCTCTCCTCCATCGTTAATCTTTATTTTTGTCTTCTCCCCACCTTATATTTTCCCTTCAATACTTTTTTCACCTTGATTTTCTGCAGGTCTTGTTTCTTTGTTTGAAAAACTGTATTGTATGGAAAAGAATTTGCAAGAACTATGTTGTTCTGAAAGAGATCCTTCTTTTTTAAGTATCAATACTGATTTACTGATTTATTTCAGAGAACAAAATTCTTTCTGTAATGTTCTCAATTGTTTTCAATTTTGATAATAAAATATAAGCACCTCTTTTATGGTGGCATTCTTGTGTCTCTACAGCTCTGAGAATGACAACAACTGGATAAACTGACTTTTGGTTCTTTCATTTTCAGTACTATGGCTTTATCCTGTATCGATATAAGTTGAAAACCAGTGTGCAAAATGGACTTCTGGAAACAGACGGAGTCAGAGATCGGGGTTATGTAATGGTAGACCAGGTATGGTGGTGCAATAAACATTTTATAAATATTTTTCATTTATATATGTATTGATTTATTGGCATTGTAAGAATTATTACTGGACAGAATGATTTAGATTCTACTATGTAAACTCTGATCTCATTCATTTTCATCTAATGCTGGCAATGTCCACCTTAAAATAATACGAGTGTGTTTGTTGGCTTAACATCATAAATGATATGTAAGCCTTTAGTACACGCATCTTGGGGCAGAATGATGCTTTTTGTCCATCATCAGTAAAGAGAAGGAAGAGACTTGTCCATAAATGTGAAAATAACACTTGTCTGCAGTTGTGAAAGAAAAAAAAAGCGGTTGCAGTAAAGAGTGTACTAAAGGCAAAATGCCTCTTTTTTTCAGATTAGTAATTATGATATAATTGCTCATGCTTGAGGTCAAGTGCTTTTTTAAAATTTTGAAGTGTTGCCTTTTTCCTACCAAACATTTTTTCTTTCAAACAGCTACCAATGGGAATTTTAAACCGAAACATAGTAACAAAGCTCAACATAACAGGATCACCTCTGCAATATCTTGACATTCTCGTTGAAAATCAAGGACGTATTGGTTATTCTTCATCCATCAATAACAATACAAAGGTATATTGACTACTCAGAAAGATTTTGTTCTCACAATTATCATCGTTGTTGTTTCCAGTGCAGTTCTTAACATGACAATAGTTATTGTGCAGGAGGAGGAGAATACTAATCTACCAAGGTTGAAGTTATCGACTATGTCTATATTTCTTGCAGGGTATAATTTCTAATGTCACACTTAATGGTGAGGTGCTTACTGGATGGGAAATCTATCCTATTCACTTTGAAGACATTGTAGCTGTGTCCAAATCTTTGTTAAGGTAAGAAATGGAATTATTCCAAATTCAAAAGTCTTTGAAGAAGTGAAATGAAGAGAAAATTCACAATATAGTCAAACAACCTTCCTTGTTAGCAAGGCATCAGCATTTTTCATTGTGATTTTTATCCTTTAAAGTTGTTGGTTTTTTTGGGAAGTTTTTTTTGCCTACCTTCACATCCAATTTCTTAGTGAGGAAACTAGACAAATTCACCCAAAATCACATATATTTAAATACTAAGGGATTGATATTATCATTTGTGAGGAAACTTACAAAGTTTTGTATCCAAGATTTTAGAATTGTTCACTTGTTCTATTCCATGTACATTCTGGTACTGAAGGCAAGTTATTTAATTTTTATCATTTAATGAAAGCGATATTTTTATATGGAGTTTGGTTGCATACATACATGTTTAGGTCAAGGCCTAAAGTGTCAGGAAATCTGAAGACGCCTTCAATATATAAGGGCAAAATTAATATAATTGATGCACCAGATGAACCCAGAGACACCTTTTTGGATATGAGACCTTGGGTAAAGGTAGGAAACGTTTATGGTCTGTTTAGATATTATATGGCTGTAGCAAAATGAAAGTGTGTTATACTGTTCATTAATCATGACATGTTTTCTGCAATAGTAGTACCCTCAAAATACTATTAAAGGAGTAAGAATCGTTGGGACAGTTTGATAGTGTACTGGTAAAAATGTTGCTTGTCACTACTACAGCTACCCTATAGTCCTGGATTTAGATCTCAGGACACATGTACTTCTAAATATGACCCTTGCTGAAATTTTTTATGCTTTGATATTTTCAGGGTCAGGCATTTGTGAATAACTTTAATCTGGGTCGCTACTGGCCTCTGGAAGGTCCCCAGGTTACTTTATATGTTCCAGCCCCAGAGCTGAAAAAAGCAGGAGACAATCAGCTGTTTCTTTTTGAACTTGAAAACTCTCCATGTGATAATAGTGGTTCCTGTGCAGTAACCTTCACTGACACTCCATACATCAATGCTCCACCTCATCCAGAAAACAACTTTCAAGCAGTGAAACCTTTTGTGGAAAACTGGGCATCTCACAAAGTGCACTAAAAATGTCATTATCTTTTGAAAAGATTATTCTTTCATTTCTTATAGTCTGATGATCGAAAAGTGTAATTTGACATATTTTACAATGCACTTCATATGATGAGCACATGGTTTGCAGTTTAAAAATGTTCCTGTTTTTTTTACTAACCCTGTTTTTGAGGGTTATCATTTAGGGTACAGTGTATTTCATAAACTAATGTATACAATTTGCTTACAAGTTTACTCTTTTTGTATTTGTCAGTATTGTATAAATTTATTATCTTTATAACATTTAACACTTTTTATGACAGTATGACATTCTTACCATATCATAGACAAAAGGTGCAATTTGAAGGTGTATAGAATATGCATAGACAAAAGATCTACAATTTTGCTAAAAATAAATATAGATAATCCCATCAAAAATTAATTGATGTTGGTGATAAGTATAATGTACTATATGTGTTATCTCTGATGTGAAAGAAGTCCATAAGTTTGTTATATACAAAAATGACTGAGCTCTCTGGTCCAGCATGATACTTAAAATGCAGCGATCATTGGTCTCAGATTTGGAACTCTTTGCTTATATCTCTTCATTTACCCAAGTATTTTTTTGTCCATAGACTTATACTGTTAATAATTGGTTATCTCTCATCAGTAGCTCTTGCTAATATTCATGATATATCTTAACCCTTGTTCAAGTAAGCATTAAAATGGTGCTTCTTTCTGATGTATGTACGCTATACCAGGACATGCAATGAAAAAAAAAGGGAATTTGCTAACGGTCATATGAAAAATGTTGTGGTTTGTGATAATTCATTGCCAGACTCCATACACCCAGCCTTCAAATTTTCACCAAAACTATGTGTTTTTGGCCACATCATGGTAAAATTTCTGTATAACTATAAATTTTGACTGTGATAATTTTCTATTTTTTATACATTTATAGGTAATATATTGATAAACATTCCAAATGTCAACTGCTGCAATGACTCTTACAAAGATTTTGTCTGTTGCCATCAAGAACTTATATTCCCTTTCTCACGAGACACAGAAGTGGGTAGCTTTCTTGATATCATTGAATGAGAGGCTAGGCAAAAGTGGAATGAGTTTTTTGTGAGAAAATTCCTTGTATGAGAAAAAATCTGTGCTCAATATTAGACTGAGAAAATTGCCTCGGGGGGAAAAAAGACCTCAAAAAGGGAGGAAAGAGACTAAGGCAGCTACAGCAGCTATGAAGAAAACAGAAATAAACAGTAGTCTGTAATTCATGTTTGATATGGGCTCTGTTAAAATGGAGGCTTATGTCTGGCACAGGAAACTTCACAACTTACACTGGTGTTGCTAAGAAATTGTCAGAGGGTACAAGATGCTAAATGAGTGGGATACAAAAATCGAAATAAAAAAGCTGAAGCTAAAAAGGAAGCATGGCTTGTTGAACTTTTTTATTGGTTTATTTTTGTTTTCGACTGAACTGAGTATAAATACAATGACCTAAGTACTTGATCACTGAGATTGAAAAAAGATATCTGTATGTTTACATTACATGCAGTGGTGTATTTAAGCACACACCCATTGATGCTTGTGACCCAACCCAAATATGAATACTAGTTGTTTTAAATCAAATGTCATTATTCTAACACGCTAACATTTTAAAACCTGAAAACGTGATGTCGTATACTTTAGTTGAATTTTAGTCTCTGATCCTTATTAATGGCACAACCCCTAGAGACAAAAATGATGAGGCTGTATTTTAGGTCTAAGACAGTGTACATGTACCACTGGCAATGTTTTTATTGTTTTCCTCCACTCTTCACCCTCCCTCTTCTTGCAACTTATTTAAACATCGAAGGCAGAGCACTTGGAGCGAATTTTTATTGATGTATATATATAAACATAAATAAGCTTACAATGGCCTCAATCTATATTTACACCACGTTGGACCTGAAATTTAACTTTGTTGCATAAACTCTTCTGGAACTCAAATGGTAAACCAAAATGCTGCTGCAAATACCACAACCAGAAGGCACACATGCCACACAAGCATACAAATAAATAAGTATACATAAATAAAACCTGGTCAAGTTTACAAAACCAAAGCGCGCATTTAAACTACTTATCTTCTATGTTGAATGTGCAGCTGTGTTAATAAATTCGTTTTTAAAGATTGTTCAGAAACATATTTCAGACATTTTCATATGACGATCTTTTTCCACTGAATCTGCCAAAGACAAGGACGAACCCATCCTGAAAGAGAAAACAAAGTCATTATTAACATTTCTCATGAAGTGTAATATCCACCTATGATATATGCAGATAAGCAGAAACAAACCACTAGCAAATGCTTTATGAATTCAGTATTCTCCCGACAACCGAATTTTAATTTTATTCCCGTTGGAACTGATTTTAAGTTCACTTCTAATATAAACACTATATATATAATTTCTAATGTAATCATGGCGTCTGCGTGTAACCCTTTCCACTTGGTGACATAAGTGCTTGTTTTATTTTGCTTCATGGTTAATTTAAGGCTTCGTGAAGTACTTACTTTGACAAGCCCCGGCAAAGCTTTCCAGAATGTGATGTTAGGGACCATATCCAAGCCTTGTGCTTCTCGCCGCGTTCTGTTAAAGATGATTCCACCCACCAGGTACACAAACAGCAGAACAAAAAACCTGTCAATGGTAAGGAAGAAAAACATAGAGGAGTTTTGGTTGTCCAGCCTCTCAACCCATGAGCTCGTATCTTTTAATAATATGTGTTGGTCTGCAACTACTGAAACACCAACTCCCTTTATATACATCCACAGGTCTAACAAAACTAAAAAGAAGACATCAAAATGTTTTATTCAAGTTCTTGTAATAATGAGGCTCCATTGCATTTGGAGACAAACACATGAAGATCATGCCTTTAGTTCCAGTTAACGTACATAAGACACCTGTCGTTCCTCAAGATCCCGTTAGAGTTTCTTTGACATATCATTATATGGTATCCCTATTGTAGTACTCAATAGCTGAATATATTGTGATTCCTAAGAAATGCAAAATATCCTTCTGTCCCTCCAGTTCTCAATAAATGAAGTTCAACCTCTATAGTGATCCTGTGCTCTGTGCATTGGTACAAAATGTTGTTTTGTGTCTTTTCTTGCCTTTTGAAAAATACCTCATAAACTTCACCTCAAAAGATTCAAACAAACTGTGATATAACCTTGCTACAACACACTTCAGGGGGAAAATATAGCAAGTGGGAATCCAGAGTCATGAAATATTAAATAATAAATAGTAAACATACACAATAAGAAGGATGCTACCACCGCTCAAGCCGACTTCAATGGTAATGTTGATTGGTCCAGAAGAAGTACAGCCATCAGGACACCCACAGGCAGACGTGACTTCCAGATACTGGTGAAATGAAGGAAAGCGTTAACGATAACAACAACAACAACAACAACAACAAAGCAACTGATATCGCGCAGCATCAGGACTGCGATAGATCGCACTCTCTGTGCACACCAATAATGATAAATAAAAGATAACAGCCAGTGGACAGTGAGGTATGTTGTATAGGCACAATGAACAACATAAAGATGAGGTACAAAGATGTCTGAGAACCAGTCTTTCCATATGTTTATATACATTATAAACTTTTCCAAGTTGGCTTCAAGACTAGTCAAATGTTCGACTTAAATCCAGTACTAGATACGGAAAATTACAGACTTGTATATCCAGTATCAACTGTATCTAGATATTGAGATATTGACTAGTAAGAGACCACCAGAAGATTAGCACTTGATGTCAAAACTCACATATACTGTCGACTCCTGTTCTCCGATAGCGCGCATTGAGGGTGTAGTTGCTGATGGATCACAAATAAAGGTCACCCAGGCTTGTCTGTTTAACACATACACAGGCACAATGAATGCATGCAAAAGGATACTTTCGCCATGTTCCCCATTTTGCCATTTTCCAACAAAAAGAAATATCTGTAGCACATCCATTTTTCACTGTTTTATGAGTTTCTTAAGAAATGTTTAGTGGACTTTGATTGCTCATTAGCAGGTAAGTAATTTCTTAATCGACTTTTTTCGATAATGCATCACATATATAGCTATATCAAAGGACTCCATACAAATTCAGAATAGCTGATGATATACTGCTCGCCATAACAAGCATCACAAGCTCTAATAAATAATATCAAGAACATAAATAACAATAACAAGTGAGAAATAACAGATCCTGTTTTCCTGTTATGTGTTAAGTGCGTTCAGACCGGCCAATATTCCTCACCTATAACATTTACATCTATTCCGGATGTTAAAATAAGCAAAAGTGTGCATGCGAACTACCAACCTATGTACAGGCTCATGAAGCTTTACAAACAAAAACAAAAATTATCTTCGAGGTAAATATAAACAGCAATCACTATGCTTCAAGAAGCAGATATACGTGCTTCAAAGGTCCTCCAGCAGGTTTCTATAGGTTTTTATTTGGCCAGCAGGATCGTCCAGATGCCAGTCGAAATGTTTGTGCAGCTGGCTGTCAGATGGGAAGGTAAAACAAAACTGCAAAGATAATGTAAGATAATGCAGGCAACAGGAAGATGTGAATACCTGAACACATCAGTGTAACTCGTATAGTAGATTCTGGCACTTTGTCCATCGTAGGAAAAGACAGCTGAACTGGCTGCACCCACCATGTACTGCGCCAGGTTATCTGCACTCTCTTGACACACCTGTAACAGTTAAAGTGTTTGTAGATTTGTTTTAGAATTTTACGCTAAACATAAATTTTCAGTATAAACAGCATCACTGCTGTCAAATAGAGTTTCATAACGAAAAGCCAACTTTTATTTCAGTAGTAAAAATAGCGACTATAAATTGTTCTGAAGTTACGATCGAATTTGTGTCTTTCGTTTGTTCGTTCTTTTATTGTCTTTTTTCTTTCAGTTAATCCTTCGTCGTTTATTTTTGTTTGTATATCTTTATCTAGGACGTCTTCTGTATGCATTAAAAAGATAGAAACAAGGAAGCTTAATGAATCTGCAATCTGCTAAGAGAAAACAGACGAAGGAACGGACAAAAAGCCCAGTTCCTTTGAACCTTATCAATCTATCACAGTGCTTCTTTTTATGTTGAAATTCCTAGACTGAGTACTGCTCAAGATATGTATTATCATAATATGAGTGAATTCCATCTTTGTTCTGTAGACACAGACCAAAAACAAAACAGAGAGAGAGAGGAAGGGTAGAAGGAAGTAGGTTGGGAAGATGTTGCACACACGGGTTGTCTTACCGCCGCATTTTGGCAAGAACCTTCGGTGAATGGCGTGCAGGGATTATAGGAATACTTGTAGGTATCCTCAGCCAAAACATCAACGAAACTGAAACCAAAATAACAAAATAAATTTTTAAGGTGGCTTTATAACTCGTCAAAACTTTCCTGTATGTTCGGGCCCAAAAATACAAACAAGCAAAAATTAAAAAAACACACACACACACACAGACGAAGAGGGAAGAGAAGAAAAGAGAAAAATAGAGAACATAGAAAGTTACTAAAAGATACAAAATAAAGAAAAGAAATATTTAAATATCATTCATGCTAGTGTTTTCTGACTGCAAAGTAGTTTTGTTTTTTCTATGGTTAATTGAGTTTGGCTTTTTACGATCGGAATCTTCTGGACAGGCACATAAACTAAGGCAGTTGTGATAAAGGGGCTATAGTCATTTATCACCAGCACGTTAACACTTGATAGATAATTAGTTATCTGAGTCATCAAGTACTTATACAATCGACAAACCACACCATCACAATGAAAGCAGAAGCCGAAAGCCTGAACAGTTCTCTACTGCGATTAGGTTGATGGTGATGATGTCACACATTTAAACACCACAGGAAATAGAACTGGCGATGACTTCAGGTGTAAATGTTGTCAGGTTAGCAGATTCAAAAAAAGGTAGTTATAAAAATACTGACCGATGAAAAGGCATCAATGGCGATGACTGATTGAAAACTGAGCGGGGATAACACCACGGTGACAAACACTGAAGGTTGACTTGGGAAGAAGGGGAGGACGAGACTTGTTTTACATGTCTATCTAGTGATGAAGGGTTAGAAAAACCAGCAGGAAAGTAAACAACAACAACGACGACGACGATGACGACGATGATGATGATCATGATGGTGATGATGTCTTACTATGGAGTTCCATCAGTCTTGGCGAGACTGGAAACATCAATAACACGACCATCATCCAGTATACAGCTACATCCGTCAGTACTAACGCATTGCACCACTTGGCCTCGCACTACACTCACTGACACCAGCACAACCACCACCACCACTGACACCGACAACGACGACGTCTTGACGTTTCTCGACGACATTGTGCGACAAACCACGGGGGTGGCCAGGAGACAACTTGCCGAAGAAAGCGGTGAATGATGGAGGCGTTGCTGTGCCGCTGTGTGGCGATTCGATGACTAAGTTTATCTTTAAAAAAAAACCACTGCAGCCGGAGCAAAGGTTTATAATCATAACTTCGAGATAAGTCTACTTATGCGACTAATGCTTGATACACTTACAGCTAGCTTGAATTCACTCACGCTCACATGATCTCATACACGCTCATGAAAACACACATCCGATACCACTTCCCTAGGTTTATCCCTGTTTGAACGATTGGGAATAACATTTTTCTCTAAAAAGAACTTTGTTTTTGTCCAAAACAGGGTTGTAGAGTCATATGACGATATAGGAGTCACCATCAACCATACTGATTACAACATTTTAAGAAAAGCATGGCTATTTGTGAATTGTGGTCTGTGGATGCTGTGGAAGAAAAACTGAACTCGAGTGAAAAACTAAAAGAGTGAAAAGAATTGGTAGCACATCAGCTGCCATTAAATAACACGAATTTAAATGAATAAATTCTTCTCCAGGAACTTACGATCTCTTTCTTTAACAAGAATACAATGATATTTAGTACCTTGAAATTGTCTTGGTTTGGTTACTGTATAGTTACTACACTCTTCTTCGCTCTTAATAAATATATATATATAATTATACATATTTTTTAGACATACTAGCTATCTTTTTTCATTCTCTTTTCAATGCACACGTGTGCAAAAACGCTTATTTTATCAGTGAGCTTGACCATGATCCTAAATATACGATATAGGTCTTTCTTGCTACTACCATAAATATCTTGTAAATAAGCTTGTTGTGAGCCAGTTCTCTCGAGGAAAGGCCAAAATGACCATAAGTCGAAGATCAATAAATCTCTAGATTAATTATGAGCAGGTAACAGTCGGCTGAATATTTTATGAGCAACTTCTAATTATCAGTTCAGCATGTGAGGCTTTGGATTTATTTCTGTTTGTCTTCTTCCTTTCCTTAAAAACTGAGTTTTTTTTTATAACTTTCTAATTTGATTCTTTTCTCATTTTATTCAGCTCTTTAAGATTTGTTTAAACTTATGGCTTACACTGAGCACACTCACAAAATTATTGTATTTGTAATACAAGACCGTTCACCATACAGAGGGTGAGACAGCGGCTTGCCGTTGCGATCGTGTGGGTGTGACGTCGCTGCTCGCGGTGTTGGGAGGCGCGAACCTCCAACCGACAAGACACGATCCACACAGGTGGCAGACGATATCACGTCCCGTCGGCATGAGTAAAGCTAGAGGACGGGTAGGTGGCACTTATTTCCCAGTTTGTCATAATTGAGAACGTTGTCAAAGCATACAGAAATTATAACTGAACTATTCAGTCAAATTTCATGTTCAGCTAGTCGTTGTGGTTTGTGATCTGATTTGGTGTTTGAATTGAAATCGATCAGCAACTAACCTTATAGGAAAATTTTTTGGTTTTAGGACTTATATTTGTCAAAGGTTTTGTTTTAAAAGCAACCTTAATAGCCTTGACAGTGTTGATAAATCGAGGAGGTATGTAGGTAAATTGTCATGGTTGTTCTAGTCTTCAACTATTCGTCTATATGTCACTCGTAAAGAGAAAAGCAGAACTACCAGAGCAGTTTTTATTAGTGTCAAGCGAATCCGAATTGTCTTCTTTAGGTTTTAGTCTCATTGACTTTAATTCTGCATGGGGGTCAAATTACAGAAAATTATGCTGCCAAGACCCACCATGACATTATGCCTTCTTTGCGTGCTGTTTGAACATTACCATGGCGTCGCTGTACTCAATCATCCATGACAATACCATCCATGATACTATATGGCAGTGGTGTCTGTTTGACCTAGCGACGGGGCTTGGTGTTTGTCAACAGACATTTTAGCGTAGCCCAGGTTTTATTCTGTTGCTTTTTTATCTGATTTTTTCAAGATTATATATAAATAGTTCCTGAAGTCAAGCAGCAGAGAATTTTCCCTCTCTATATGTGTAATATATATATATGTGTGAGAGAGAGAGTCTTAACAACTGTGAAATGTGTACTTCTCGAAGTTCATGCCTATGTTTGCTGTCACCACTTGAATCCTTTTCACGATTGTTCGCCAACGCTCTAACAGTTCAATGACGGCTTTTGAATTGTACCAGGGGCTTACAATAAAGTCTAATCATAATGGCATTAGCGCCCACGACAGCTACAACATTCTTGGACGTCGCCAACACGTGCAAGTGAAAGATCACAGAACTATTTTCTTCCCGTATTTATAAATAGCTTCTGTTAGCACCTGTTGCTTATTATTGGGGACACGACAGGGTTAATCTATCATCTATCTAGTCGTCATCTACTCAGAAAAATTAAAACATTTTCCAGTAGAAGAAGAAATCACATCTTTCTGATCATTACAAAACAGGTTTCGTTCTTTCTGTTTATAGATGAATAGACAATGCTAGCATGTCTGGGTATAGTGCTTTTCATATTCAGAAATTGCAGCCTGGCGACCCGGGTATGTCATAAGGTGGGTTATCAGTATCGTGTGGCGATGGTCACGGACCGCTACTTGATTTTGAATTCTTTAGAACTCGATCCTGGCTGTACGGTGCTTGTAGTGCCTGTGGGCTGCTCAAGCATGGATCGTACACCAAGAGTGGTCTGTAACTATGCTATTCACAAAACGAGAACATAATTAAGCTCCACCCGAGAGAAAAAATCAACTGTTAGAAAAGAAAGATTGGAAGAGATGGAAGAATTAAATAGTCAGGGGAAGATTTGATTATATTAGTCCCTTGACCTACTTGGCTATAGACGAAATAGTTGACAGAACTTCCCATCGAAGCCTGTTACATGCAATGGAGTTGCAGGGATTAGCCTATTCTTTGGATCATTTGTTGTGAAAAAGTTAATTTGGTAATGTTACGGACATATTGTATTAAAAAATAAACACACACACACACACAAAACAATGATAGGTGTATCGTGCTGCGAGCTCTCAGCCGACCAACACTAGACACTGTTGATTTGATGACAAACGAGCTTTAATCAACTAAAGACAATATGGCTGCTCGCCAACCTTGACATAACTCAAATCTAACATAAAGCCCCGGATGTCCCCCCCCCCGGGATAACTCCTATCATGACAATAGGTAATGGAATTTCCATGCAGACGAGCAAAACACGGTGGAGATCCACAGATTAACTGTGCCTCTACTGACATTACTATAATCGATTCGATTGTCATCAAGCATTTTTTTCAGTAAAGTCATATATATATATAGCTGCATTGGATGTGGTGTGGATGTATGTTTCCTGCAGGTTTGCCACATGCAGTCACTGGGTTAGCCACAGACAAAACTAGAGAATAGCAAACTACATGAACTGTACATATCGAGAATAATCATCTATCCTTCCCTCGATCCCTCCTGCTCGATTGTTTATCTGAAAGCAAGCAACCGAGCAGGCGATAGACGTACGTGAAGCTCGGCGGATTTTTCAATGACAGTAACATATATATATATATTTGGTAGAGAAACACCAGAGAAGGAGAAGTGTGTTTAAATTTTGCAAACGACGCATTAGCAAATAAAGAAGTATTATTATTATTGTGTTTGTGTGGCATTTTTTTTTTTTTTTTTTTTGTAAATCGCTTTGAGCCTGCCTTTGATTGCAGTGATTAACGCTTGTTAAGCTTTTTTGTTTTTAAATATCGCGGCTAGCGAATGAGAGGTTGTTACTACTGTGTCGTTACTGTGATACAGATCATGCGAAAAAAAAAGCTTTTATACACTACACTGTAAACTCTCTAAGTTCAGTTTTTAAAAGACAGAAAATGAACTGCTGAAACATGGCAATATATCCTTTTGTTTCAGTCGAGCACAAAGGGTAAAGACAAACAAGGAAAGGGAAGAAATGTAAGTAGCCTCCCTTAAGAATTTTTGGGGTTGTAAGATAGGAAACGGCAAGTAACTATGGAAACACTGAACACGTATTTAAAATGGCTTCCAAAACAAACTTGAGAGGGAGATATTCAAAAACGTCTTTTGCAAACCTCCAGCAGTCGGGGGAAAATGGTACAACTTCAAAAAGGCTATTATTTTTGGTGAGAAAAAGCCTACTATTATTGTCTCCTGATGCTTTGTATATTCGATATTTTTGAATTGGTCCATATTAATATTTATATCATAACTGTCAAGCAAATAATTCTGTCATCCAAAATACAAGTGCAACTTGTGGATTTGTAATGTAGACTACATTTTTGAATGCAGACTGAATAGCTAATAATATTTTGTTGTGCATTTGAAAGCACAATATTGTACAAGCACAGAAAAAAGTTGTACATTTATATACACAAATATGGAGAATGAGAGAAATATAGACCAAAACTCAGGCATACACTCAACAAGATAGCCCCCAAAATTAGAAAAAAAAAAGATATTGCAGTGAAGATGAAACAGAGAAAGGTTAGCCAAAGGATTGGACTTAAAGAAGTATTATGAAGTGGTAGAGCAGAGCACAATAAAAGCATGTGATTATGCAGAATTGATAATAATTGTTTTAGTTATTTATTTATAAATTGTTTTAAGGTTTGTGGTTGATTCAAAGTAATTTTTGTTCATGGTTTTATGTATTCAGGAAGATGAGGAAGATCAAAAGGATATATCTCTGGCATTTCAGCTGCTTCCACAAGACATAAGCAAAGAACTGTTGGAAATGGATATTGATGAAATGCAAAGGTTTATGCTTTTAAAAAATTGTGTATTTTGCATACAAATTAAAATAAATGAATGAATGTCTGTGTGCGTCAATGTGAAAGAGAGAGAATATCTTTGTTTTTATGTTAGGACATACTAGCTCTGAATAACTGTGCCTATGTACATATGATAAGTCCAAATAAGAGAGCTCAAAGTCAAGCTACTTATTGACATCTAACCATTACCATAAGATGAACTTCATCTCACCTACCTCTACACACATATGCACACTTGCTTTCATTCTCCTGTACATGCAATTATATATATATACACCTTGTGCCCCTATGCTCCTCGAAGAGTAACCATTAATATTTAAACTATATATACTTGCATATTTAAAAAGAAACATGTACATGCAGCTTTTAGAAGGTATTACATGGGAGGCAATAATTATGCCATATTACCCATGTGCTATTATAGCCAACAGATAGTTTTATAACTCATTATCATTTTTAACCCTTCTTAAGCTAAAATACATGTATAAGAACCCAGCTAGTTATTTGACATTGCCTGCATTCTCATATCAGCCTTTCAGAAATTTATTTTTGCTGCATGGTGATATGTTTTGAAGAAAAATAGGATGGATTATGTGGATTACCTATATTGTTGGCAGTGAAACAAAGAAATGAGTTTCATCCTTCAATGGACATTCATTTATAGTATAAATATTCTGATTATTCTGACTAACGCACTTTTTGTGAGTATTGATATCACTAACTCCAAATCAAAAAATGAATCAAAGCCCCATGGAAGTATTTAACATGTTCAAAATACAGCTGTAGTGCAAGAACATCTTTACAGGCATGATACAGATGGAAACAGTCACTGTGCCTTATTTAGGCAGTCCATTATTGCTGAGCAACATCAACTGTTGTTTCATGGCTGACAAAAACATGACTACCTACTCCCTGACTTAATTATACATAATTGAAACCTCCGCCTGAGGGTCAGTTGTTGTCGTGATTGACACAGGTCGATATTTTTGATGACCTGGAGATAAGATGAAGGTAGGAGAGAAAGAGAGGACTATAATAATACTCTACAACACCAATTCTAGTATCATCACCCTGTGTTTGAAGTTGTACTTTAGTGACTTACCTTCACTACAAATTACATTGAATTAATAATGCAAATACACTTTTAGTTTGTAACCTTGTACACTTGCTACAAACACTCAAGAAGAATTTTGCAAATTTTCCCCACATCCTGTTATCTGAAGCTTGATCAATGTTTTACAATTGTAAACTTTACATCAGTCATTATGAGGAGAACAAGATGACAACTCTTTTCCAGAAAAATCATTGAGATTTTCAAGTTAAATAACTGCACCATTGATCTGCGGGAAGCTGCACTTGCAGATTACTACACAAGTGCTGTGTGGTGGGCTAAAGAGCAAGGGTTTAATGAGCAGCAGATGTCAGGATTTTTCACAGCTGTTCACACTCTTCTTGAAAATATTAAAGGTGATCTAGTATATCCTCATTTCTTCTAAGTGATTGGAAATTACTTCAAGCTACCCTTAAGCTATTTGTGACAGACAAAAAAACTATTGTTCTGCAGGGAATGAGAATAGTGGTATGGCGAACTAACCCCATATCTAGTCTCCATGACATGTTTGCAATCTGTGCCATTAAATCCAGAAAGTTTATTGAATGACCTAAAATTCACAATAGGTTCAGCAAGTCTAGCGATACCTTTAGTCCTCAACACACATGCTGTTTTGTTCTATTTTTTTGTCTTTCTATTTGTCAGTCGGTGTCAGTTGATGAATCATTGAATAAAATAAATGATTTTTCTTCTCTTCCTAGCCAGTGCATCTTTAAAAAAATGTTCTCTTCTTGCAGAAAAACACATGACCCTAGTGGATAACATGAAAAGCCTAAAACAGATGTTGGTGGGTATTGGAACAGAAATTTCAACAGACATAACTAAAGGTGGACTGGACTTTCTGGATCTGGTACAGGCACAAGCGATCATTAAGTACATTACTAACAGGTGTCTCAGATAAATATTGCCTTATATTTTTCCATAGTTTTTAGCATAATATATTTAAAAATACAAGTTTTCGCTGTTGTATACATTAATTTCAAATATAATTCAAAATGATTCAACATAACTTATGAAATGAAACGCTATGTAAACAACCAACAGCACAACAGTAATAGTATTTTAATTACTCTTTGATTTTTAATTTGCAGTTTTATAATTTATAAAGTGATTTTTTTTGCAGTTTATTTCAACACTACAGACTCTATGAATACATGTTTAGTAATACACAGGCTGAAGAAATTATAGGACATGAGGTAAGTGTGCCTATGAGCAGTGGGTAAAAATAGTAAGTAGAACAGTGCAAGTAATAAATTTCTGGAAGTGAAGTATAATCTTAAGGAATTCTATAGGATTTCCTTTGGAAACATTGATAGTATGATTGAGTGACTCAGATGAGGGCGCTGACATGACTACTATTTAAGTTGTAAGATATATGGCGCGTACTGAAAGTGAGATATGGCATATAGGTTATGAAAAAACCCCACTTCTTAATGTTTCAGCAAAGTTCATTTCTGATATTGAAGCAGATTTCTTTATCGATTTCTGTTTGTTGCTCTTTTTTAAAAAAAAAGAATTCTCCATATTGTTTGTAAAAAATTGGCTTTTAATATCCTACACAGTATATGTGTTTATTCTGGCTGGTACTTCATAAAATTAGCAAATATTGCATAACAATTATTGTTAATAGTCAGGGCCACAGCCACAGAGCAACATTGCCGTTAACATTAAGACATTGTGAGACATGCTGCGACTGCTTCCGTGAACAGTAACAAAAGGTTGCATGATGACTTGTCAGGAGTCAGTGTTAGTTTCATGAAAATGTAAAAAAAAAAAAAATTGGAAAAGGTAGGTGGAGAGAAGAAATAAAATCATAGCTGAAAGGTCAAACATCATTAGAAATACGGTGATTAACTCTGACAAAAGAGAAGTACAGCTGGTTTGGTCTCATGTGGTTGACAACAACTGCTTAATATCTGGAACACTAATCCAGCACCAAAAGTTAATAAAGCAAAATGAAATCAAACCACCATCGTACCACCACCCTACAAGCAATCCTAAAAACTCTGAAGGACTATCTGTTGTCAGGGTTTTTGCTAGCACCTTTGCTAGTTTCATGGTATTTACAAAAGAAAAGTTTTATGTATTACAATGTTTAATGATGATACATTATTTTAGATTCAGATCGCAGTTCCTAAAGCAGCAAACCTTCCCTTCCCACCCCCACTTGATGAGGGCATTGAAGAGGAGGTAATCAACCTGTACCTCAAAGAAGCACTACCAGCACCAGCTTCCCAATCTGATGTAGGTAGATCTGCATTTAGGGTCTATCTTTAGGGTTAGCTTTTGTTGTCACTTTATCTGTGAAGTGCTGTGCTCTAAAATAAGTGTAGTTCCTTATGCAAATATGTACAAGTGGATGCAGATATATACATATGCACAAATAGGTTACAAGAATAGCTCTATAAACTTGCCGCTGATAATTTTAGAAGAAAAAAGTTATAAATTTCTTCCTTCATAAAAAGCAAAATGAAGGTAGCCCTATATTTTGTTGAATATTATAAAAAAATATGGTTTTCTTGGAAGTCAAACAGATATAGAATATGAATTTAGATTACAAAATACACTTGGCTGAATCTATGTGCTTGAATAGGAGACTTCAAAACCTGAGAAAACAGACGACACAGAAACACCCACCATCAACTTAGAATCCGATATTTTCAGCCAGTTGACAGCACAAGATGTGCAAGAAGTGGTTGAAAGTGTGGCAGCTGAGATGCTTGGTAATCTACAGGTCTGTGGCATTTCCCTCCTTCTTTGGAATATTTTTGTCTTTTAAGATTTGGCGATAATTTATAAACTTTGCTGTAGTGATAATGCAACAGCTTATGTGTATGAAATTCAGGTCTACTTTCACTCCTGGATGCTAAAACAAGTCTTGCAGATGACCAGCACAAATTTTAAATCCTTACCTTTGCTTCCCTATGTACTGCAAATAAATGCACAAAATTTGTCTCACTTTTTCAATGACATTACGTAACTGTTTCGGTGTAAAATGAATATTTTTAAATCTTTCCACTGCAGTTACTGAAACCAGTTATTGCCAGTTCTTGTGTAAAGATACCACAGTGAATTGTTAACAGGTTGTACATACTATTTTATAGAACACAGAGGTCTACAAATAAAATTCAAGAATACCTTGTCTTTCTGTATATCATCATCTTTGATTTAAATAGACAAATATATAGATAGCTTTTCACCTGAGAGCAAAATTATTTACTTAATTTGGTTTGTACATTTTCCTCTGATTACAGCATGAAGTAGCAGTGAAGCTACAAGAAAAGGAGAATGCCATCATAACAAAAATTAACAAAGTTCTTAAAGTTGCTTAATGAATGGACTGTATCACTTGGAAGATTACTCTATAACCTGTACTTACTGTGAGGAGAATTTTAGGGACTGTAATTAAAAATTATGCTCAGTATACTTTTCTTACCTTTTAAAATGATTTTAAAAAACCTGTTAAAAATGTAACCTGAGACTATTTCAAATAATAAATTATATTAAATTTAAAGCAGTTGTGGTGATAGAGAAAGTCACTAATTCCTTACAGAATGCCAAGCTGTTTCATATTATTTCAAGAATACAGATAACAGTAAACTGAGTAGGGAAGGTTTTGTTTATTTATTCTTGCATTCATGTTTCATTTAAACTCTTACCTTTATTTCACACACTTTAAAAAAACAGCAACAAAGCCCAAAAATCAAAAAGCTGGATCTGTCTCACATTTTAGCCCCAGGTGTTTCTGTTTCTTATTAGAACAGAACAGCTAAAATGTTGAAGCTTTATAAGAACATAGTCTCTTGGACTATGCTGATCTTAGTGAAGAATGAAAATAAGATGCCACTATTAAAATAAGAATTAAAAAAAAGTACATTTTTCTGCTTCAATCCTTGTTTCCAGCATTATGAATCTTGAGATACAAAAGTAACCAACTCTTAAAAGAAAAAAATCTCTAATCTTTACACCACACAGTTCTGTAGAATATCCTTATATAATCAAGGATCAGTCGAATGTGACACTGACATAAGAAATCATTAGAAGTAGTCCTGCTCATTTGCTCTTATGATTGACTTAGTTTAAGAACAGTATTGACAAGGACGCCGATACCATCAAAGATTTTGTGGATGGCTGTGTTGCACATGAAAGCTGGTGTGGTCACAATTTTATTCATGGCATCCACGTGACATTCCTGTTAAGTGTTAAGGATAACTTTTATGTCTGCAAGAATATCTGATAAAGAATTTCTAATATTATGAGAAGTAGCAGTTATTTGCCAAGTTTAATTTCATTTTAACCAAAAAACACCCAACAGTTCAAAGACTGGATTTGTGTTTTCTGTATTTGATTTTATTCTTCATTGGTATAGTTATTTATTCTGTTATAGCTCATATGTTATTTGTTAGTTTTCCTGTCCCTTGTATACTGTCCATGTCTCATTCTTGATTTTAGGCGCTAAGACCATGCTCCTTAGGAGTGTGAGTATGCGCTTTATAAATTTGCATTATTATTATTATTATTCTCATCAAGACAGTAAGTCAAATCAGCATGATGATAAAAATCACAACTAATGTGGACTAGAAGTGTCATTATGCTTCATGTTTCAGATTCATTATCACTGGCACTGTGAATGTACATATTTATCAACATGATGACAAATGTGAGAAAGAGAATGCCTGTGTCTTGTTTGCTACTCCCAAGATTGTACTGTATATGGCTACCAATATTTTGGACACAATGTGACACTGCTGGCCATGCCTGCAAACACTTGCTAAACTTGGTTAATTAAAAAAGGATACTGTCACATCTTTCTTAACATGTTTGGCCTTCATTGCCTGTATGGCCTTAGCAGCCCCAACATTAGGCCATTTATCTCCTTCCTCTACATCAGATCCTACGGTCACCTCACAACCAGGAAACAATTTGGCTCCTAAGACAGGGGCGATGCAAATCAACCTGTCCAAATCAAAATTTGCAAACTTACAAACAAAAACAAAACAAACCAACATAACAAAACAATAAATCCTATCCATACAATGGAACCTGAATACATCTCGCCTGCATTACTAGTCTGCATGCTGACCTATACATTTAATAATAAAGCTTAAACACAGATTATTATCAGCTAGCTGTCAGTAAAGATGCAGAAACTTGTTGCCCTAATGATTCCTTAAATAAATTTGAGCAAAGAATGCTTTACAGAAAAGAAAGATTAATTAGTCCTGTAATTTCTTTGGTCATTTAGGAGTAAGTGGGAAGACCACACTTATCTCAAGGCCAGCTTTCTTTGTAAGAATGGTGTCTATTTCCTCTCCCTTGACAACTTTCTTTCCTTAACTTTTATGGCATAGATCTACATGTTATTATACATCTGTGTATTTGTAACCTAAAATTGCAGTTGCAGTTTCTGTAGCAAGGTGAGTTTTTTTTTTTAACAGGGTGGGTTGGTAGCCCTTTGCCCAACCCTCCTCCTTCATCCAGGCTTGGGACTGGCAGGCTACCTGGGAGGTTTCCAGGCAGAGTTTAACTATAGCTGACTTTAATATGCAAAGTATAACAGCTAACTTTATTAATTCAAAATATGACACTACAAATGTTTTCCATAAACCAAACAACCTACAATTGAACACTTTTTATCAAGTTCTATGAATGAGCAGTGCATGCCAAAATAAATAAAAAACAGAGTGAGCTAAATGCATGTTTAACATAGAAGAAAGGTATAGTCTCTCCTAAAGTCCTTCTAAACTTAAACTGCTGCTTGATGCCAGAAAATAATCCTTACCCAATAGGCTTTCTGGCACCATGAAAATCCTTCAAAACTCGCTCCACGTCTGCATTGACACTCATGCTGGTACCATCAACAGCAAATGTGGATCTGACCCAAAAAAAAAAGTTTGCTGTAATAATATATCTGACTGATAAAAAAGAAATGAACATTCTGTAAATAACACTTGCAGTGCAGGTGTAACTGGCCTGATCCATTAAATAGTAAAATCTGGTTAATTGGATCACCAGTTAATCAGACTGAATTCTAAAGAACCAAAACAAATCCTATTACATAAGACTAATATTTTTTGTTTATTTGGACCAAAATTCCGTTTTATTGGACCAAAGAACATGAGAGTGAATAAGAAAAAGAAGCCACAAGTCGCCCGCATAAAGTAGATGTAAAGCGGGCCAGCATCATATGGAGGATCTGTGGGAGAATTTATGCTTTTATTAAAGGTCAGGAAGTCCGAAAAGTTGTCACAAGAGCAAAACCAGTAGGAGGTAGGAGGTGAACATGTCTACCATTTTCTTTCCTACGGAAGGGAAATGGAGGCAGTCCCATCGCTGCATTAGATATTTGTAATGATTTTGTTCAAGCGCACTCCGTCCATAGAACTCATCAGATCTCATCAGAGGTTATGAAAGGGCATGGAAAGGGAAGACCACTTGAGATATTAGAAAGAGGTATAGCTTGCTATGGGTCATTGGTACATATCTGGATGTAGCTTACCTTGGTCAATGGTTAAAATGAAAACATTTGTGTTGAAAATCATAACCTAATGGCACACATTGCTAGGTATGTAAGTGATTGTGCAGTAATACAGTTATACACAAGGATGAAAATTTGTTCTTACAAATTCTTTGCTGCACCAAATCCTCCAGGAAAAATTATGGCATCGAAGTCTTTGGCTTTGAGTTTTGAAAGATCTTCTATTTGCCCACGAGCGATACGGGCAGACTCCACAAGAACATTTCTGAGGGAGAAAGAATGGAAAATATCAAGAAATGGAAACAATGATGACAATCAACACACAAGAGCTGCTTCTAACCCTGTCTCTCACTCCTCCCAATGGAGTCATGTTGTACCCCATCTCTTAACCTTAAACAAATATGGCTTTTTGTCGAGCAAATCTCTTGCACCTGCCAAGAAAGATTGATGATAATTTTTAGTTGTATAAGACAACACATTGACTGCAAGGCTGGGTTAGGGTAATGATGCTTTAATACAGTTGCATTTACACTGCTTCAACTATTTGTGACTAAATGAAAATGAATGATGAATGATGTGACTGACTTAGGTGCAAACTTAAATGCTTTGTTTTCGAGCAAGCATTCTAGGTTTAGCTGCTCATGTGGTCAATTGCAAAGTTTATCCATCTGTGACATTTCTTATGATATATTCTGGATAATAATATGAATAAAGCCCTTCTATACAGCATATACTCACACATGGTAAGCTTGATGAGCTTCACAGAAGTGAACAACACAAAATATGTTAAATGAGTAATGAAGACATGATGGTCATGTGGAGTGATAAGACAATGGAACTGGCATTGTAGTAACTTTTCCTGAGCAAATTTCTATGGCAGACTACTCAAAGTCATGATATGATTGGTCAGGAGGTCACTAAGGTGTAGCATCTAGTGGTTAATTACATGAGCATCCAGGATCACAGATGATGGCTCTAAAATTATAAAAGCTGTCTCACCTGTTGGGTTCTGTGGGTTCACCCTTAATGTGGTCAATGGTGTGCATCTGGTTTATGTTTGGTGCAAACATGGACACCCGTGCATTTTTGCGGCTCAGGTGCACCAGCACCCTGTATAAGGATAGGCATTATGGGCATCACATGTTTTCTAAAAGTTGATTTGAAGCTATAAAGATTGGCTGCATCTGTTTTCATGATCGAGAAAATTTACATCTATAGTTTGCCTATCATCTACAAACAAGCAAGCACTGTCCATAAGCTAGCACCAATGCAATTTATATGTTTTATAGTTTTGGGTGCAACTATAGGTTACGTTAGGATTATGGCAGTTTCATGGCATCAATATTACAACAACTATGTCATCATCTAAGAGTTCTCTTGAAGTTGTTCAAGTAATCTATTCGGCGGCACTGTGAATGACCTGATCAAATGTAGATACAGACATACATGCACCAATGCACATGTACACATACATCATGATCTATTGTCTCATTCTTATTTCTGTTCCCTATACTATTACTATAAAAACTATATCTTTAATTAGGAAAGAGCCTATACATTCTCTCAGTTAAGCATGCATTTCATATTACCATAACAGGATACGCGGAAATCTGGTTAATATTAGTAAGTATATAGTCACCTTTGCATCAAATATGAAACTGTTATTTACTTACGCAGACGCTTCATGAACTTCGCTTCCGTCATAAACGCCACATCCTGAAAGTACCTGCAAAAAGAAAATTCAGGAAAAAAAAATCTGTTGAAATAATGCTGTTGTATGAAATGACACAAGCAGCACAAACTATGACTGAAGTGTAGTACAAGAACAGAACTGCTCACTAAACATGACTTTCATATGTCATTATGTCATACCACGGCAACTTTAGCGCTTGCTGCGCCTGATGTATGCAAGGTACTTCTGATAAAGTAGTTTTGAACTCTGCATCTAGCAAATGTGGAAATTTTTGTACTAAGCATAATGTGAAGATTGCAGATGCCGTAACTTTCGAGGGACACTAACGATCACCCGCTGTAAAGTATGGGAGTGCTCTCCCTTCCTTTGCTTTATTTCTTTTTTCCTAAATGCTGCTGTTAGCTTATCAAGTATCAGTATAAAACACCCGAATGATGCCTGGTACAACTAACTTTTCCTGTTAAATTTTAGTATAAAATGACTTGATAGAATATATAATAAAAATAAAATTCACAATGAATCTGCACAGATCTCAAGACTCAATTACTACAGTTCCGTCGTCTGCTAGACTTTACTCAAGATGGCTTCGACTTTGGCCTTTTCCCAGAAAATACTAAGAGTATGTTCAGGTTGTCTGCTTAAATCATTTTTAGTTTATTCCTGGTTGCTCCTTTGAGGAGTATAGCGCCACAACAACACCTCGCCAGCGGACCCGGTTTTGGACAGCCCCCTAAATCAATTTTAGTCTTTTAATATGCATACATCTTGTACTTTAGGCATTTTAAGCTGCTTACTGTTGGATAATTTCGGGTGTAGTATGCAAATTTTCCGATTGCAGCTGCTTGTGACTGAGATGAGTGAAGCACAATACTCATCAACTTGTTCAAAATCAGAAAATATATAAATTGTAAGTTTTAGAGTCCATGGGAATAAGGAATTTGCCAAGAACACTTGGAAAAGACGAGTGTTTCGCGTCAATAATGGTAGAAGGCAAACTAGAGTACATCTACCTATACCAGTTACTGTAAGGGAGGAGAATTCTTTAAGGACACCAAAGGATGAACTAGGCACTAAGCCTAAAGAAAATGACTAAATAATGCATTAACATTCAGACCATTTCAAAACACGCGTGTACACAATTAGACCAAGGGAGATAACTTCTCAACTCACAAAAATCATTCTTAGTTCTTACAATGTTAGTATGGAATGTAATAATGGATTTTGGACAAAGAGACCTAGATCATCTATAAAGGAATATGTTGTCAAAAGATCAACATCAAATAACCATTTATTTCCCTGCTTGAGCCCATACCATACTGGGGTAATTGAGTGTGTAAACTTTATATGTAGTGAGTTTCGAATTAAAGTTTACCTTTGAAGGAATAAAATCTTGTCATCTGTAGAAAAGTACCATTTATTTAAGTTTTTTATGCATTCCTGTATTTGTGTGTGTGTGAAACCAGGCTGTTCATTGTATGAGGCCAGCTATGAAGTGGATTTATGCCGATGGCAAAAGCAGTATAAGATGCAGGTGTATGTCTGCTACCACTGTTGAGCTCCCATCAATGGACACCACCATTGCAAAATCGCGTCCATTGGACATACTGTCAGATGAAGAAAGAATGTTGAAGGATGCAGGTACTTATTTATTCAGACTAACATTATGAAGCAGAATATTCATGGAATTGATAGAACCATAGAAAAATGTGTGGATCTGCAATTATTTGACAAAAACTTTGTTGGATATTCTATACAGTTATCAGCCTTGAATGTCATAATATAATAATCTTTTGCACTTGCACTTTGAAGCAAGTATGCATTGAAGTTCAGCAACTTAACTAAATAGTATTATTTTAAGCACTACTTTGCAGAAAACTGATACACAAATATATAAGCACTTAGATTTTCTCAAATTTAGCATACTGGATTTTAGGGAAAGCATTTAACCGTATTCAAAGTGCGTTTAAAGCTTTAAATATTTTCCCTTTTTTATATATATATATATAGTTGTTATATGTTTGTGTGCACCTACTTGGGCAAGCTTCATGATTACAAAGCTTTAATCATTTAATTTTAAAAAAATGAAAGTAAAATAAATGTTTGATTAAAAAAATTAATGTCATCAAACTTTGCATTCTGATAACCCTAGCTTGCATAGAGAAGGATACAGCTGCTTTATCACATTTTCTTTTCAGGATGTTTAAAGTGTCACCTGTAATGTTTAGTTTAAACACTACTTCATTCTATATTTAGTGTTATTTTGAACTGGGCTACTGGATGATTCTTTTCAAATGTTGTAAGTGTTATGGATTTCAGTCACAAAAATGTGAGTTATAAAAATTAATTTTCAAATCACTTTTCACAGTGGCTCGTCTGGCCGCAGAACAGATTGAGCCTTTGGTGAAAGAAATGGATGCAAAAAGTCAGATGGCACCCTCTGTGAGGCAGGCACTGTTTGATAATGGGGTACGCTTTGCCATGCTTATCTTTAAAATCAACAAAATGTTTTAATAATGAAATGTAGAGGAACAGG
Source organism: Pomacea maculata (assembly GCA_004794325.1). Lineage (NCBI taxonomy): Eukaryota > Metazoa > Mollusca > Gastropoda > Architaenioglossa > Ampullariidae > Pomacea > Pomacea maculata. The sequence continues at coordinate 146,501 of SRHC01003514.1, read as the reverse complement.
AATCTGTTAATGCAAATTGCACTATTTAATTTGAGTACATAAAAATAGAACTTGAACTGTATCTTTCAAATAAGATATTGCCGATAGAGTGAAGCAAGTATGCTACACCTCTTTATATGAGATTATTGAAGTATTTAATTAATAGTAAGAAGTATATGATTATAAGATTTGAAAATATTAGATGCTTGACTTATGCTAGGCTGTTGTTTTCCAAGAAGTAGATTTATGTTTTCCTGGGAGGTGAATTAAAAAAAAGCTGATCGCATGAATTCCATTAACAGTTGATGGCTATTGAGGTGCCATCTCAGTATGGTGGCACAAACTCTTCATTCTTTGTGGCCAACCTGGTTATCGAGGAGCTTGCTAAAGTGGATCCTTCGGTTAGTGTCTTTTGTGACATCCAGAACACCCTGATTAACACACTTTTTATGAAGCTTGGTACAAAGGAACAGAAGGAAAAATATCTTCCAAGGCTGGCAAAGGATACGGTCAGTACAGAAGAAGTTCATATTTTATTTTAGATGAAAGTTAGATATAATCTATAAAAAGATAATTAAAAATTGCTGGAATAATAATAATAATAATAATAAAAAATGCAAAATTTGAAAAGCGCATACTCACACTCCTAAGGAGCATGCTCTTAACGCTTAGGAACAAGAACGAAACATGGACAGCATACGAGGGACAGGAAGACAAACAAATAACATATGAATTATAAAAGAATAAACAACTGTACTAACAAAGAAAAAATCAAATGCAGAAAACACAAAGAGAAACCAAATAACACGAACAAGAGCTGAGAGTAACATGATATTGCAAAAGGAAGGGTGTGAAAAAGGACTGGTATTATGGGGAAGGTTGTTAGGAGTAATGTTTATGGAAGAGGTGCATTTTCAGTGCATGTTTAAAGGATTCGTTAGTGGGTAGGTGGCGGATATGGAAAGGGAGAGAGTTCCATTGTTTCACTGCACAATAACTAAAAATCCAGTGGCCATATGTTGCTGTTCTGGTGAGAGGAAGAGTAAGAGGAATCTATATATGTATATATTTTTAGACTTTAGTAGTGATGAATTGCAAAATTTCACTGTTCTTAATATAATATAATGACTGGCACTTTGAGTACAACCAGAAAACTTACTCCCTGAATTGCCCTCTGGGATAAATAAAGTGTTATGAAATGAATATAGCTTCAGTTATGGGAAAAAGAGATGCTAGTTCTGGGAAAGAGCTGTGAAGGATTGACATTTTGCTGTTATAAGTAAATGAAATTTGTCACTGCATTAGCAAACTTCCTGTTGAGTCACTTTTTGTTCAGGCAAGGAGAAAAGTATTTTTTTTTTTTTTTTTTTTTTGTTTTTTTGCTGAGCTTCATTTAGATTTGTTTCTGATGTATGCAAACAATTCTTCTCAGGTTGGAAGCTTTTGCTTGTCTGAAGCAGAAGCTGGTTCGGACGCATTTTCCCTGAGAACACAAGCTGTCCAGCAAGGTGATCATTTCATCATCACTGGTCAGAAAATGTGGATCTCAAGTGCTGATATTGCTGGTGTATTCCTTGTCATGGCTAATGCTAGACCTTCAGATGTGAGAAGAATTTTTTAGTTTTGGTTATATTTTCCCAATCATTGCTTGCATTTTCAAGTAACTTGTAATCTGTTAGTGGAAAATGTTCCTATCGTTATCGAAAAGAGGTTTACTTACTGCCATGTTAAAATGTCCTGAGAGAACCCCCTGCCCCCCCCCCCCCCCCAAAAAAAAATTCCTATCAGCAAAACTGCCAAAAGACCATAAAATTTATCACAGTGGCAGTTTGTAGTTACTTTTTCACTTAAACTGTTCTGTAACGAGGATATAATAGAACATTCTGTTAGTGCTTTGAAAATATCTTTTAGAAACTGAATACATGTACTTTTTTTTAGCAATTTTATTCAGAATTGACATCTGTTGTGGGAGTGGATACTTTTTGTACTTGTCATGTCATCTGACTGTGCAGGGTTATAAGGGAATCACCTGCTTCATTGTGGATAGGGAGACGGAAGGACTGACCATTAGCAAAAAGGAAGACAAACTGGGTATACGTGCCTCGAGCACATGTGTCGTGAACTTTGACCAAGTAAAGGTTTGTGAAAAATGCAAGGCATCTTTGAAATAGTAAAACAAAAGCAGATTATTAATGTTTCGTTCTATTTTTTTTTTTTTAAAGACAAGCTTTTTGTTTCACTGGTTTGGTTTGAGAGTTCCTCATAGCAGATGTAAAAAAAATTATGATGTTTGCTTATTCTATTACACTTCTGAATAAAGATTTTTCATTTGTCTTCATGTAGCTGGCTTTTTAGGTCTTGACTTACTTTGTCACAGTGGAGGACTCTGAATTAGAGTGATATTACAAATGTATAATAACATCTTATGCCTTTCTAGCGCCTAAATTTAAACCACTCCTATCACTAACTTTTTAGTGGTCTCAAAATGCTTTGCATATCAAGTAGGTCTTTTTAATGAAAGATCTTAATGCTGTATTGACCTTTTTTTTTGAATTTTAGGTGCCTGTAAGCAACATTTTGGGAGAGTTTGGTCAGGGATACAAGTATGCCATCAGCATGCTTAATGAAGGAAGAATAGGAATAGCATCTCAGGTAATTATCTTTGTACAGTAATCATACCTACTATAGTCTTTTGATCAGAATCTCATGCTTTGTGTTCACAGCTCAGCAAGACTTACTATGTTGAACTGATCTACTTCTGTCCATAAATACAACATTCTTTTATGCAACAATGTAGGTTATTCTAGGCTTTGATACTGTAAGATTCCTGCAAAAGTTCATGAAGGGGACACAGATTGAGAGTGAATGCAACCATGTGCCCATAGAACTACTACTGAAAGTGAAGTGTGGCATTCTTTATGCTGGGTTGAAACTGGCTGTCTAGGATTGATGCTAATGATTAAATAGTTTTCAGATTGACCAAATGTTATCTACATGACAGTTTGGCTTGTCAGCCATTCACCTGGGTTGTGTTCTTATTTCAACATCATGAAAGATTTTGTACTTTGTTACAAAGACACATCTAATCACACCCACTTTGCATACTATGCTGCGACCTGTTTGACTGCATTGATGTGACATTTACATGGCTGGAGGATCGAGGGATGAGTTGGGTTGAGCACATACTTGTAGCTTAGCTGGTAAGACCTGTTTTTCTGTTTCTTCTATATATTTCTGGCCCTCTGTTATTGCCTCCCCACAGTTGGGCACTCCACAGTTTACCCCTTGGGGTAGGGTGGATTTTTACTCATCTGGCAGGTAAACACACCTGTCGATCAGCTTGTTGCATGTTCCTGATCTTGACAAAAATGGCTGCATGTGTATGATCTTGACACAGCTGATGCATGTCTCATGTTGACACAGCTGGCTGCATGTTCCTGATTTTTTTTCCATGAATGAAGGAAAACACCTAACCTGCCTTTACTTCAGACCTTTCCACACACCTCTGGAAAAACTACATCTTCCCACTATCTCCAGACAACTCTGATATTGTGAGACGGGGGAACAAATACCAGCCACTCTAAGACCCTTCACTTAACAATGATGCAAAGAGAGAGTCATTACATGCTGGTGGTTGCATCTGCATCTCATTGGAAAATGTCACTCTTTGAAAGTTGGCTGATTTTTTTCTTGATTAAATGACACTGGACTATGCCGTCATCCACTTTTGAGCATCTCCTGTGGGATTGTTTGAGGACCAATCTGACCTCTCCTGAGCTCAGCCTCTCCACATTGCCTGGGTTCATCATTACCAATCTTTTACTAAATATCATTATGGAATAATGTAATTTTCATCTTGATTGAGGATTACAAATAACACATTTTGTTCAGTATCCTTAAGAAAGTTGAAAAGCAGAAAATTTTGATAATGTTTGAAAGAAAAATACCTAAAATGCCTTCCAGAAAAATCTTGTTCAGCGTATATCCAATGCCAGTGTTTTGATGATGACAGATGCTTGGACTAGCTGAGGGATGCTTTAGCAGAACTGTGCCATATACAATGGAGAGAAAACAGTTTGGTCGACGCATCTGGGATTTTCAGGCAAGATGCACATATAATATTTAAAATTATGTGCTGTCAAATAGTAATACACTGCATAAAGTAATCAATATGAAAGTTGGATCCTACGTTTACCATGCCAGAGATAATAAAAAAAAACTAATTTACAAATTTTTATTTATTCCGTGTAATATGAAGGCATTATAGATTCACTATAGCAAAGTTTATACTGACAGTGTTAAACTCCTGTGTTCTTAATTTTTAGGGAATGCAACATCAAATAGCACATGTGGCAGCACAGATAGAGGCTGTGAGAACTTTGGTATACAATACTGCACGGCGTAAAGAAGCAGGATTACCTGTTGTAAAACAGGCATCCATGGCCAAATTTCTGGCATCAGAGGTGAGAAGTCAACCAGATAAATGTTTTGACAAATTTGCTCTGCTTTCAATGAAATATATTTGTCTTTTTTTCTCTCATTGATTTAAAAAAAATCCTTTTTGCTGTTTATAGTAACAATTATGACGATAATAAAATAATGACAAAATGATGAGGATGGTGATGGTTACTGTGGTGAATGATGTAAATACAGCGCATGCTCTAAAAGTGGAAGAATGCAAACACATTGATTCACACACAGCATTGCAGGGTTTTAGAAGTGCAGTTGATGTGCACAAGATGGGAAGTGTAGCATTATGCAGGTTTTCATAATAGAAAAGATTGCAATTTTAGTGCTATTTGGGAGAAAATTCCATCAATAGGGTGAAATTATAAAGATGAACCATTTGGTTTTATCAATAGAACATTAGAAAGCAAAAGTGAAAAAGTGTATAACGAGAATGATTATTTATAAGGAATGCTTTACATTCAGGTTGCAACACTGACAACATCAAAGTGTATTGAGTGGATGGGTGGAGTTGGCTTCACCAAGGATTACCCTATTGAAAAATATTACAGGGATTGCAAGATAGGTGAGTTATTACTTTAACTGTAATCTTTCTGAACGCTAAATGAAATGATAAATGAAATCTAATGAAAATATAACTAGTCCTGTACATACTAATTCATCTTTAAAAAAAATGTATTGAAACTCTATGATTGATAAAGAGTTTCTTTCACATTTTTCAGGAACAATATATGAAGGGACAAGCAACATTCAGCTTAACACAATTGCAAAGTGTATAGAACAAGAGCTGCACTGAGGGATTTTAAGTGTAGGTTGTGGTGCACATAAATGTGAAGAGCTTATTAGGTATAACAGGTATCTTTTGAGGAGACCCCGCTTCAAAGTTACTCCAGCTGCATGTCACAGACATGGATAGGATTATGCAGCACCAGGTGTTGCACATTTTAATTGGTATTTCAGTAGACTAATATGTCTAACACATTTATATATGTTTACCGGACACAAAATGCAACAAGAAATTTTAGGAATTTCTAGTGATATTGACTTAAAAAAAAATTATGACAAAATTTATGAATTGGTTAGGCTTAGTGGCGTTCATCTAAATGGTTAGTTTGCGAAGTGTACTAAGTAAATAAGTGATACTTTATTGAAAATTTTTATATATCAGAAATGTAACACTTGTCGTGTTTGCCAAATTTATTTAGGCTTATGTATATATATATATATTTTTACATTCTTTTCGTGTCATTATCTTGTTTTCTGCTATATATATATATAGTATTAATAAATAAAATGGAATACATTTTACCATTGTCTGAATTTTTACATTTTTCTCAGTGGAAGTATAAACACATACACAAATGGTGCAAACATTCTTTTGCTCTTGAGCATAGTTTTACAGATATAATGAAAAACCTTATGTTGTAATGAAATTAGAGAACTGCCTATAGCAGTACCCTATCTTTTATGGTTTTATACTTAACTATATTGTTGTAATAAGCATAAGACAAGAGGTTTGAGAACAATAACCTCTTAGTCTTAACTGAACAAAAAGGAAGAATTATACTTCCCATGAGTTGCAGACTTTTTTTGTGTGAGAAATTAAACATCTGCCACTCCTATCAGAGGCCAGTTTTTTAAAACTTAGAGTCCAGAGTCAGTCTGTGGTTTGATAAAGACGTAAGACAAATTTAGGTCAGCAGGCTTTTAAAAAAAGATTAAAAAAAATTACAGAACACACATAAAGTGTAAAAAGGTAACTGAACATAATCAGAAATAATATGCACATTATTTTGATGCATTAAACTATCTATAGATAAACTTAAAGTAGGTTCATAATATCTTAAGTTTTAAAAGAATATTATTATGTGGTCATTTAAGTTTTCTCTTAAACATACATCTTAATAGACTGACTAGGTACATGCAGATTGTTGTAACTCATGTTTATGTTGCAAACATGACAGCTTTATCTTATTTGAGTGTCTGTGCATCTGTAAGAGAACCTTTTTGTGCTTCTTTAGATTAGTGATGATTTTTCCTGCAAAATAAACTAAAACTGTTGAGAAATGTTATCTTTTAAATTTTTTTCATGTTATTGTGTAGCTGCCATCACCTACTACATGATGATAAGTGTACATGTACTACTTCTGGTGGCTTAAACTTTCAATCTTTGCAGGAAAGACATTCAGTTTCTATTTAAAAAGGCTGACAACAATTAGAAGCATAAGCATCCGTCTAAACAAATTTTTGATTTGTATTAAAAACAGATTCTTGTATCACCCTGACAGAAATGATAGTAATGCCCATTGTACTTATAAACACACGTTTACACACCTCTTACTTTACCAAAATATTATACACATTTAGAATTCTGGAAAACAGGACTGGTACCAGACGACTGTTAACCCTTAGCTAAGTGGGGTTGTTATTCTTCTCTGCAAGTGTTTTATCTAAGAGTAGATATCGTTACAAAGGCTAGAGATAAGTAACCAGAGGTTAGTTGTTTGAACCAGATTGTCCATGACTAGGAAAGCAGCACAGGAGTTGTTCAGTGAATTGTCTCCCACAGTGACAACTTCTTTTACACTTCTAGGACATTACATTTACACAGGTTTGTAAATTTTTATTTTGATTTCTTCCATTTCCAGAGTTCTTGTATTTAAAGATATTTGGAATAGCAGGATCAAAGTCAGTTAGCATCAAGAGTGATAGCAAAGCAGCAATTTGCATAAACAAAGCACAGCTTAAAGGTAAACAGCTTCAAAAACTTGGGAGCCACTGTTTCCAAAGATGATAGCGGCACAGCAGAAATCTGCATTGCAATGGTGACAACAGCAATGACCAGGCTGAACCATCAGGTTTGCTGTCAAGAACTGTCTGGACAAATCCCATTATGCTCTATGGATGCTTGAAGTAGATTTTTTCTGCTGAGGAAAAAAAAGCACAAAAAAAACACAGGCATTTGAAACCAAGTGCCAGAGGAACCTGCTACTAAATTTTCTCCATGGAACATAAAACCAAAGAATATGCGCAGATGGTGTCGACAGTGAAGTAATGCAAGCTGGACTGGTTTTGCCATGTGTTCCAGCACAACACAGACCATCCTGGACTTGTAAAGGACTTGTTTACCACCACTCAACAGGCCTAAGTAGCACGCCTTGTCAGCTGCAGCATCTATCCAGGTCTGCCCCAGCGGGTAAGCAGCACAGTTGGTTGTCAGCGGGTACCAGCCAAAAGAAGGATGATGATGGACACCAAGAAGGGCTCATATTTGCTCTGGTCTATAGTCATATTTAGGATATCTGCACCTTTGATGCCTATCCAAGGCACTTGAAAAATACAATTAATAATTAAAAGCTGCAAATCCTAAGCAGCTTCCCAAAACAAAACCCTGCAGAAAATTTATTTTTAGCTGCAAACAACTTGCATCCTTGCATAGGAACAGGCAAGTGAGAGCAAAAACTGTAGAACTATCATCTGTTAAATGCCTAGCACTCTGATCTTATTTTAGGTAAGGTAGAAAAAGTAAACACAAGATGATGAAAACTTTTGCTCGTTGCATTTTGTTTACAGGTAACCAACATGGAAAAGACATCAACCAGTTTATCCAGGCAATCATCCATCAACAATCCCAGACGAAGCTCTCCAGTGTTGTACCTGTTCTTGTCCCCCTACTTTAAGAAGTTTCTGTGTGTTGGCCTGTTCTTTTCTTGTGGCATGATCGCTGGAGTATTTTTACGTGAATACGTGCTGGATGGCATCAGCTCAAGAAGCATATTTTATCAGCATAACAGACCAACTAATGATGCAAGCAAACAAATCTCACATGAACTGCAAAGAGATGAAGGCAGGCCAGGACTGAGCATAAAGAAAGACCTAAGCATACAATTTAGAGATTATTTACCTCGTCGTATATTCATCAATACTGCAGAGAATGTTCCCTACAGCTTGGATTTGTTTTTGCAGACATACCCAGATGCCCATAAATACCATGTATACACCTTCCTTGCTGACAAAGCTTATAGTCCACTTTATACTAAGTATTCAAACCATGTTTTGTTTTCAGGAGCCAGTTTTTCAAGTAGTGAAAGCATCATAATGATGGATTTTGCAGTTTCATTAGGTGATTATAATAGGAAGAAGGTGAACTCATCTGTGACACTGGTAGACATGTTAACATGGCTCCAAGACAATGTTCATGTGGATGATTATGTGGTGGTTAAGCTCAGCACTGACCCAGAAAATGAGAAACGCATTGCAGAGAGGTTGACAAGCTTTACGTCACCTGACTGGATTGACAAACTGTACACCACAACCACTGAAGATAACTTGTTTTATTTCATAAGAGAACAGTTTCAGGTATATGGGCATCATGTTTATCGCTGGAATGATGATCTGCTAACATACAGTGACTTTGAAGTTATCAATCCATCTAAATTTTCTCCAAAGGATGGCATTCTTGTCAAGGAAACTTGTGGAGACAAGAATAAAACTCAGTTTACAGCTTTCCTGTATGCACCCCATGTACAATTTTCACTAAATGGAACACTGAGCTTACTTCACATCATGTCAGAAAAAATTAAAGGCCAACTTCCAGTCACTCTCTTTTTGCCACCAGCATACTTCGAATCAACAACAATGTGTCAGCAACTGTCCAGGCTACAGAAAAGCGTGGAGATTGGGTTGTATCTGCAAGAAACTTTATTTCATATCACCGAGACAATGTACTTAGAAAGACAGCAAAATCTTGTAAGAAATTTTCTAGTGTCTGTGGAACACTGTTTCGAGCAAACAAACCTTACCCTGAAGTTTGTGCTCCCCTCATCAGCATTTATTTCACAGGAAAAAGTAAGGAGCAAGGTAAAGTCTAACAGTATAAACAAAGTAAAGCAAGTCCTTAAAGAACGTTTCTACACAATTGTGAACAATGTGCAGGATGTAGAACCCTCTGCCATAATAAAAGGTGAGCACAGTTTTTGGCAAGATTTTGGAAACTCCATCAACAACAGACTTATTGCATTGGATGTTACCAGGCCGGGATGTGATACAGCTGTTCTGAGTTTGTTGTCTGCTCACGTGTCCTCACTTATTCCTCTTAATGCATGTGCTAAACTGCAACATGGAAGTAACCCTATGTTTTATCCTCTTTAAGAGAGCCCAGCCCATCATTGTGCAGTGCACATAGATATCTAAATGGTGCCAGCCATCCATTCATTTGTCCCTTGACTGGTACTGGTTGTTATGGGCAGCACAGGGATAGAAGGGCAACTGACAAGGCCTTCCAGGCATTGGCTCTTGATTGAGTTCTCCTCAGCTGCCTTCATCCTTTTTCTAATGGCACAATTCACTGTACCTGGAAGCTGCTTCAGATTTACTTTTTCTTTATTTCAAGGCCTCTCCTTTGGCCTCAGAGATCTAGCAGTCCTCAATTTTTTTGGAGAGAATTGGCTAAGTTGATGGCTCCGAGCAAACTTGGAGTCTGAGACCCCTGTCATTGATTTTGACAAGGCCAAATTTATTCCGTTCCTGCCCATTGCTGGTAGGCATCTGGACTGATCTTGGCATTGTACTTGTATTTGTAACCAAGTACAAGAAAGATGTCCTTTTCGATATTGGTTTTGTAACTGTATAACCTTGTCTAGCTGTTGGTTAAACTCTTCCACTTTTTGTCTTTGTGAAAGGAAATCTGAGCATATGCTTAAACAATGGTGACACTGTCAAGCATGGCAGGTATAGGTGTACAGCTTATGACACACCCCTATGTACAAGGAAGTCAAATCCGCCATTCTCCTCACTGTACCAGAGTTTGTGGCCCTTGTCAGTTGCAGTCTCCTCAAATCCTGACCCATCTGCCAGTCCCATTGGTACCGTTCTAACTTATGGGTGAGATCTTTCATTTTGCAACTCAGGTGTAATGTGGGATGTTTCATGTATTTTCCATTAAAACTTGACAAAACAAAGCAGTATGATTATGTTGCTTCTAGTGAAGTCTGACGTGAACTTTGTACAGCTTAAAAAAAAAAGAAGGAATTTTCGATCACACATTTGGAGACATTTTCACCAACTCCTTTTTTTAAAGCTCTTGCATCATATCTACACGCAACAGGAGAAAAACTATTTTAAAAAACCAGCCAGTTTTGTTGCTTGTTTCTGTTGCAAATGTTCTGTGATAGGTGTTAGAGAATGCTCATGTGTGGTGTACAAAATACTCTTTTTAATCCCAGTTGCTAACCACTTCACACTGTTCATAACATTAAAAAAAAAAAAGCAACAGTTTACTTAAAGAAATTTTATTACTTTTAACTGCAGGCCAACAGAGGATATATTGTCTTTCTGAATTCATGCAATGCTCATCACCATTTCAGTCTGCAGGTACCCAAGTGTTCATCAACATTGGCATCACATGAATTACAGATTTTTCAAGATTATTTCGTTAAATGCTAGTTTTCTTATACATAATATATACATTATTGATTATAATACACAGTGGAGTACTTTCTCACTGAAGTGGCAAAACTATAAAAATATATTTACTCAATCTTACAGCAGTCCATAAATCACACAGTTCTTTTTATGTTGTTATTATTATTATTAGTGTTCACTCTCAATTCATACAGGTGTATGAACAGCAACACTTTTGTCTGTAAGCACTGTTATTCCCATTTGGAAACTTTGGGTCGAGATGATAAAGAGCCATCTTCATTGAGTGTTGTGTAGTTACCTTTTCTTGAGTCTTGCAGATTCATGTATGCCATGTAGCCCACGCAAACAATAAAAGTAGTAGCACCAACTGCCATCACATATTTATTCTGTGAAAAAAAAAGGGGAAACAATGTTATGCATCAGCCAGCATGATATAAATATAGGAAGAATCTATGTGTGTGTACATACAATTAAGAATAATCAGAAGTAAATCCTTAAGGTAGGTTCGACTACAAGGGTGAAGAAACAGCCCTGGGTCATGAAAAAAGTTCTTGACCTTTGCAATTGTAGCCAGGCCCTGAAGAGACGAAGAAGAGTAACTCTGAAGCAGCTACTGAATATCAAAAGATTGATTGCAAAATCAGGAAAGTGAGAAAAGCAGCTGAGGAAACCTGGATAGAATAAAGATGCAATGAGACAGAGAAAGGGATGGCTTGGGGCAACAACACTAAGGCCTTTTGCTTACTCAAAACCCTTACAAACAAGCGTCAGCAAATATTATCTGTTGTTGAAGAGAATAGTGCTTGGTAATCTTACAGAAGACAAGACTCTGCTAGACCAATGGACAGAGTAATGCTTTGACCTATAAAATTTCCAGCTAATGACGGACCTGAACAACCTATAAGGTGACTTGGCTATGGAAAATGAAGCTGAAGACCCTGCAGATCTGACAGTCTTATAGGAGGGGGTTGAATGGGGCATTCAGAGCCTGAAGTGAGAGAAGTCTCCAGGAAATGATGAATCAAGGGTAAATTGTTTCTCTAGGGCAACATGGGGAACTCAAGGACAAGCTTTTTGTTTTCGAAATTATTAAAAGGTGTCTAAACCCTAGAGATGTAGTTATAGCTGTGTAGCTTAGTAGTTATGTGGCAGAGGTGTCCTAGGGTAAACAAATTTAAAGTAGCATCCTCAGGCCTGTACACTGCTTTATAACTTTAGAAATAAGACAATTCTTATTGAGTTCCCCATTTTGGCCAGGGAAAATGACTTACTCTTGTCTCATAACTGCGGCTGCAGTAGTTGACAATGTCTCAGATGAATATGGTGGGGAAGAGTAGGTGAAGGAAAAGAGAATTAGGGGGTGAGGGGACCTTATCTGGATGTTTTAAAATGTTTCATGGAAGCAGTGACATTGATATGTATTTTATATAATCAGCTCAAACTAACATTACTAAAAATTCAGAAGTAAAAATCTTTATCAGATGTTTTAGTACTACTAAAAGTAAACTTTTTTTTTTTTACACAGAGTTGCTGCCAGTTAAAACTCACTTCCGGCTGATATTAAAATATACACAAAGTCTGAGTAGCTTTAAAAACTTTCTAGGAAACATTCCAAAATTTGTATATATTTATGGATATAATAAAGTGACTACATGGGGACATTAAATTGACTACCGGTCCTAGGCAATGAAAGCCAGCCCATGCCGCTATTTAATGTGATCTTTCAGGGAAGACGTTACATACACTAGAAATTCCAATAATGGAAGAAACTAACTCTACTGATCATCAAGAATAATAAACAAGTACATCCATTACTGCTGTAACTCACACTATTGAGCTTTAATTGGTGCTGGTGTCATAAAAAAAAAAAAAAGCCATTTACTTACAGGTCGAATAAATAATTCAAAGTTTAATGCCCGAAATGCACTTGTTGATCTTGCGCTCGCCCATCCAGGTGTTTCTGTCTTGAAAGCATCGTTAGCTTTGGCTGATGTCTTTGTATCTCCTTTTGTTTGAGCCATAATAGTTTATACAAACGTTAATTGACGCTGTCAAGGACTGAGCGCCACCATCTTGCTGGAGTCATACATCCACAAGTTTCGAACTCAACCTGAAAAAAAAATGGTTACTTATCAGTTTGTAAAAATAAATGAATGAAATAGATTTTCTTTCAACTGATAAACTATGTAACTAAGTTTAGTAAGTATTAACACTTACCTAACGCAAAATAGACCCTCCATGGCTCTTCTCGAAGCCATGAGAATTCGAAAGTGGTTTACGTACGCGTTATGTTTGAAAGTATACTGAGATTAGCAATAAACTTTTATCATCCATTCGATCCTTGACTGGTACCAATTGAAGAATGGTTATCTTAATCTTCTGGTACCGACCACCCATCACTTTACAGAAACTGGAATCATGTACCTTAGTCCTTAGAAGTCTATATAGTGTTTGCAAGAAATGAGCACGCTACGTATCTTTCCCTTCGGACAGCCCACGTCCTCGTCTGTGTCAAAATTCTACAAGACTCCTACTTCAAGGATACAAATAAGATTAAACAAAGGATCTTCTTCGTTGGTTTCCTGTCCAGGCTAATAAATTTATATATTTATTTTAAAATATAAATTAGCTGCAGCTTGCTTCAGGGTTCTTTGCAGCATGAATCTGTATCTTTTATTCATGTCCGTGCTTTGCAGACTATGATCATCTACTCCTGAACCCACAAAATTTAAAAAAAAATTAAAGGTAAAGGTCATCCCCCTCCGGGGAAGGTTTGCTGTTCTACATGTTTATGGAACCGGCACTAATCTCAATTCAGACCAGCGCTTTAACCATTCGGCAATCCGCTTTAACTTCCTCCCTATTGTACATGCAGACATGGAGATTTGTCTTCATATGGGTTGAAAATTATGTTTTCAGTACCCGTTACAATTTTCTTAAAAGTCACTCCAAATGGTAGTAAGAAAAAGTTTATCCACATTCATCCTTTCCTTCCTGCCACACTTAAAAAAATTGATCTCAGGCAACATGGCTTTTAATAAAAATAATAATATAAAATTTGTACATTGAGAATACCAAGCCTCAAATCAATAACTTTCTAAGCCCTTATTTGATCTATTTTGCTAATACATAGAACTATTACACATATTTTAGACTTATGTAAAATGACTAACAATATAGAAATCTCATGACTAAGTGTAACAACCTTTGATACAGGTAAAAAAAAATTAAAAGAACGATTTTAATAAGCTTTGTAAATGCGATTTCTTGACACTTAACGAAGGGAAATCAGTGACTAGTTAATATCAACCTCATATAATCTATGCAATAAAAAACTCCATAAGGATAACTTCAACACAATAAGGCTAGTTAATCACTGCAAAAAATGTTAAACACCTGGACTCAATGATATATTTGACAAAGATACCATGCGTGTAAGTTCTGGGGTTTGCTAACTTTCATGAGTGAAAGCACAGCTTACCAAGCAGCAAACAGAGCAGTATAGTGCTTTCACAAAATTGCTTGTTTTGTTTAGTTAGCTACTGGCTTTTATAAAGTGCACTAAGTGTTCTGTATAAATGCTCATTATTTGTATCAAGTGGAGTATGCTAGAAAATGAGGTTTTTTTTTTTTTTATCTCTCTCTACAGTAACTGCAGAACTTTGTTTCCACAGCTACATGTGTACACATGGTTGGGAAATCAATTGCAAACATAAATTGTGAACAAAATGTGCAGAGTGAAAATGATGTGATGCTCTTGCTAACACCGTACTTTACTAGCTGCTGTGTGTTAGTATACATGAGCATGCATATAAATTGTACACATATATAAAAGCCAATATATGGTAAGCTAATGATTTATAACATAAGCTAATGATTTACACATATTTTAATAATATTGTGCATTTATAAAGCTCTAGCCAGGCTCAAAGTGCTTTGTATACATACACACGGGTGCAAAAACACACAACTTTGTAGTTCAGATCTTGCCCTTTATTACACAAACAAGTATGTACACAACACATTCCTCTCAATCACACGTGGTCAAGAAAACCGGAGTTCAGGTGTAAGCCACAGTCAGGTGTCGAATTGAGAAATCGGAGCTGAGATATGAACCCAAGACTTCTGATTGTCACTATTACAGGCACCACACTACTAACTCCCCTCAGGATACAGTTTATAAAGTTTCAATTCTCCTTTAAATGGGTATTGGTAACAAATGTAAGTGAACAATAGGACAAACTTACTCATTTGCTTAACCTTAAAGTAAAGCCAACTTGGGCAAAAGTTGTTTTTTTTAAAAAATGTATTACTGTATAACTGAAAGAGATAAATGTCTCACAGCAATATGGTTTTAGGCCAAGTGGGAAACTGTAAATGGTTCACTGCAGAACACATGGAAGGTGGAAACAAACCTCTTTCCATTGCCTTTTTGTCACAGGTGTACTAGGGACTTATTCACTGTTGGCATGAAGGAAAACAGTTTTTTTAATCACTGGCCCAAACAGCTTTTTGATTTAAGCAAACATGAGCTACATAGGGCAAGACATATAGATCATCACTAGCTGATTGAAACCAGTTGGCTAGCAAAGCTCTCATTTCAGCATTTTCCTGCTACAGGTTTACCTTCCTTCTAGCCCTAAAGATGTCTATATCGCTTGTGTTCTCTCAGCCCTTCCTAATGAAGGTAGCATTTTACCATAGCAAAACTTTAGTAGTCAACATAGGATGTTAAGCCTGCAAAGATTGATCCTATGAAACCTACATGTTCCAATGGGTGGGAGATCACTGATAAAATGAACAAAGTATAAATTGTGATGTCCATGCAAAGAAGGTATTGAGGTAGAAAGATGTGAGGGTAAGGATGTTCTTCCTAGTGTTGCATTTTCATCAAGCCCTAATCATTGTCTACTTTGACAAGAACATCAAAGACTCAAGAGATAAGGAACCATTAATTATATTTTTAGGTGAACTCTGGAAGCAGGAAACAAAGAATTCCCTAAATGAAGCACATATGTACTAATTGTTGAATACATATAACTTTCTTTCAGTCCTGTAGGCAACGTTTGTAAAAAATAAAACCCACAAAATCTGTTGTTTGGAGATTCAATATACAAAAAGGGCCTAAAAGTTAATCTGTACTTAAGCAACAGCCTCTAATTTGTAGAGGCCATTTTTACTTAGACCTTTTTTCTTCTTGATATATTTGGTACCGTTGTGGCTATTTCACGACTTTCAATCATTTTTCTAATATTCGATCATGTTCTATAGTCTCTTGCATTAATCTCACGTAAGCACTGACTTGTGATCTGATCTTCATATTTCTCTCGCATCTTCTTGCATTTCTGAAGAACCAGTTCTTCAAGATATATCATCCACAGAAAATTTCCAGAGTGATTTTTGCTGACTGTTGATCCTTTGTGCAGTAACTTTTCACACCGATTGATCGAGTGTGGTGATTGAGCCTGCAGAGAGTGATATACACGAGCAACACACTATTAACATGAATAACCAACAGCCAATCACGGTCTGTGAAGAAGCCTTCCTCCGCTGTGCGCCGTGGACACCAATTACCTTCAGATTGCAATGAAACAGGATAATACAAACAAAACCAGGCCACAAAAGACGTTTGATTGAAGCTATAAAGTGTTTGGAGGCTTTTGGTATTCGCAGTGATATTGACTCTGTGTGCGCACATCTTAGAACTTTTAAAGATTCTGAAATCGCCAAGACAGTGTTCTGTAATATTCGTAAACGGCCACGACAGCCTTGGAGCTTACCTGCTGCTGTCGACCTTTCTGTTACCGTGGAGGTAAAAGACAGAAGACTGATCTTTATTCCTCAGCCTTCTACCTCTCGTGAAGAGGAAGACCTGTCGACTTCTAGACAAGCAGACGTCAGGGCCGTGGAGACAAATGACATAACCGTTTCTTCTGGTTCTGCTACAGGAGGCATCAGACAAGCATCTTTTGCAATGGATAATGTTGGCGTTTCTTCTGGTTCTTCTACAGGAGGCATCAGACAAGCATCTTTTTGCAATGGATAATGTTGAACTATTGAACAAAGTATTACAGATGCCTGAAGTTTCCTGGTTTGTGGATGAATATCTTGAAGAACTGGTTCTTCAGAAATGCAAGAAGATGCGAGAGAAATATGGCCTAACTAACGATTTCACAGAATCACTTATAGGCTAATCAGCCTAGAGTTACACTTATTTTTCCTTCAGAAACTTCCTCTGCAGATTCAACAAATACTATATTATTCAAAAGTCAAAGATGTCAATACATGAAGATCAAAGAGAGATGTCACTTGACTGATGGGCTGGCAGTCAGTCTTATGTCCAAAATTTGGGTTGGCAAGATTTCCTATGGAGCTCTGGGGGATGTTAGCTTGTAATTGGTTGACCAGCTTGAATCCAAGGGAAGGAAACAAGAACCCCCCAAAAAAAGACAAATGTCAAAACTGATGGAAAAATGGTAGATTAAGTCCCTTTCTCCTTTGCCTCACTCTTGTCCTGAAAAAAACAAGATGGTGGTGGTCATCATCAAAAGTTAAAAAAACATTCAATCCCAAAGCACAACAGCATGAGGTGCATGTCTGAGGTAAACTATAAGAATTTTATAACTGCGCACAGAAGGTGACCAATTAACCAAGAATGCTTGCTGAAAGATCTGGCAGTTGTGCAGGAACCTCTATGTCGAATGGAAACTGTCATTGGTTGTCAATGAAGTCCCATCCTGCAGTGTTACGAAAGAAGGAAAAGGTGCTAGATAATGAATAGAATGCATATGTAAACACTGTAACTGGAGGGATACCAATGGTAAAGAGTTCCCTAGCTTTGTGGTTTCAGGAGCCATGAACTTTGTGATTACTGCTACTCTACTGTCAAGACTGACATGTCTAAAAACGTTTAATGACAATTTGGCTGTCATATAATGTCTTGGATTTCCTCATAGGTAAAATCAGTACATTTTACATTACTAATAAAAAACCCAAAACAAACTGAGACACAAGGAGTCTCACAGTGTTCACAAGGCTACAACTGCACTGGGAATAAACAGTAATCTGATCATGCAATAAAGAAAGCAGAAGATTGAAAGTAGCGGAAAGTCAAGCTGACTAAACTGTCATAATAGATGTGAGTACCATAGTTATGACCATAAAAACAACCTCCCCCAACATACACACAAAAAAAGGAAGAAAAAAAAAACAACTAAAACCTGACATGAAAGTAACCTGAACATACCAAGCTTTAAAAAGTGAAATAAAACCCCAAACAGCTGTGTTTCCAATAAACAGCAAATTACAAGGGGCTTGGATTACTTAAAAATAAAAAGACAAAACAAAACAAAACCAGGGGCTAGTACTGGTTCCAGCTTTTGTGAGGTCATTGTCAGCTTCTCATCTTTGAAGAGAGTAAGACAAAGCTATTAACAACAAGAAAGGTAAGAAGGTAAGAGTCCCTGAAAAGAGAGAAGCAGGCACAAAGTTCTGATGATTAAAAATTAATGCACGTTAATGTCAAGTTTTGAGAGCACTGCTATAAAGTTTCACAAATGTAAATAAATAATTCCCATTTGTACCACAAGATAATTAATCACTTCAACAAATGAACAGAGGCAACAAAGATGTGAACTGATTTTTAGTCTGACCTCTATCCTTCAGCAGAAGAAGCCAGCAGTGGAAAAATTTTTTAAGAAATTGCATAAAAAAAATATTTTTGGCCACAAGATTTATGCACCCACCATTAAAGGCAACATGGTTCATATATCAAAAAACACAAGAGAAATGCCACACACATGATATGGCTTCATTTAAACTTGATATCCCAAAGACAAACTACGGATTTCTTTTACCCCTTTTCAAAACCTCAAATAATGTTTTACGGGGAAGGCAGGCCATATTGAGGGCTGAAACACCATTTGCCCCTAAAAAGTTTCTAAACTTCAGAGGGTCCAAAGTGAAAACATCTGTCAGAGCCACTTCCAGTTCCTGTTCAGGTATTTCATACTTGTGCTTCTTTCTCTGTGGTCTTGGAGCAGCTGTGTCCTTCATCTCTACTCTGGAACATGACTTGGTTGTCTGTTGTGTGGCAGAAGCTGCACTTTGCAACACAATTATCCATGGAGATTTGTCTTTGTGCTGCTCCTGCTGATGCTGCATCATTAGGTGCCTGCAAAAATAAACACTAATGATGTTTTGGGGCTTGTCAAGATAATAATAATTGAGTACTTATATCCTGTAACAGCGCAGGATGCATTATCTGCACTGACCAATGATAATGAAAACACTGGATAACAATAACATACTGAAACTAAACACATTTAGATTCTGAACCATAGGTAAAAGAATAAACAGGTCATGAAAGCATGTGATAATACATGTTAAAAAAATATTCATAACAAGTACCATGCAGAACTGAATTGTGATAATGCATAATGGTAACACACTGAGTACAAAGATCAAGCGTGATAGTTTAATGAATGTGGTATGGATGATAATGTCTAGATGCACAAAAGAATATATGCTGTTCATATGTGACTGTCTTTGAAGAAGGAATGGATAGAATGTGAGGGTCGGAAGAGGTGTAGTTTCCAAGCAGGAGAGTGGACAGACGAAAGATCAGAAAAATAGTGGGGCAGTAGAAAATCCACACCAGAGAGCTGAGACCTTGACATACATTTTAGTGAATACAGTTACAGACTTAGACTACCAACAGAAGAGCTAACAGTTTACTGACAACATATTCGCTGGAAGTAACATCAAAAATAAAAGTATAACAAAACTGAAATACTGCAGAGTCAAGGAAAGCGGTTCTTTATAAATTATGCAATGATTACTCTTTCCTCCCTCAAACATAACTTTCCATCAGTGTTTCCTTTGGAGGCTTTTTCCCCCTTGCTGCCAGCAGATAGAAGTGAGGAGACTTTGCCACCACTCCCATTTCAATGTATCTTAACATTTTGAAGATACTGGTGCACGAGTTAGTTTGAAAGGCAAAGTATATTTCAAGAATTAAAAAAAAAAAATCACATAACCTTTATACCTTCTCACTAAGTACATTATTTGAAAACTTCTGGTCAAGGAGATTTTTGTTCTTTTTTGATTATATAATACATACACAAAACATGAAATAGTTCTTGAGAACCACTTTCTTGAAGACCTTGGATAGAAATGCCAAGTTTGAGACTCTACGGTAATTGTTTAGTACATTTATATATGGTGTAGGCTTTTTAAAATAAAGGTTTTACTAAAGCAGTTTTAAAAACAGATGGAAACATCCCCAAGGACAAACTATCATTTACTATCTTTGTGAGGGTAGGGAGTAGCCCATTCAGACAGTTGACCAGTGATAAGGTGGGAACTGTACTGAGAAGACAAGTTGTAGGTTTTGACTAAAGTATGATGTTTAAGCTCAGCTTCTGACACGAGTGAAAGAAGTAAAGGAATTTCAGACACGCATGATCATTCACATGGCTAGCAAGAACTAGGGGGTGCACAGGCAGGTTATCAAGCCTGGCATGGATATCAATGATTATGTAGATAAAGAATTCACTGAAAACCTTGGGCAGCATGGCAGGCTAAAAGACTACACAGCTAGGGTATGTTCATGCACTATAAGGGTAGCTGCATACATTACACAGTCTTGTACTCAATCACAAGTAATAATCAGTTTTGACCTGGGTGAAGAATTTTAATGACCGCATACTTGGCAGCATTTAGCATCTGTTTGTGAACAGTCAACCCAGACTTACACTACAACCCTCAGCTTGCTCTAAAACTACCTTAGCTCTCCACAGCTCCGTGCAAATGTTGGAGTACATTGGTGAAACAGTAACGATATAAATGACATGGTCAACAGGTCTGTGCTTCTATCAATGAAAAATGTGATTTTTAACACGAGTGGGTTCAGTGGCTGAATAGGTAAACTGAAGAAACACCAAGCAAGTCCATGATCTCTAGCAGTACACAGATGTATTTTTTATCATCAAAATGACTTTGAAATCCCTGAAATCGAGAACAATTAAAGGTGTGGGATTAAGAGTGCTACAGTGATCAAGTAGATTGTGAAATTCTGATAAAAACATGCCATCGGTCAGCTTGTTCTTGCTATTAGATGGTGGTCTGTACAAGCACATCAAATGAACAACTCTGTCTTGCAATGCATGTTAACAAACTCAAACAAAGTGTAAACAAAAGGAAGATCAGTGCCAAACACAAGGTGACTCATAAGAGATGTACTAAAAAATCACAGCTATCCCTCCACCATGATCTGTATGGGAGAATGACCAGATACTGTCAACACAGACACCCTTACCCCCATACTCTCTAAGCCAAGTTTCAGTCAACAACATAAATGTCCAGATCACTGTCTCTGATGAACTTAATGCTCTGTGTATGTTTCTCTGCTGCCTGGTTGGACAGACAGATAAAGAGGGGAGTGATCACAACTTACAAATGCACTTACTAAATTAGAATCACCCCAAAATAAACTATCCTTGTGCATTAAAAAAAAAAAATGGATTACTCACTTGTGTATACCTCGTGTGGGACAGTAGGCACAGAGGTACTTGAACACCACTGGTTCTGAGCCTAATGCAACAAGAACACCTCTACTGTTGTACACTCCCTTTGACTGTACATCTTGCCAGTGTGCCTTGTCTGTGCTTGCAAAGTGGATTTCAGCAGCATGATCACTGAACTGGCTACAGCAAGAAAACAGGCAGTGGCACAAATGGCACTGGATTCCATCTGTGCACTGGACAGACAGGCCATCGTTCATTGGTAGTATGCTTGCTTCTGTATCAAACAAGTCTGAACAGCTTTCCACTTTTGGAGCTTTGGATGCCCCAAACTGTTTCGGTTGCAATGATTTTTCTTTTGAGTCTTGGGGAAGTTGAGAAGTCTTCATTTCTGTCGCTGGGTGTCGGTGAACCTTGTCAGTTAAAGCAAGATATAAAGATATCTTCTGAACTGTAATAACCAAGTAATACACAGAATGATCTAAATGATAGAGGATGATTATGCACCTTGGAAATAAGATTTAACGTTTTGCACAAAGTATTAAAAAGTACATAAGACTTACCAGGTAAAATATATCAGGTTAATCTTTAAGGCAGTGTAGCATTTTTTATTGGTTAACTACCGTTAACAGGATTAGGATAACTTAAATTATGTTTCCATGTTTTTGGACATTCACATATCATGCATGCATGTGAGCAAACATACATTCACACATGAAAACTTTGATAATCATAAAGTAGTGGATGACAGTTTGTGACTATTTGAAATGCATTGCAATATTACTACAGAAACTTTTTTCTTGTTCTTTGGATTTAATGCATACACATGAATATGCATGTGCAGAAATATAATTATCCATGAAATAAGCAATCTTCTATCTGGACAATAGGCTAGTAGCTTCAGAGTACCTCTAGTGACAGAAGCTGCGTTGGGTGTCTTGCTTTGCCATGATTTACCATCTCCTCCTTGGAGAAGAAAGTTTCTTGACAATGGCCACACCTGTTGAGGGAGCACTGAGCCAATAAAGTACCTTTTTTTGCATTCGAAGTCTTATAAAGTCTCATTTAAAAACAGAAAAATACCCATACAAGTTAGGCAAGTTCAAAAAAGGTATATTTCCAATATTATATTTCCCCAAACCATTTGTTCTATGCCACGTAAGACTAACCAGTTTCTTCAAAATACAATCTGTTGATCAGATAAGTTTAATACTCTTAAATAAATTTCAGCATAACAATATGTACCTGTAGAAAGTCTGCTTTTCTGTCTGGACTGGAGAATTGCAATGATCTTGAGTTGCAGAATGAGCTTTGAAAAGGGAATGATGCTTATTTTGCACTGAGGGTGGGCTGGCACCTTCACATTTAGTAGGGGGTGATGACTTTTGGATGCTTCTAGGAGATTGCAGATTAATAGATGCTGAGGTGCTTTCAAAATCATCACTACTGTTGTCATCAGATCCAATCTGAGCCTGTAAGCTTTTACCTTTAATCTTGGTAATACTCTTGTGCTTTCTGAGCACTGGTTCACTGTCAGAATCAGCATCAAGATCTTGTCTCATTTTTTTTACATAATTTTTCGGTTGAGGCTGCATGCCTTTAGCCTTTCGTTTTGGAGAAGTGTGGCTGATCCTGTCAGATGTATTTTGTGAATATTTGACTGTGGAAGACTTAGAAGGTGAAAGCTCCATGTAACACATAGTCCATGACAATGGCTCCTCCTTTAAGGGCAAATTTAGGTGAACAGAGCGTGTGTGATTTTTCAACAGCACACGGTTGCCATAAAGCATGTTGCAGTGACCACATTTAAACAGTTGGTTGTGGTAGGCATGTGCAGTTTTTATGTGCTCTTCGGTCGGTATTTTATGGCCCTGAAAACTGCACAGCGTGCACTTGTACATAACCTCTTTTATCTCATCCTCAAATTCCTTCTGTTCTTCTGTATGCATGCTGTCAGAGACAGAAGTGCAAGAAATTGCACTAGATGGCTCTGATATAGAGGCATGAGCATTTTGTGACAGGCCTCTTTCGTTGGATGTAGATGCACCACAAGGTGTTTCTTGATGACTAGTGCTTTGCCGAGTACATGATGACAGCACATGTTTCTTCATCTTGGACTCTTTCAGAGATGAATGACCAGAAGAATTCCACCTGAACTTTGACCAACTTTTAATCTTAACCGAAGAATGATCTTTCTTAGCCTTTTTTCTCAAAGATATATCAGCTTGACTTTTATCTTTTCTCTTTCCACATGATCCATTCTCATCAAAGTAATCTTGTGTGCTAGAAGTAGAATTATTTTGTTTTTGCTTCATGATAAAGTTTCTCACAATATCTGGGAGGTTTACACCAACATGCTTAAATCTGTCTGGTTTGTCCTGATGGCATTTCCTAACATGCAGCCGAACATCATGTTCTTCTACAGCTGCAAAAGAACAGTAGCAACACTGGATGGGCCGAACTTCAAGGTGCTCTAACAGATGTCTATGAATCTGGTACCTGCTGCAGAACTGCACCTTGCCACTTGAACACACTTTACAAGTATAAACACTGGTTTTACCAACACCACTTGCCTGTTCAAACAAAGGAGACAAAGAATTATTTACCAAGGGACTGTTTAAAATAACCTTTTTTAAAGCTTGTTCACCCACTAAAGGCAGTTTATCTGAGCAGGAGGATCCTGAAATAGGAACTTCATCATTGTCATCATCTTGCTTTGCTTCAGATAGGCTTTCTAGCAAATTTTTAGGTCCTTTGTGTGAAGGTTCCACTGATAGTTTCATTGAATGTGGGCTAAATTCTGTTTTAACCTTTGTAGTTTCTTGATTTTCAGATGACAGATGTGCAAAATCTGCTTTAATCCTCATGACCTCTTGACCCTCAGATAAGAGCTGCCTAGACTCTACTTCACTCTTTGTAGCTTCTTGATCCTCTGATAAAGCTGTTCTGTTTACTTTCTGTCCAGACAATAACTTTCTACCTTTGGCGGAGATCATGCCTGCTAGGTCTTGAGTTCCTGCAGACTCCAATGAAGACTCTGTACAACTGCTTTGCTCATCCAAATAGTCAGTGTTTGGGTTCTTCAGGCTCTTGCAGACTTTCTTGAAACGCTTCAGAGTAAGTGGCTCGGAGTTCAGCGTCTTGATGAATGTTGTCTCCACACTAAGGAGGTTCACCTTCTGCTCAAGGTTTGGATGTTCCTGCTTGGTATGCTTCAGCACAGACTCCCTACTGGAGCCAGTCTTTTTGCAGTGAAGGCAAGCTGTCAATGAGACTTTATTGTGGTAAAATAAATGGCAGTGCACTTTCTCCAGGCTGTCAATCAACCGGTCACAATAGTGACAACGGTAATTCGAACCTATCTGGGTATACAGGACATTGCTCATTGCTTTGTCCAAGTCATCGGTACCACATAAGCTCAACAAAGCATACCACCTTTTCTTTGCTGCTGGTACCTGCTTTTTAGGTGGATGCTCTGTTATGGGCAAAGAACAAAGACCTGATGGTCTCTCTTCTGGTAATGGCATGTTAGATCTTAGCGCTGAGCTTGAACTCCAAGTGGATTTGTCTATGTCATCAGCAGGTATAGTTGTTCCTGCTGTCACAGGGAGACAGCCTGATGTGAGCAATGGTTCAGCATTAACTGCAATGTCAGAATTTTCTGAATATTCTGCATGAGAGGCATCTATTTCTATAGTTTGTCTAGATGAGGCTGGGTCTGCAACAGTAGCATCAGGGACTGCAACTGAAAACAATGAAGGTTCTATAGGCGTGGGGCTATGAACAAAAGGAATATCAGAATGAGACTCTTCTTCTTTTGTCTGGTTCTGCCTTAACACTTCATGGGAGGTTTCTCCAGTGCACCTGTTCTCAGCTTGCTTGTTATTAGGTGTATCAACCTCTGCCACAAATGCATTCACAGTAGTCGATGGCATGCTGACCACAGAATGAAATGAGACTGAATCTTCTTTTGTCAGCTTGTTGTCAAGATCTTGGATAGATCCCATCTTATCACACATTTCTTGTCTCACTGACGAGACAGCCTCCACTAAAAGACCCTTAACTAAGCTGACATTTTCTGTGCTCAGTCTGAGAGACTTTGCTTTCTTTGAACCAGCAGATTCATCAGGATTGGGTGACTTGATACCACAGCTGTCTTGTGATGATATATGTTTTGATGCTTTAAATTGATCGGAGCCATACTCAATGCTGTCACTTCCGACGCAACTTGTGCCCAAAATGTTTCTGCTTATACTGTCACAAACCGGTTCTGAAAGTGATATGACTTCCAATGTGCTGGAATCTGCATTGATACTGGTCAGATTTGTGTCTTGGCTGTTACTAGCTGCCTCGACCATGGCTTCATTTGTCTCTGTTGCAAGTTTCATGTCATGTAATGCAAAGATTTCGTATCCATTTTCCATTCTCTGCTGACACAGTAGCATTCCAACAACTCGGAAAAGACATCTGCCTGTGTGGTCTTGCTGACAGTGATGCATGATGGCTGCTCTGGACAGGAAGCGTGCAGGGCACCTGGAGCAGCTAAATAATGTCTTTGAATGCTCTTTGAAGTGGTTAAGCAGATCTGTTGGTGATGCAAAAGAGAGTTTGCATGTCCTGCAACTGTAAGAAATAATAAAAAAAAAAGTTAAACTGCAATTTGTCTTTCCATCTGCTGATCAATATTGCAAAAACAAAAAATACCACTTTTAGTAGTAAAATTTCTCTCTTCAAGTACTTAACAGATGACATAACTATGTGGAGATCACCCTCTAGCTATCTCAAATCCAGCTGCCCAAACCTGTTCTGGTGAAACGACCACAGAACAGTAGGACATGAATTCAGTTCAGCCCCCCTCCCTCCATCCCAACCGAGTGAGTACAACTTGTTTTTTGCCTGGACTAAGTCTGGAAACCATTGAAGGGAGGCAGGAGGAAGCTAGCTGTTGTGTCATCTGGTAAGCCTTCAAAGAAAGAAATGTTATCTACTGAACTGTCCTGCTGCTCTGTGGTCGCTCGACCAGAACCAGTTTAGACAGCTGGATTTGAGGTAGCTAGAGGGTGATCTCCATATTGTCATGTCATCTGGCACAGTACGAAAAAGAAAAGGAATCTTTAAAGTATATAAATACACCTACAAATTCCTGATCAAGAGACTTAAGGCATAATAAACTTATTAATTATATCCAAATCTGATTCATGGACTAAATCTCTGCTGTAATGGAGTTCAAACCAAAGCTGAAATTAAAGGTCCAGGAACACAGTTTACAAACTACCTTAAATACTGAAATACCATTATGTCTTTGAAAGTATGCACTCTCTTGTAATCATTTTTATGAAAAAATTTCAAACTTTCTACTAAATATGCTTGTATAATCATTAAATACAAGCCGTTTCCCACGGAAGTATTTGTCTGCTACTTGATTTCTTGGAGAATCTTGCGCTCATGCGCAGTGATTGATGACGCATACTAAAGGAAAACATTGTCTTGTGTTTGATCACAATAGCTGCACATCTTTGTAATAAAAGCCTTCTGCTGCCATAAAACACCAAAATGCCATGCGAATGTGCTGCTAGCAATTGTTGGGAGCTTTCTATCAAAGGCATTCCTTACAGTTTTCCCCAGTTCCTGAGAATTCATCAACTTTGCCTGCCTGCAGTGGGCACTAAACACCAACAGAAAAGTACATAAGATGGGAAAGCTGTGGATGCCTTGTGAGCATGATGTGGTTTGCTCGAAACATTTCACAGACGAGCGCTTCATGATGCAGTATCGGGTGTGCAAGGAGAATTGGATTCCTGTTCTCCCATGAGATCAAAAACTTTGAAGTAAGTGCCTGAAGTAAGCCATCACTAATATGACTGTGAATGCATTTTTATGTTAGTGTTTCTTGTCTTCTGTCTTGAGTCAAGAGTCTGCCACTTTCATCCCTGTACCTACCAACATTTCACAAGTTCACTATGAGCTTTTATGTGGGGTTCCAGCTGTCTAATACTCTCAGCTCTGAAGCTGCAGGTCTCTGCAGGGCACCAAAACCTGGAGAAGGCAACAGCATGAATTACAGCTCTGTCAACCATAGATCCCACATTGAAAAAAGTCTCATACACCTTGTTTCTTCAACTTACGCATTGAATATGTTTCTATTTCTGTCATTTCTTACTCTTCAAAGATCTTTAAATGATGAGTAAGATGTATCATATGAACTCATGATAAAGTAGAAATGTTCTTGCCTCCACTGAAGAGGTCTGGTAAAAAGAATTTATTTTCATCAATGAGAGATGCCACTCAAGCAAAATATCAAAGGACAACAAAGTCTCATTTAAAGACTTTATTGAATGTGACACAAGTCGTGTTCAAAAGACTCTTTTTTATACCACTTATTAATGCCTTATCCATGAAATTGCAAGAAAATCTTGAGAAATTAAATGAAGATAATTTCTCTCATCTGTTCCACCCCCCCCCAACCCACCCAGAAATCAAAAAATCTTTTCATCATGCAGTTTGTTTTAAAATGTTATGTTAAAAGTTATTTCATTCTTTTAGGAGTATTAAAAATGATTACAACTGATGTAATTGTATACAAGTAATAGTTTTTTTTAAAATGTGTGTAAAACAAAGGGGAAGATAAAACAAAGGGGAAGATGACACAAAGGACCATGTGGCTTCCAGTCTTTTGGCTATCACTCTCAAATAAGGCACATTACATAAATTCCCCATCCAACAACAGCAAAAAAAAGATTGTAGTTGCTGACTGGAAAAGAACAGTAGAGAGTGAGGCAAAGGACGTCGGAACCACATGAACCCAACTGAAGGGGGCTTCCATATACCGGGTCCGCTGGTGAGGTGTTGTTGCGGCCCTATGCTCCTCAAAGGAGCAACAAGGAATAAACTAACTTTGGTCGCATTTATAATTCATTTTATTAACTCTGGAATTATTGTCCAGTAGGCAATTTTGTCATAACTGCTGGTGTAGCAGCAGGCTTTTGAGATACTTCTTTTGTCTAACAAAGTTGTACAGAGGGTAAATAAAATTAAACACACTTTTGTTTTTGTACCAATTGAATTAAATAAATTGATATTTAAAATATTAGAAAGAGTTTAGTGGGAGGTGGAAAAGTTTTTTCTTCATGATTTTCTTTATGAGTAGACCAAAAATATATTATAGAAATTTCAGTCATACATTTTCATCTTCTAGCTTTCACTTTTAAAAAGAATTTCTATACCTTGAAAGTTCAATAACTTTTCTTTAGTCTGACATCACTAATATCATACATTTGTATTCATTTTTTTTTTTAGTATGGTGTACAAGAAGTCTACTTTTGCAATATACTTACATTTGATCAGCAAGTTTTTGCAACACAACCCAAAAGCAGAGTCCCCCAAGACCTCCAGTAAGAGTTAAGGACTAACATTCTTAATCTGATTATGAATTTCCCATTTGAATCTGTTTTTTTTTCTTTTAATGTAAAAAATACTCACAATGCACTGCTGATAGTGTGCTCTGTGATGTGATTAGTGAGGTCTGTAGTGTAAGCTCCTCGATACTGGCAGTGGTAACATACAAAGTCCGCTTCATTATCATGGCAGGAGTTGAGATGCATGGTAAAATCTGTGGCTAGACAACAGCTGAAGGTGCAAAGACTGCATATGTAGAACTTGGACAGGCGATCACTGTCTGCAGAGCTAGCTTCTTCTATAGAGATACTTTGGCCTGTCATTGAGAAAATAGAAACAAAGTAAATAAAACAACTAGCATTGTCCATACCAAGAGTAAAATCCTAAGTAATTAATATAAGTTGATACATTAGGTACGCCGATAAGGATATATAAACTTTAATTTGTTGATCCTTCTAGATGATTACTTTTTCTTCACACACACACACCTACCTTGTAGGTCACTCTTCAAGACAAACCCTGAAAATACATAAGCATGCTAACAAATCAGATGGTAGTTTTAAATCTAGTGACCAAAAAGTCATTAAATTGAAATAGATGTAACAACAAAAGAGTAAATTACCTCTCTGTTCAGGAAATGCAGTTTGTTCAGGCTCCAGTAGCTGATCTCCAGCAGCTTTTCTGCATTCATCTTGAGCTTTATGACAAATGTCATTTTCAATACCATGTAACTGATGATCTTCTATATCAGCATTACATGAAGGCTGACCACCACTACAAATATCAAGGCCTTCTTCAAGATTTTGCTTTTCTGGTTTTGACAATTCAAGAACTGCTGTCTTTGGACTTGAGGCTTTGTCACTGGGTACCTCTGGTTCTGATGCAATAGGTCGTATCTCCATTTCTGATGAAGATTCACCTTCAAAGTACTGACTTTCTTCCGCAGCAGTTTCAATCTCTGTTTTGTCTCTGTCTGTAATGGTACCTCCCAACAAGTTTTCACAGGCCAGTTTATTACCTGCAATCATTGCTGGATTCTGGACTGAGTGGGTCTCTTTCAAACTGCTAGGGACATGATTTGTGTCAGATGAAACCCTCTTCTCATCGCTTAATTTATCTTTAGACCCATGTGGCAGGGAAATGTCTTCTTCCCTCTCCATCACCACAATTTCTGTTGAGCTGTCCAGTGTATGCTTCCCTCTCTCTTTCCTTATGCTGCCTTTTTCAAGAGAGGAGAGCAGTGTATGGGTGGCATTTAAAGCACCACTCTCTTCTCTTAAGTGGTCAAGAACTAGCTCAGGAGAAGTTCTTAAAGAATCATCTCTTTGTGGCTCAGTTAGTGTTACTAAATGACTGTCTCTCCTTTCAGTGTTCATTGTGATTGAAGGGTTAGGAATCAGTGACAAGAATGGAGTAGAATCAATGGAGTTGCCTTCATCGTTGAGTGTGCCTGGCTCCTGAACATCCTTAGGGCTGCTTCTATTTGCTACATTGAACTGCACATCATCCCCATCAGTGAATACAGGCTCATCCATTGTGGCTTCATCAGTTTTGGTAGCTCTCGAAGAAACATCAGCTATTATAGAAGTGTCAGGGTTTACATCACCCGTTAAGTCTTTACTGACTTGTAGTGAATTCTCTGTCACTGTACTGGTTGTAGGATCATGTGGTGGAAGTTCCGTTTCAGGGACACCTTCACTGCTCTCCTGTGACAATGCTGAAGACTCAGTCACAACAGCTGAAGTTGGACAGTGATGATCCACAGTATCTGTTGCACTTTCTGTACTTGCAGCTTGGATCACATTACTCTGAGATGACCATGAAATGGCAGTCCCACTTTCATGTTCACAACTCTTTGAGCCACTTTCAGATTGAGCTTCAACAAAACAAAGATATGTTCTACTCTTCTGGTTAATCATTTCAGCTTTACTTTTGGAATGGTCTACAGTATCTTTCGTCAGGGTTTTATCTTCCGTACTTTTACTTCTCGTACATTCTCTTACCAACTTGTTAATCTCTTCAAGCTCACCTATGTCCGAAGCATTTACACCACTAGTGCCTGTAGTCTCAGACCTAATATTATCAACAACTGGCAGTGAAATACAGGCTTGGACACTGGATGATGCCATGGTTTGGGGGCTCAGCCCCAAATTCATAGTTGTATCTCTAATTGCCAATTCCACTGAATCTGTTTCACACACAGAGCTTGGCTCATTGTTTTCATTTTGTAGGTTATTGTCCTTTTGAATTTCTGTACTAGGTGTTTCACTTTCAGTCACAGGTAGATCAGCATCTGGAATGCTAACAGGTTCTGTGCAACAACCTGGAGTTGATATTTTTAAGATTTTCTCACGTATTTGAGGATTGCCCACATGATTGAGAATGCACGCATCAATTAAGTTGATATTGCTAATAATTTCTTTTAGGGTTTCGTCTGTTTTCTGACATACATGGTCTAAATCCAAGAAACTACACTGTTGGCAGATTTCTTTCTCAGGATGTTGGTGGTTCCACACATGAGAATAGAACTCTTGCTTCTCTTTAAACCGCTTGCGACAAGATAAGCACACAAATTGATCATTCCACATCATATAGCTCTTAAGAGCCTGAATAGCCGGCGAGTCACCAGAGTCAAGTGTTGAAGGTGATGTTTGCATCCTGGCTCTGCTATCTACAGTATTAAGTGCTATGGATGGGCATGCCTCTACAGAATCTTCAGGCTCAAGATGTTCTTTCTTGATCAATGACAATGAGCTGAAAGAAGGCAAAGTATTTGTCATGTGTGCCTCAGTTCTGGTAAACTCAGCTGACGAAACAGCTGTAGAGGTAATAGCTGAAGGTGTGCTAACTGATGAAACTGTGGAAACTTCAGCCACTCCACCAGTTACTGAAATGGATAACGAGGGAGTAGTGGCAGTTGATGACTCTGTCATGGTCTGTGGTCCTATAACTGGCAGGGTGTTATATGGTGCAAGATTGCAGCTAGCAGAAGAAATTCTTGCAAGTACTGAATTTGAAGAACTGAAACTAGCAGATCCTGAAACTGTTGGAACATGCAGCCCAGCAACTGGAAACTCAGTTGTTGAAAATGTAGTGGAAGTGCTACTTAAAGATGTGCTACCTTGAACAACAGATGGTACAAAGTGCGGCAAATTAAATGGACTAGGATTTGATGTGTGAGTCCCATTTTGAGATGTTGTCATGGCTTGCTGCCTCATGACGGGAAGAGTTGCATGCTGTGCATAAAGAGTGCTGCCAGGTAAGCTTCCTCCTGCAGCAGCATATTCTGTAGACTGTGTGGAACTTGGTGCCACAAAAAACCCTCTACTTTCCCTTGATGCCTGTGGAATTTCTTTTGATGCCAGCAGTCTTCTTAAGTCAAACATCCAAGATGAATGGAATGCAGGTGAAGGATTCTTCTGAAGTGAATTTAATGCAAAAGGCTGAGTACTCATTGTTCCCCCATTACTGTTCACAGTGCAGTTTACAGGCAGACGCTGGCTCTGATTAGCATTCAAAAAATACTGTTGATTTGAAGAAGATGGTCTTGTGGCTTCGGTGGTCAATAAGCTGATATTTGTAGGGTGTGGTGATATTTTTCTAATAATCAATGGTAACTGTCTCATGTTGTTTGTAGCAGACAGATTTGGATTCACCAAGTATTGGCTCTGAGGAGGGGCACCCGACTGAGAGACAGGCACCAAACTTGCAGTCTGCAGAAAACCATGAGAAAACACTTCAGTTCTGTGAGGTACCATGTTAAGGAAACAATTCTGATTATTCTTTTGTGACGTAATAACACTTTTATCTGATGGTTGAAGGCTGGCTAAAGCCGGCCTCATACTGGGAAGAACTGGCAGGTGCTGGTTTGGCATGGACAAAGGTGTGTGAACTGGGGCCTCACGTGCAACACCCTCACACCCTGGAAGAATATAATGAAGATTATTCTGCATGCAGATAGATGGACGTGTTAAGGGCGATACTGTGTCAAAATCATTTTCAACCTCATCTGTAGAATTCGTAGCAGAGTTAGCCTGGAAGGTAGTTTTGTCACATTTGTCTTTAGCTGAAATCTTGCTGGATTGGCGATTATCTGTACTTGACTCTGATGTTTGACACATGGATGTTTGCTTCCCAGCAGCAAAATGCTCAACATAATTACCTTCGCAAGAAAAGATTTGTAGCTCAGGCATTTCTGCTTCTGGCCTTAAGTTGTTATCACATTTCTCTGATATGTCACACTTTTTCTGCATGTCAATACCTGTAATAAAACATGCATTCACCGAAGTTCCATTTTCCTGGGAATGTTCACAAACTTGTGACTGCTGGTGCTGGTCTTCGGAGACAGAAAGATCTTTCACTTGCCCAGCAGATCCTGACAAAACATTCAAGTCTTCAGCTGTAGGACTACTTGTCAAAGAGGGGTTAACAGTCGTTTTTATGACATCAACTTGGTCATTGCAAGAGTCATTACTGGTGTAATCTGGCATCGGTTCTGACACCAAAACGTTCAGTGGAATCGAGAGAGTGTTCTGCGAATCAGTAGCTGCTCCACTGCTGACTGAAGAAACTGCAGACACAGAAAAGCTGGTGGATTCAGAAGTTATGGATGATGTTGGCAAGTCAGCTGCAAGAGAATCTTCACATCTTTCTATAGAATCCGAGCAGGTGATTTCAGCTGGAAGTTTAGATGTCAACAGACTTATTTTCTCTGCATCAGAATATTTAAGTGGACAGATTTCTTTGCCAGATTTCTTTACTTTCACCATAATATTTCTGGCGATGCGTACTCCATTCAAAGAACTCCTAGCTGGTAAACCTGAGTGTTCATGGTTACAGTGCTTTCGAATGTCCTCTCGTGTCTTGAATTTACAGGAACAGTGCATGCATGAGTATGGAATCTCTACTGCATGGCAAAGTACATGCTCCAAGAAAAGGTTCCCCATTTGTGAGTAATTGCACGTTTGGCAAGTGTATTTATCAGAAGAAGAATCATATGATATTACCCATGACTGCTGCACATCATTTTCTTCAGAAAGATGAGAGTGTGCGATAGGAGCAATGTTTGCCTGCTGTTCAGTAAGATGAGAGTGTGCGATAGGAGCAATGTTTGCCTGCTGTTCAGTAAGATGAGAGTGTGCGATAGGAGCAGCATTTGCCTGTTGTTCAGTAAGATGAGAGTGTGCGATAGGAGCAACATTTGCCTGTTGTTCAGTAAGATGAGAGTGTGCGATAGGAGCAATGTTTGCCTGCTGTTCAGTAAGTTGAGAGTGTGCGATAGGAGCAACATTTGCCTGTTGTTCAGTAAGATGAAAATATGTGAAAGGAGCAATATTTGTCTGCTGTTCAGAAAGATGAGAGTGTTTGATAGGAGCAACATCTGCGTGCTGTTCAGAAATACTTATGGAAGCAAGTGGCATCACAGTTTCCGCAAATGAATCTCCAGGTGCTGCAATTCGTAGTGGTTGCAATTTTCTCTTGCCACTGTACTGGGCTTTTGGGTTACATGACTTCCAGAGAAAGTATGGTTTAGATTGGAGAAAACTGCTGCTGTCAGTTGACACAGAATGTGAAACAGGAGATGCACGTTTTTTCAAGGCTTGTTGACTCCTTCGATGACATGGATGGGCATTTAGAACAGCTATGTCTGATGTTACTAGTCCGCAATGTGGACATTTCATCGCCCCAAGCTTTGACCACACATCTCTACTGTCATCTCCTAGTCCAGAGGACTTAGGTGCTGCTGTCAATGTGACGGATTCCTTATTTATTTGTGAGGACTTGCTTTTGCCAGATCTCTGCTCTTTTTTGCTTTGTTTCTTCCTTCGAACAGCTTTTGTGGACTTTTCAGATGGTGACAAAATTGTTTCAGAACCATTATGTTGGGCAGCTGCTTGTAAGGACTTGCACTTGTCAGATCCTGTTAATATCAGATTATCACATCTCTCCATGGTCACCTCTTGCTCGATATTTTGTAAGGCACTTTGCAGGAGCTTGGATTTATCAGGAACTGGCATATTTCCTTCTGGCCCCTTATCATGGACATCTACTGCTTGCACTGATTGGCACTCACTAGACTCAGGCAATGTCAACTGTTTATCAGAGCATTGTTTGTTTGCCCCTGCTTCATTATTTTGTGTTGCGGCTTCAAGGGGCTTGGATTTATCAGGTATTGGCATATTTCCTTCTGATCCATTATCTCCAGCATCTGCTGCTTGTATCAACAGACTACACTCTAACAAAGTCAACTTTTTATCTGCCCTCTGCATATTTACCCCATGTTCTTTATTTTGCAGATCCTCTTGCATGGACTTGGAATGATCAGATAATGGCAAATTTGCAACTGATTCATTGGGTTGGATAGCTGTTTGCAGTGTAGTAGCTTTGTCAGATCCTGGCAAAGTTAGCCACTCATCAGATCCTTGCAAATCTGGCTCTGAGCTTTTATTTGGTGTTGCTACTTTCAAGGACCTGCATTTATCTGACCCCAGTAAATTTGCTTTTGGGTTGTCAATGCTTTGGTACTCACTCACGTCCATCGATTTGTACCATTCACATTCTGAGCATTCAATGAATTCCTGGGTATAGTAGGAGTGAACTTTGACACTTATGCCAGGAAAAAAATCTCCAGCTGATCAGTAAGTCCTGTTTGAAAAAAAGGAAAAAGCCTTAAAATTGGGCCAAGGTGGCTGATAAATACAAATAGCATCTTAAGGTTTTGTTCTTTTCAAAAAGCCATATATCACAATATGACTCAATACTCTTCTCAAAAAGAAGAAACCAGTGAAGAAAGGCAAACTTTAATTTAATATATATTAAAAATGATTTTCCACTGTCAATAATGGAGCTCAACAGTATGTACTACATTCGTTTCACATGGTGAAGTCCCTACAGTTTAAGTTAGATAAACTAATCTTTCGAATGTAACCTTTAATAATAATAATAATTGGATTTGTAAAGTGCATTTATCTGTGAGGATATGAACTTGGTGCATTGCATATAAAAGACTACAAGCAAACCAACAGTCAACTAGATGACACCATGAAAAAAAAAGGGCATGGATAAACGACTGAGGAGGGGACAGAACTATACTTATGATGCAAGATATTTCTTAATCACAAAAGCAGACATGACCCTTTTGGTGGAAGAAGGGTCAGATATGATTGATCCCGCAAAACTCAAGATGAACTTACAGATTGCACTGGTGTAAGAATTAAAAGATTATGATGCATTGAAGATAACACTAAGATTTCAAGTGGGTTGGGAGAGATAGATGTAACCCCTCCCCCAAAAAAGTAAGTAAAAAGTAAAGGTAGTACAGTATGAAACACATTTCAGTTTATATTCATAAGCTACTGGAAGGACCTCAGTTTGTCATTTATTTTCAGTTTGTTGATTGACACCCAGGCTTTCATAGACTCTACTTTAACATTATAAATGTTAGGTGATAAGTGCTTAACACATACATTTCAAAAGAATAGTTGTGGATCAACCAAAGAAAAAGGTATAACATCTGCAAATTATTCATAGTAACCACAAGGTCAGACAGTTATGTACTCAGTATAAACAATGTATACTGTCCAACACTAAAATAGATTCTTTGAACAAAACATCAACTTGCTTATAGCTGGAGCAACCTTAGAAAACTGGTCTACCTAATGGTAAAGCCTGTCTTAAAAGCATGAGAGCAAGGTAGCTAAAATTTTTACCAGTTCTTGTGACTAGTTCTTTATAAAAAATATCAACTTAAAAACAGTGCCACCAGTTAACAATATTGCCTTACAATTTTTAATCTCATGAATCGTGCAATTTCTGGTTTTTGTTTGTTATTTTCACGTTTACATAAACTACTTATGACTTACGATGATGCCACAAGCCTTTATTTAGTTTAAACTTCATAATACAAAATAAATCTATCCTCCTGTGCTTGTTACCAATACCAGAGGAATAATATATTTTAAAGGCGTCATAATTAAATTTGCTTTTGCTTTCTTTTTATGTCCGGATGCACGTCAAATTCTTTTGTGAGCGCGTTCGTGTTTGTTTACAACGCGAAGAGAAACTTGTACTCTACCTGATATCACCACTCAACATATGTACTTTGGTTCATAAAGCTCCTATGAGTGTAAAAATAATGATAAAATAAAATGAAGTACTTTCGTTTTTGAGGAACTTACTATTTTCACGAAGTTTTTTTTCACAATTTTGACTGGATGCGTGACCGTTAAAGACAAAATCGGAATCAGACTAAATGAGAAGTTCAGACTGTTTGAGAGCTGTGGCGATGCCGACTGTTCAAGCATCATCCAACATTTACTGCAATTTTTATTTATAAACGAAGACTCTTATGTTATTATGCAGCACAGTCAGCGAAATACTACGCAGTATCATTATGCATGATTCTCCGTCAGAGCATGACCAAAATAATAAAATCATCCCCAAAATAAACATTGCATGCGATTTTCTTTTTCAAGCTGCCACAGAAGTGTGCCGAGTGCTGTAGTAGTTATTTAGTGATATTATTATTATTTTGTGTCTGCAGCAATAGTGTTCGAGTGGAAATGAGTGAATGCTGATCGAGGACTGTCATTCTTTGTGATCATGATCAGCTCCTTAAAAAAAATTAGCACAATATATAAACTAATTGCTCCGGCCATTCATGCAGTTCAATTACTCTTTTGTTTCAAACAGAACACAAAGAGTTGCACATGTGGTTGATAGCGAAATGCTGGATCCCCCGAGGTAAAACTTGGTGTTCCACAAGGCTCAGTCTTAGGCTCTCTTCTGTTCGTATTAATGATCTTCCCATTCATGTATCCAAATCTTGCGAATAAATGCTGATGACGCTGCATGCAGTGCATGCATGTTACAAGCAAACGGACCTATACTTGGCACTTACTCTTACAAAAGGGTGTTGATGAACTCCACTCTTGCGCTAATATAAACCATAATATCGTGCTAAGCCCTAAGAAAACTGAAGAGGCTACTGCATGACAGCCAAGCGAAAATAAAATCGCTCCATTTCCTGCAATGTAACATATACTCGATTCGACCTATAAAGTCGAGTACACATCACCTTCTAGGCGTGACTATTGATAATAATGTCACGGTCCCAGCATATCTTAGCAAAGAAAACCTATCTACTGTGGAAAATTAAGCACTTACTAGATCTTCATTCTCGAAAACTTTTTTTAAAAAAAAAAGCACATATTCAGCATAGACTATATATATATATAGTCTCCACACTGCGGGACTCGGAGGCCTCGGAAGCCTCTTGTAAGTATTCAGTGAAGAGCAGTCAGATCGATTCTACTAGCAGCAACACTATAGGGTCCAGTGATTTTCTGACTTTACAGGTTCTGCCACTGACACAGACTGATTTGTATAGCCCACACTCACACTCGTAAGGAGCATGCTCTTAACGCTTAAAACAAGATCGAACGAGACATGGACAGCATACGAAGGACGGAAGAATAAACAACAGTAATGACAAATAGAAGACACATTTAGACAACGCAAAGAACCAGGTAACAAGAACTGAGAATATCGTGATTCTGTAGAGAAATACGAGTAGGAAAGTAGCAATAATAAGCGGAAAGGGTGGGGGAGGAAAAAGAACTTATATAACATTGTGTGGACTGTGTTAAGAGTAATGTTCAAGGAAGAAATGTGTTTTCAGTGCAGATTTGAAGGATTGAACTGTAGATAGGTGGCGGGTATGGAAAGGAAGAAAATTCCATTGTTTTGCTGCACAGTGGTTTTCTACCATATATTGCTGTTCTGGTGACAGGAATAGTGAGGATATGGTAGTCAGACGTCAGCGAAAGAGATGCTCAGAAAAATAATCAGGGCAGGCTCCAGCAAAGAAATTAAAACACAGCAACGACAGTTTGTACTGAATGCGAGAACGGATGGGTAGCCAGTGAAGGGAATGAAGGAAAAAGGCGTGGCGTGGTCCCCGTTTCCTAGCTCTAAGCACCAGACGTGCAGCAGAGTTCTGTACTTTTTGGAGTTTGTGAAGAAGATATTCAGGGCAGCCAGCAAACAAGGAGTTGTAGTAATCAAGTCTGGATAAAACAAACACACAGACAAGAGTGTTGGTAGCGCGTAGACAGAATGTGACAGATGGCGCTGATCGTATCAAGATCATAATAGGCAGACTGACAGACATCTGTGGCTTGTTTATCATAACAAGCAGACTGACAGACATCTGTGGCTTGTTTATCATAACAGGCAGACTGACAGACAGCTGTGCCTTTTTAGCAAG
Source organism: Pomacea maculata (assembly GCA_004794325.1). Lineage (NCBI taxonomy): Eukaryota > Metazoa > Mollusca > Gastropoda > Architaenioglossa > Ampullariidae > Pomacea > Pomacea maculata. Next base: position 107,447 of record SRHC01003514.1, on the reverse strand, counting down.
AGTCATGTCATCAGTGATAATGAATTCTAAATTCCTGACGGATGACACAAAAGTGATGTTGGTTTCTCCCACCTTGATGCCACTAGGCAGACTGTGACTAGCGAAGGTTGATTTTTTTTTTCTAGAGCATAGGAGGGCGTCAGTTTTATCATCATCATCATCATCATCATCATCATCATCATCATCATCATCATCATCATCATCATCATCATCAATCATCAATCATCAATCATCATCAATCATCATCATCATCATCATCATCATCATCATCCCTTGCTACTCCTCGAGGAGCACAGGGCCGCAACAACAAAGTTTTATCATCGCTTAGTTAAAACTTTTTTTTTTTTAACCATGCAGTCCTTGACTTCTCTAATACAGACTTCTATCAGTTGTATGCTGCTAGTAGCAGACTGAGACAGCTGCTGGACGTATTGGTTACATAAGCATACTGGAAAAATAAGTCACGATTGTACAATTAATGATTAATGCAACAGGCCCAGAAAGGTTCTCTACACCGGAACCCGTACTAGCCTACGGTTATTATAGAGTTAGTGAGTGAGCTTATCACTGTGGCTATATGAGTTACACGCAGACTAGACCTTGTGAGTGCAGCAATATAACAAAGAAAAGAAAAAAAACCAACATTTTTCTTACTCCTCTGCAGCTCTCCTTCCTCCGTGCATCGCTGTTCACTAAGTGGCCCACACGTCGGTCCCACACTTTACTCTCTTGTCTCTCTCTCTTTTTTTTTTCACCCGACAGGAAGCGTGCAGGCCATCCTTTTGTTTCAGATTGACCGGCTGTGAAATGAGACCTAAATAGTCGGTGTCCAACGGCAGTCCACCCGGTTATCACATACCGAGTATACAGAGATAGCTGTTTAAAAGGCATACCCATCATGCGAGTCCGACAACAGGTGCGTCAAGCGTCAACAGGTGCGCCACAGTATGTGCTGTTGACACCTCCTTATCGCCAGTCCTGATCATTTTGCTCGTTGTCCACCCCCTCCACCGGGCTCGGTATCAGCACATTAAAAAGTCGAGTCTTACGCTATATATGTTCCCTTAAACATTTGTAACTTAAATTTTTTTTTTAAACTAAAAAAAAAAACAACCTAAAAATAAAAAAAAAAAAAAAAAAAAACCAACAACAAAAAACAAAACAAATCGCACAGACTGAACCCAGGCCCGGTTACAGAAGCAACCCCGCCTCCCACCTTCTACTGCCCATCCCTCTCCTCAGACCCGCCTACATGTCATGGATCAGAAACTTTCTAGGTATGGGGGCGTGCACGAGAGTTGAAAGGTTGTCCTACTGGGTTTGTTGTAAGCGTCACTGGGGGACAAAGAAACCGTTACATCCAACAGGAGTCACTCGACGTTACGTCACGTATTTACAGGTCACGAGTTCAGGGAGCTTTCAAGTCACCTTCAGAGGTTGTCAGGCGTGTCTCAAGAACAGCAAAGGCTCGAAAAGGAATGGAAAGGCATTGAGTGTCCGGATGGCTGGTTAGGCCCGAATGATAAAGTTGCTAGAACAGGGAGAGTTAGTGTACAATTGTCATTAGAGACTATAAACCAGTGAAAGTACTCAGACGTAGATAAGGAAGTTCTGTAGTTTGTTTGTGTTCTACCTCAGATAATTCACTAGAGGAATCAATGAAAGGTGACACTGAGCCAGTCGGATACTGCCGTCTGCTGTTGTGTTAGTGAAGGATGAAGGTGTTGAGAACAGAAATTAAGTGAGTGTTCCAACAAGGATGCCTAACCCTCAAGTTATTGGCGACTCGATGTTTTGTTTGGTTTGTGTTGGTTCAGGATTCAGATTAAGCTCGTCTTTCTTTCAGATTGAGATGGATGAGAAGGACAAACAGATGACTGAGCAAATGGTTCTGTCAGTTCAAGGTAATGCCATGTGGTCTTCATAACAGTCAAGCAATCTTTTGTGCATTTGAAATTATGTTTGTTTGTCGTGTGTGTGTGTGTGTGTGTGTGTTTATATGCCTTTTAGGGGTCGCTCTACACTGGGATTAGGATTAGATTGTGATTATGTACATTGGATTAAGCAGTTGAGTCTTGTTTCTGAAAATGTTCTTATTCTATGTATACTTATTACCAAGTTATGAAAGTTCATATTTTCTACATGGTAATCATGACAAAAAAGTAACGAACGTTTGTCACAATGCAGAGTTTCTCTGAGGTAAAGTAACAAACAGCAGTAGCAATCAAAACAAGAGGCAATGACTCGGCACTACTTTTATAGCAAAATATATATATATATATTGGATATCTGTTTATATCTACGTTTGCACACTTCCACGAATTTTCCTCACTAGCCTAGCACCATAAGCCAGATTCTTGCACGGGTTTAGTTTCATTTATAAGTCTAGAAACTTCTATGGACAGTGGATGCAGTTCGTCTGTCCAAGGACATGCACTGTTTGCTGTCCACCCACAGAGACAGAACCAGAACAGGTTTGACTGATGGCCTTTCACAACTTTCATCACCAAATGACAGTCTGGCGAAATGGTCGTCTGCGATGCCGAAGTCTCACGAGGGGGACAGATGCGGTCTCCTACAAATGGATTGAATCGCTTTCTTCCAGGAAGGCGAGCCACTCTATTGAAGCCATCAATTTGACATTTGACCCTTAACCAGATGACTTATTGTAAATCAGAAAGGCAAAGAGGGTAACGGAATGAAATGTGTGTAGACGAATTTTTGTAACTTTTTAGTCCTATCCACACACTTTGCCGCCGAGGTAATGTTATTAACAATTTCGATTTCAATAAGAACTTAGCACTTTCAAAACTGAATAAAGATGAACAAGGGATAGATATAGCCAGGCAAACGTCTTTCAAGACACAAAGAATGCTTATTTTCGCACACTAGTATCGACACCATATTGACATTTGCTTATTGCGATCATACATTCAGAAGTGAACTTCAGGTTTTTAATGCCAATGTCCGAGAGGTTATATCATTTCCCTCAAATTGTAGCAATGTCTGTCAATCAACAACAACAAAGGTGGCTCTAGGCTCGTACAGTTTTCGGGAATGATGTCTGCTTTCTTTTCCTTCTCCGAGAAAGTTTGAAATAAGATTTTAGAGAAACCAGCAGCTCCCTGGGAATGCCATGTCAATATAAAGTTAAGCTGCATTTAAGTTTCTTTGTATGATTTCGATTTGACATTTTAAAATCTGTTAAATATTTATATGGCGACAAACCCAATAAAAATTTTTTTTAAGAAAAAGTTTGACAAACAGTTTTTGCTTTCTATTCACTACCTTTTTCTTTGAGTAAGCGAAAACGTTTCTTGTTCAAAAGAAAAAAGACCAGTGTGCTTATAGCTTCTAGCTTCGGTTAATCTGTAAATGAGGGAAGAGAGAGAATTGGTGTGTGTGTGTGCATGTGGAGATGCTGTTGGTATTCTACAGTTTTCTTGAGGTTCCAAATCAGACTAATGCGCTCTCTGGACCCCTCAATCTCTCTACACTCCTGTGAAGCCTGTGTTATCAAGAGGCTTGCTTGAGTGAAAAAAAAGGATTGCAGATCACAGAAATGAGCTTATACAAAAAGATTCCTAGTATCTCGTACAAAAACCACATCGCATATAAGGCCAATTATTGGACCCCATGAAGATCTCCTGGGTTCAGGCACACAACACATCGATGGGAGCTGGCTGGATGGTTAACAAAAAGCAAGCAAATTAAATATGTGGGGTATAGCTGGCTGCTTTTCTTTAGCCAATCAGCTAAGTTTGTAGCGGAGTGCTCTGTATCTGGCCTTTGATCAAGTAGAAAGATGGAAACTAAAATGGTACATGGAAACTTCTCGATCATAGAACTTTGCAATAACAATCCTGAGGTAACAGTACAGGGAGGTAGAACCAAAGGCAGACAAAGTTCAAAAGTGGACAGGGATACTTACTTCCCAATTTGCAAAAGGATTAAGGACATGAAGGACACGATGAAGTTGCCAGAAGGTAATTGTTACAACAGGAACAGTCAACAATTGTACTGGCATATAATAAGCTGATGAGCAACAAAGAAAGAATGATACACCGATTTCCGAGAAATGGACGGACAAAAAATTGGAAGGTGAACCAGTCTCTAGCAGCAGAAACCGATCACATCATCTTTGCGTATAGAGAGATCCTGGCTGATGTGTATGAGCAAACAGACCTCACCAGAACTCCGTGTGTTCATCTACAAGGTGTTAGGAAGCTCAGCCCTTTATCAGAGACCTCTCCTGACTTCTCGAAAGCCTGTCTGTCACAATTATTCAGACCTGGGACAGTTTAAACGTGTATGAGCTAGACTACTTTTTAAGCTTTTGGAGAGCAAATTAAATAAGTCTGCGCTGGCTTTTCGCATCCCTGGTTGAATTTTTGTAATCCTTTTTGCACGATCATCACGTTCACAAGTATTGCACCAACTATACTACGCTGCAATATTTGCATAATTCTCATTTATTATTTTACCAGGAGAATAAAAAAGTCTCGAAGAGATGCGTAAAATAATTTGGTTCAGTTTTAGCGAATAGTATAGAATTCTCTTCACACGACATTAACAAATTTGTATAAACACCTTTACGGGATATATAGAGACATGGATGACGACAAAGAAGAAGAAAAAAATCAATTTTAAGGAAATGATGATGATGATACCAACGAAAATTACAACGACGACGATGATGATAGTGATAAGTAGCGATGAGAAGCAAAAGAACGAAAAAAGGAGAAAAAAGAACAAACAATGATAATGGAGACAAAGTTGATTGCAAAAAAAGTTTTTCAGTCGTAAAATAATAATTTCTATCATTGCTAACTCTGTTTCGGAAGAAAATTAAGCACCTTCCTGACCACAATCGTTTTTTTATCGTCTCATCGGACTTGTAATCTTATTAGGCGCCCGGACATCACCCAAGATTGGGCTTCGACTTCTCTTCGCCATGATCGTGAAATTCCTCTAAGAACTGGAAGTCTGAAGCTTTACCAATTTCGAATCTTGTTTTTCATTTTAACTGCTCTTTATTTCTCCTTAGCTTTCCGCACTAGATGCTTCTTGATTAGCATAAAGATATGAGGACTTAAGTTTCTTTCTCTGTTTTAATTAAACTTTTTCATTCTGCCGCTTAAGGAGCTTAAACACTCGATATAAAACTCTGACTTTGTTGCAGGAGACATAACATGAAGAACAAAACAAAAATAAATTGGAGTGGGAAGAATAGTAAAGAAAAAAGGGGAATGTTGAGAAATACTCATGGAGGGGTAAAAACCTCCCAGAGAAATGGAGGAAGAGTGAGGGAGAGAAATACTGTTGATTCGTCGGTCAAGGTCGCTTCTGACCAAGTGAGTTTTTAATTAAATTGATGGAATATTTTGTTTTGTTGCGATTTTTATTTCCAAACCTGAATTGAGGGCATATAATGAGTCTTTAGAGCTTGAGAAAGCTTTCCGGACCAAAGTACTTGTAATTCAAGCTGGGTATCTTTTCAAAATACTTTTTGGTCAGCAGTGATGTTTATCCCCATGAAAAACTCTAGCTTATCTCCTCACGTGGGAGGAGAAGATTCAATGAAGAACTCCGGAACACTGTTAAATCCTTTTTCTTTTTTCTCTCCTCTGTCAAAGCCATTGTTGTGGAAACGGAAGTCGGTGAAATCGTGTCAGAACTGTTGACAGTTTTTTTCTCAAACGATGTTTGATTAAGAGTGTTTACAATTAGAAAAAAAATTGAACATCGCAGCATATAGAAGAGATGTGTTCCGTAAGTTGTCCTTCTATTGATAAGAAACGCATTAGTAGACTTTCTCGTATTCTCCTTTTTTTTTTCTCTCTCTCTTGCTAACTCTTTGCGTGCATGTCTCTCAGAACCCTATTTTACTTTGAGCATTCGCACATCACATACAGTGAGGGATGCCATTGGTCGCTCACCCACCAACCAATCAAAATCGACAAGACAACGACCACCCTACTGAAGCTCCGCCCCGCCAGCAGTGGCGTAGTGGACAGGTCTCTCTGACACTAATTAACTTATTATTAAATTACTTATATTGACAATGCTGTTCAAAACTGTTCTTATCATGGATAGGCAGACTGAAGAACCAGCATACAAAGGAAAAAAAAAAGACTTTTGATGAAGGTCTGATAAAAAAGAAAAATAACTGCTCAGCTTTCCACAATGTATTCACAATATACAGCTTTACATCTTCAGCACCACTCCGTCCTCTGTAGGCAAATTGTGGGTCCAAGTCTTTACAGATTTTATTATCAAACTTTTTGACAATTTTCTCTAATCTTCCTGACAAGGAAAGTTAGTGCTAGTGGCCGAAAATCATTAGGTTGATGGGGATTAGCTTTCTTGGGAAGTGGAATAATGTTAGAAAGTTTCCACAGGGCTGTAATATGGCCTGGACCAAGAGAGCTGAAAGAGATGTTGAAACACTCCACTCTGAAGGTGTCTGATGGGTCTGTTGTTTAGGGTGCACACCTAGTAAGGTCAGCAAGTTCACTGCCGGTCGAGTCCACGTGACTACAACGTGAGAACTAGAATGTGGGAAAAGTGGGAGATGGTTTCTAGAACGTTCGGAAATCCGGGAGAAACCTAGGCACCAACAAGAAAAGAGCACAAACAAGCATACAAAACACATACAACCCTTCCCCCTCCTTTCTGTCTGTATCTGCTCACTTTAAATGAAACAGGTTCATGTATTAGAGAAGCAGTTCATTTTCATGTTCATGAGCTGCATTCTCCAAGAAAAAGGAAAAGCAATAAAACAATGTCCTAGCTGATTCTCTTGATAAGAATTTGTTCTGAAGGTAAGGTGCCGATGGAAAAAGCTTGCTGCAATCTTTTGGACAATGTGTTCCACAGTGGTTTTATTTTGTAAAGCTGAATCTATTCCCTAGGAGCTTCCTTACATTTGGTTTTGTACATCATACCTCAGAGGAGAATCTTTTCCCGAGTTTCTCACGCCAGAAATAGGCATTGAATAGATAAAGGAATCGTCCATGATAAAGACATCAAAGGATGCCGCGTGAGGTCTTTGATTGGTTTTGTGATTCTGCTCAGAGGCGGACAAGCGAGAACAAGGGACACACTTCAATGGAGCAGGCGTGGTCACAGGCCTCAAGCATTGATGACTTTTATCTTCCCCAGAAAAGGCATGAAACTTTCACGACCTTCCTTCTGTCAGTTGGTGCGATGCCGTCTTCCAGAAAGTATTTGAAGAGTCTGCGAGCTGCCATGCTTTCACAGTCATGTGCAGTTGTGAAACTTTCACAGTAACACACAATGAGTTTTGTATTGTCCACTGCATCAACACAGTGTGAAGACAACAACTAAACACCAACATTGTTTAGTGCACTGACATTGTATAAACAAACCTGCGTGGGACACAGACATTGTTCAATGTAGTGAACTGCACTTCCAACGAACTTTGATAATAATTATTGTTTCAAGTTCGCTGGAAAAGGAAACAGCAGGTGAACAGAATCACCTGCTGGTAACAGAAAAAAATTAACTATATTTTATTTTCCCTTTTTGAATTAAGTTTTGTTTTGGTGGAGTTTGAATGCTATTGTTAGACATCAGGTTAGGATAAAAATATACTCAAGGAATCAAGTGGGTGAGCAGGTATAGGTGTCTGTCCTCGCATACAAGTATATATATATATTTAAATCTGAATTAAACATATGATGGATATTATTTTTTTTCTTCTTGTTTAACCAGTTTAGCATCTCAATTAGGAGTTTGTCTTTGGTTGAAAAATGTTGAATGTTTATAATTTGTTTTATTTTCATCACAGAGACTGTATATGTCAACGAGGGATGGAGGATGCGACTGTGTAAATGTATATTGATATGTGTTGATGTATATTAGTGTCTTGTAATAACAAGTGAAAGTTTTCTCTCGTTAAAAAAGGGAAATCCTTGCCTGATTTATAGTTTTCAGTAGACTGTAAATAATAATACGATTACTGTCTGTTCCTAAGCAACCTCATATTGACTGCTCGTCCATTCCATGGAGGTACACAGCTTCTCTGCTGAAGACGATGACACATAATCAGTTCATTGATACGCGTTTTCCATGCACTCAGTTAACTTTCCCAGCTTCCACCAAAAATCTATGTATAAGTGCGCAAAGGCGTTGTCGGAGGATATTTTCTTGGAGATATACCTATTCGTCGATCGGTTAAGATGATTGACATTTCTTAAACTGGAGATGCTGGGGAGCCTGGCTTGGCACGGTTGTTTGTTTTTAAGCCCACGCCCTTGCCTTGTGGGGCCAGATGCATGAAAGGTTGCTAGGCTGTAGTCATGGCTAGCTATCCAGCTACAGCGACTGGGACATGGGTCCCACAAACTTTCTATGGAACCCGTATGTATTGATACTAGATATGTGTTTCTATTAATCCAGAGGTATACAGACTGGTTATCAGTTGCCATACCTAGCTTGTTATGTGGAAGAAAATAACCTCTACCTTCTTTACTGTTCCCGAAAATTATCAACTGTTGCTTAGTAATGTTACAGGTGATAGACTATTTTGTACTGTTCCCGATAAAAATCCGCTTTTTGCCTACAAGCGCCGTTGCGTCGGCCATCTTGTCGAGGACGCAGTCACTTCGGTTAACGCGATCAATTTTACGTCCCACGTGATCCGCTGACCATGGATAATGCGATCAAATATCGGCCCTTCACACATGATTGAGCAGTTTCCAATGCTTGACTTCCTTTTCGCGGTTCATGCACTGATAGGCGCGACTATGCTTTATTAATGTTAAAAGGGTTTTCTTGCGCTGGAAGAGACCCTCTGAGCGGTTTGCTGCATGCGTGCTGCATGACTGCTGGATGCCTGCTGCTACTTCTGACTCCTGGTTGCCGGAACACGATCGAACCTGTCAGCTGAGGTAAAATCATAGGTATGTGGTCAGCAGGTTTCGACATGAGATATTTGTTTCTGCAGCACGGTGGAGGGATCATGACAAGATAATTTACATTAACTTAAAAGGACTAGAAAGTGAAGGCGTATATTAGTGATTTCAGATTGATGAAGCCTCATTCACAAAATCAGTAGGTATCATTTTCCTCGCCTGACTAAATAAAAAGTATACTTGGCAATACAGAAATACAGGCGATAACTCTTCTCAAGTCTTAAAATAGTTTTAACTTTGAAAAGGATGAACTGAGGTTACTAGTATTTCAAGTCAGTTTTGTGTGCATGCAACTTTTTGTAGTAATGGAAGTTTGTGGAAACTTCTAGATGTGAGTTAATATGTATTACTAAAACGTACGAACGATTATTGGGCATTTGGGGGATCGATTGTGGAACAAGCCAGACTCATGCGCCTCACAGCACTTCCGGACTCGGGCCCTAACCTCGTCTAATCCATTTAATGTATGTTTTTGCTTTAATTTAAACATTGAAATATGAAAGGTAATAATGCAGTTTATGCAATATTGATGAAGATTTTACTGCTTATGCGATATTGATGTAGATTTTACTGCTTGTGTGATATTGATGTAGGGTTTACTGTGTTTTATTGTCATACACGGTCGAATGCGTGTAACTTTAGAAATGTTTGAAATGTAATGACTTTAAATGATAAAATTTTATAGAAATTAATAAACAGCAAAATTTCTCAATAATTTTTTAGTGTGAATTTAAAGTTTGTGCATGATCCTTCACAAGATAGATCGTTAAAGTGTAGAGCGTAGGATGATGTGCAAGTTCCAGGTTCATCCATCAGACAGCATTTTGCTCTATGACACAGGATGACCCCAGTGACACTTTTCCAAACTTCGGAGTAAAATGTCAAAGTGAAAGTCGATAGGTTGGAAATTTCGACCTGTGTGGTCTCCTACCACAGTGTCTGCTGGATGCACGTGTGGCGGGCGGGCAGCGATGATCCTGGCCTACTTCCCGAGGTCGTCCTTGTCATCGTCGTTGTCGGCTCTCGACGGGAACCAGTCGTCTTCCGTTCTGCACGGGCTTAGCCTGACTTAATCCAGGAACCCATTTCAGTAATCTCTTAAGTAACCCTGTAATCATTTTATGAAAAAAACATTTTTACAGAAGCTGAACGTCTGTGGTGTGGGTCTTGATGTTTTTCTCATGATTCCACAGCTGAGGACTCTTGACCCCTCCTGTACACACATTTCTAGATTAAGAGTGGATGTGAAAGATAACAGTATTTATTTTTGCTGTTGTATCTAGTTTGATTCCTTATTGTTATTGTTACTAGTATTTTTATGGATATATTATTTTTGATTAATGGCACTACGTATTGAGCTATTAGATGTTTTTATTCATGAAGTATGAAAGCTTAAATAGCAAAGTATAGAATTTTCTAAGTGGAGATTAATTTTTTCGAATTTTAAATCCCCTTAGGGAAGATTTATATGTATATTGAATTCACTGCTGGGAATGGTAAGAGGCTGATACGTTTGTGTGTGTGTGTGTGTGTGTGTGTGTGTGTGTGTGTGTGTGTGTGTTTTATTTGTAGTATTCCGCTGTCGGTGCCCGACTGGTTAGTTCCTACTCGTAGATTAGTGTGTTTTGGACATAAAAGATGTTCAATACAGATATTTGTTGTCTCATTAAAGTCCTCGGTTCAGAAAAAAAGAGAAAAAAAATGCACAATCACTATAACAAGATCTGTACAGTTCAAGACGATTATTATTATTTGTTGAAAAATTGTCACGATTGTCTCTCTCTCTCTCTCACACATGCGTGCACTGACAATTTCATAGTTTTTCTGTGTATAAATATTTGCAAGCAGCCTCTCCATCGCACTGAATGTTCAATAAGTTTATTCAGCAGACGAGAGTGAACAAGTTTCCCTTCGAAAGTTTTACTTTTTAGAAGTTTTTCATTGTTGAACACATCAACAGTTGTGAATCCGCAACATATAGAAAGTCAGTTATTTGTCTTTCCTAAGGGTATCTTGTTGTTGTTGTTGCTGCTGCTGCTGTTGTTGTTGTTGTTGTTGTTGTTGTTCTTCTTCTTCTTCTTCTTCTTCTTCTTCTTCTTCTTCTTCTTCTTCTTCTTCTTCTTCTTCTTCTTCTTCTTCCCTCTCTCTACACAAAATGCCTAAATTTCTAAGTTTAATTTGTTTCAAAATTGTCAACAACTACTTAGTCTTGTGTTTCTCATAGCCTCACTTTTACAATCTACCTAACCCCATTCCAAAATTGGCCAAATTACTTCTTTCTGTGTCTCCTGTTAGAAAGGATGGGCAAGATTGATCAGACATACGCAGCGAAGCCAAACAACACGTGAAGAATAATTGCAGTCTACAAGGGAGTGGAGTATAGATGAGGAGAGCTCAGGACAGGTGTTTTTGTAGTCCCTTACATTTCCACGACCTGTGGCCGGGGTTGGTGCACCTTTTGTTGCTCTAGCGCTCGAAGACAGACGAAGAATATGGTGCGGTTAGTACAGGTAAATGGACTCTTGCCTAAGGGAAAAAAAATCTAAGACAGGAGCAGAATAAATTTATTGATGTTGCTATTTCTTGCCCACCACAGAGAAAGAAAAATGGGCTAAATGCGTATTTATGGATTAGCTATGAAAGGACGAGTTAATCGTGAAATGTATTCGTCTGACATTTTCACACCATCGTGCAATCTCTCTCTCTCTCACATCCCACACACTCTCACACCCACATAGACACACACGCTCTCTTTCTCTCTCACACACAGTCTCTCCTTTTTTGTTCTCTTTCTGCTCATCCTGATTAAAAGAACTTAATGAAGTTCTTGTCCTGGAGATGACTATAGAATATTGTTTAAAGGAGCATTGCGGGTGATCATGTTGTCGTCGCCGTAACAGAGGTCGCAACATTGCAACACAGCTTGTCTGATGGTCGGAGATGAAAGAACGAAAGAGTGAGAAAGGAAAAAAAAAGAGGTACCAGACAGATGTCTAAGTGGAAGGCAGAATAAAAGACCTTTTTCCTCAGAAGACCTCCGGAGACACTTGACCCCAGGTTATGACGCATGTGATGTCGGGTTCAACCGCAAGCTGAGTGATCATCAGGATCCTGACCCTGGTGGTTATAAAACGAGACGCCGTAGGCACCACCCCATGAATTCAGGGGCAAATGCTCCCACTTCTTACACAGAACCTTCAGACAGAAGAAGGAATAGTGCGAACCATGGAGAACGTGCATAAAAGCTCCAGCTGTGATGTATGTCTCAGTGGCATCCTAGAGAGGTTTGCGAGACCATCCTAAGCACTTGTCACCGATGTCTTCTGTCTTGTCCTTTAAATCATCTCGAACATCTGACAGAAACTCTTCGTTTCACCGCACTCATGTGTATTGTCGGTGGGAACGTTTTCGTTATGGAGGTTTCTGACTAGACAAAGTTTGGAAATGACAATGAGTTAAATTCTCCATGAAGGATGCTGGGCACAGAGCAACTCCTTGAGAGAGATGACAGGCCTACATGAACGGAAACAGAACTAAGGACATAAAATTATTTACGAGCGAGCAAAATATTCTCATCAAGGGCTACAAGCATAAAGTGGTTATGTAAATGTTTCGAAAGAAGAGATAATAATTGAATGAAAAAAAAATTTCGGAGCTGTCCACGAAAGCCAGAATCATTTTAGAGCAATAATAACTGATAAAATGTGGATTATTTCTCATTGAAGGCAATTCTGCAAGTAAAACTCAAGTAATTTCTAATCGGAAGACGAATAATTGTTAGAAGAGAAAGTAGAAGGATGCAAAATAGAAAAACTCAAAAAAGAAGAAAAAATAACCAAATAAATAACCAGGAAAGAGAAAAAATGGTTAAACAAATAATATAAAAGGTAATACAGAATAAGTAATGTAATATTAATGTTTGAAGACAATACAGTTTTACAAAAAAACTTGCAATAAAAAACTGACGAAATCTTTTCAATATTTAGGAATGATTTGCTCATATGATAAAGATAAAAAACAATAGCACCATTAGATGAATAGTTTATTTACTTTATATTTATCTGTTGAATTTCTCGGAAGGAGGAATGAGAGTCATTTTTCCTTCGCCAAGAAGCAAATGAGTACCACATCTGGAAAGTTCTGCGTCCACAAAATGGGACAACGAACTCTGGAGACTTAATAACTAAGTTTATCTTGAGTATCTTTAGTGTTTGTCCATTGGCTAGTCGCAGGGGATCTCAAAACTGATAATGGTTTCGCGGGAGTTTCATCTTTGATAAGTTTTCTGGAATCTGATTAAGCAGCCATGATATACTTTTATAAACGCAGTGGCTTGTCTCCCAAGGGAACTTCATCTCATGGACCGGAATCTCTGGAGGCAGTGACATTGATGAGTTCAAGGCAATGACCTCGGAGAGTTCTACCGGGAGTTAATTAACTCCTTTGGTTTGTTAAACTAAAACAGTGGTGGGCAGATACATGAAGGGGGCGGTTACTTTAATATTACTTTACTTACAAATATTTGGCATTCAAGATTGTTTATGTGTGTTTTCTGTTGGTAAATGTTCTCTCTAAGGCTACACACTAAAGATTGACGAAGAAAATAAACAATCCTTGACACAAATATAGGAATATATGCAAAAGCGCTGTAAGGAATTACACATTGTACATAAAAATATTCTGTACAAGGGTTGGTTCACTTGTTGTTTTATGCCAAATCAGTAACCGAGGTTACCATGCCTCGAGAATGTGCTGCACCCGATTGCCACGAAAAGATGGAAAAAGATTCAAAATTGTCTTTTCATCAGTTTCCGACAGACAGAGCCTTACAAGCCTTACACACAGAGTGCGTCATACGATAAAATGACGTCAAATCTTCGCAATGACCTCAGACACTTCCCGTGCGTGTGACGACATAAGGAGACTGACGTCACAATAAGACTCTGACATCACAAGAAGACTCGTCTGCTTGACCATCTCGGGAAGGGTTCCCAGTCACTTAATCCCCAGACACTTCATCCCCGACACTTCATCCCCGACACTTCATCCCAGAGACTTTTAATCCCCAGACACTTCATCCCCAGACACTTCATCCCCGACACTTCATCCCCGACACTCAAGAACTATTTTCATATCATATTGTTGAAGAACATTAAATTTACTAGCTTATATGAACTTTAACTAATGTTGTTGATGTTCAAATGACGTTGAAGTTAAAAGCATGATTTGAATTTGAATTTCAATTAAATTTTTCGCTGACTTCATAATTTTTATAGTTAAGGATTTAGTTTAGGGATTGTCTGGGGATGAAGTGTCTGGGGATTAAAAGTCTAGGGGATGAAGTGTCGGGGATGAAGTGTCGGGGATGAAGTGTCTGGGGATTAAGTGACCGGACACCCTCGGGAAGCTATCGTGGTTACTCGGCGGAAGGACACAAAGGTCGATTTCACTGGATTTTTTCAATGTTTATAAACATCGGCAACCGAAATAGTGCTAATAGGTGGTAATTAAGTGAGAAACGAATCCTTTATTTCTCCTGTATTGATCTCGTGCTCTGTAATTGTAACTAAATATATTAGTGAAACGTTTGACAGTCGTCAGAGCCTTATCACAAGCATTGAGTATCCCTTTAATTTTTGTCTTCTCAACGATTAATCCTTCGGGAACGCATGAACATCTATTCCATCACTATGGTTTCTTGTCACTCAACAACCACAAGATAATTTCGATATCTGTGCTTGGGCTTTCGAGATTCGTGGTCAGCCATGATACCACCGGAACTGACGTCACACACGGTTTCGGGGGCCCTAATGGAGATTTTAACATGCGAGGAAATAGTTTTTATTTAATTTCTTGCGATTCGTGTTCCTCCTTGCAATTTCATGTTCGAAGCATTACTAAGTGATATGAAAGGAATATTTTGAGCGTGATATGGGTCACTAATCGGGTAGGTCTTTAGGACATGTTTAAAAATAAGCAGCTTACAAGGAATGAGGTTGTCTCCCCTCAAGCTATCACGTGGTCAAAACAGGAAGCTATAAGCTTGAAGAACAACCCTTCATTAGGTATCTGATCACACATCTCCACGCCAGAGAGCCTGCTTACTGCACGCTGCATAAATGCATCGCTCTTTATGCCTGACAGAAGATTAAAATGCTGGCGACTTCAGCCAAGCAATGTAAAAGCATTCAGCACTTTCTCCGAATTTGAAAAAAGTGGAGCAACGAACCATTCAAGATTGATTGCATGGGTTTACAGAAGTAAACAGAACTGGACCCGGTTGTTCAAAGCTGGTGTCGACCTTATTTGAACTCCAGTAGGTGGGTAAACTTTCATAAATTGCAGGAAAAGAAAAAAAAAAAAACAACTGCTTCCATCACTCTTTCTAGAGTTACGTGCTGGTTCAAAATTAAGGTAAGGTGTAAGATTCAACCAACCAAGTTATCTTGATACATTTTGAACTCAAATACGGAAAGGGAGTGATCCTGCTAGATACCCAATTAGGTTCAGGAAGATGGCACTTGAAGATGAGTGGAGTAAAACAGTCGAAAATGATACACATATGAAATGTGTATACTTCAAGTGTATGTGAGTGTGCCTGCTTTTTCTTCTTTAAAAAAACACACCCTTGCCTTGAGAAGAGGTGTTAATTTAGATGTTTTCTTGACATTCTTTCTGTTGTCGTGCGTTGCTCTAGGGCTTGAGAGCAGAGCTTCGCTTGCATTGATGAGGCTGACAGGGAAGTGAGCGCACAGTGTTGGATTCTTGTTATGCTGGTAGAGGTGAGTGTGTTATCTTGTGTGTGTGGTGTTTTTTATGGGATGTTAAGCATTGTATTATTTATGTGTATTTTTATATTTCTGGCTTACTTGTGGAATAAAATGAAGGAGAACCCAACAAAACGAACCAAAGAACGAACCGAAGAACGAACCAAAGAACGAACCAAAGAACGAACCAAAGAACGAACGAACGAACGAACGAACGAACGCACGAACGAACGAACGAACGAACGAACCAACCAACCAACCAACCAACCAACCAACCAACCAACCAACCAACCAACCAACCAACCAGCCAACCAACCAACCAACCAACCAACCAACCAACCAACCAACCAGCCAACCAACCAACCAACCACAAAAGACAATTTTAAAACCTTGTCTAACGAGAGAAAGAGATTTTACGTTTTTACAAATACAAACAGACCTGTAAGCACTTGTTTCATGAAATTCCCCCGAGACAGACATTTTCATTAAGACATAACGTATGACCTTTCATAATTCCCAACACTAGCTACATCATTAAGACTTCAGTTTCTTCATTTAGAAGGAATAAACACCAGCTTCCATGTCGCTGTACGTCAGGCCACGGCGTGGCTAGCTGTCTGTTGACATTTTATTCCTTCTTCGGAAAGAGAGAAACCGTGAGTGAGCTGAGATGAAATGCAATTCGTGCACAGGGGGAAGGCGCGTGTCCTCCGATGAGTTTGCCTCTCGCCGGAAGACAGTGGCGATGGCAGGCTAGGTGGCAACAGGATATGGAATCTCTGGAGTGCAGGTCTTCAGGAAAGACAGCTAGACCTGTACAGACATCGACAATCTAAAAAGGAGAAAAATTAAAGCATGAGAACCGAACTGGGGGCAAAAGTGGTTCTCGTTTAGTTTTTGTGGCAAGAGGTTATATCACATCTCTTTTACTCTTTCTGGTGATATGTATGTATTAAAAATTAGAGGAAAATTAATATATATATGTAAAATATTTTTATGTATATACATTTGTAATGAAACAATAAAATAAAGTATCCAGACGAAGATGTCAAGGCAAGAACATTTTCAGGTTCAGCAGGACCAAATGATGACACGCATCTTTTCCCCGACACTCACACACGATCACTGACGATGAGAGAAGCGACATTTTTCCCTTGCCAGAAGGATCTCGAGGATAATATTCCATTAAGAAGCCATTATGTGAGCAGAATATGAGACCAAGGAACATGGCGGAGGGAAGGCAGCGCAAGAAATATGAAAACTGTTTATTAATAACGTGTGGGTGGCCATATATGAAGCAGGAGAAAGGTTCAGGAGAAAGTGGTCGAACACAATTTGTTTTAACTTCACAAAGATTGCTCAGCTGGTCTACAGAAATCCCTAGGGAATATATGACCTTAAGGTGAACTGATAAATCCAACGAGGATGTTGACGAGTGCGAAAATAAATAAGGAAAAGAAGACTAAACATCAAGAAATACATTATTTACATCGATTTATTTACCTTGCTTGTTCTATCTCTATTTACAGTTAAATAGTAAAAATAAAGAAAAACTAGGCGAAAATTTTTTGACTTCAACACAATAAACATTCTTTACTTATTGGTCTTTTTGAGGGTGCGAGTGAATTTGAAACAGATTTTTGAAGTACTTCAACAACACTATATTGTTGAAGAAGACAGGAAGAAGGAAAAAGAGGAAGAGACGGGAAGGGAAAGAAAAAAAAAGAGAAAGAAGGGAAATAAAATAATACTAATTAGAGAAAAAGTAATTAATTTGTTCGGAGACTGAGCGATAAAGGCAACAATAAGAAGGACAACGAAAAAAGAATATGAAGAAATAAAAGTAAACAGCCGTCCTTTTTTTTTTATCAAAGGTAGAGAAAGTTCTAGTATGTTTGAAGCAGTTTGATCCTGCTGAAACTGAGAAAAAAGAATTTATGAGGAATTGCTCCGGAATACAAGAAACTAGATTGTAATGTGTCAGCAGGAAATGGGATACGAGCGTCCATCGAGAGAGAGAGAGAGGAAGGGAGGGAAAGAGAGAGAGCTAGGGAGGAAGGGAGAGAAGGAGAGAGGTAGGTAGGGAGAGAGAGGGGAAAAGAGAGAAAACAAAGAATGCTGTTATATTTGCAGCCCACCTGCTGAGGTGGAATATAACAAATCATAGCATGGCTTCTACTACCTGTGATGTCAGCGGAAATGTTTGTGCAGCAGGGAGCCGCTGGACCGGAGGGTTGGTGGTCTGGTGGTGCAATGGGCAGATGTGCGAGGCAGCATCCAATCTGGGATGAATGCGCAAAGATGCAGGGAGTTCACGAGCTTGCCTCCTACAGCTTGAAGGAGTTAGCTGTCCCCTGGACAAAGGCATGGCGAATATAAAGCTGTTACGACTGGTCGTCTAGCCATCTTAGTAAAATGACTGATTGGCTAAGTCTGGGGATCGAAAGTGGCGTCCATCAGACGTAAAGCCGAGTCTGAAGGTGGATGAAAACTCGTGAGAGTTTTTATGTTGGGGAGGAGAGAGACAGAGACAGACAGAGAGAGGAGAGAGAGAGAGAGGAGGATTACCGATGAGAAAGTATGCCTAGAAATAATCACTAAAGGCATGGTATCCGGTTATGGTGTCGGAGACAGCTAGCATGTAGGAACTGGGTTTTGGCTCAGTCTTTCGGTGATGTACTTTAGATGTTTATATGTTTATATTTTCATGATTTTCATTCTCGATCTGTAGCACCCACTAACCGGACATACATTTTGAAACCTTTGCTAAATTTCTACATGATAATCATGTCAAATTTTTACTTGTTGGTCATATAAAATTCCATAGCCACAAATCCCACATAATGTATGTTTTTCTCTCTCCCTCCCTCTTTATAATTTATAATTATATATACCACCTGTGAAAAATTGCCCGTTTTTTCCACCTAAATGCAAAACAAGGTGAATATAGCGACCCTCCATTGCCATTTATAAAGTCATCTCCATTTCTCCTACCAACAAAGCTCGTTCTGTGTGAAGATATTTCAGAAGCTGAATCCTAGAATGCTAGTCTCTTGATGTCATTGGTCTTCTTCCCCAAGAAGCATGGGAGGGGGAGAATGTAAAAGTGTCTGTATTACAATTGCACAATATGTTTGTGTGTGTGTGTGTGAGAGAGAGAGAGAGAATGTGGTACTACTCATCCTTGCCAAGCCTTTACATGAAATCACACCGACATGCCGCGAAGAAAATTATTTTTTTCTCTCGTCCTTTGTCGAAGCCTTACAATTGATGTGTACCTTCTCATGGAAGAGATACATATTGATAAAAAAAAGTCCGTCTTCTCTGTTTTGTCACAGATGATTTACAGAAAAAATCCAGGCTATGGAAATGAGATGACATCGTAAGATATTGGAGAATTTCAATCTAGTTACAGCACAGATGCCCGACGCCTTACAGCCTCTGTTTCAGACTAAAAAACGAGGATTTGTCTCATCAAGGCAGGCTGCTAGCACCTTTTGCTGGTACATCACATAGTGAGACTGTAGACAACCTCAGAATAGGAGGAGAATAAATCAAGAGACCAGCAACAGTAAAAAGGAGAGAGAAAAAAAAAGAAGAAAAGCAATGACAGAAACGGTTTGTTTGCTTGTATCGTTGTGCGCAGATGGTCGTTGTGGAGGGTTTGACAACAAAAGCTACTTGATCAAAATTATCTACAACTATGATATTTGAAAGCACCAATAGCCTGACAAGTTATTTAGTATCCAGCTTAGAAAAGGCGTCTCGGGAAATTAAATGTCAAACCATTCAGCACTTCTTAACAAATGTATTCTAATAATTAACATTGTCCACTTTCCAGAAGGGGCATTGTATTGACACAAATATCCTTTATTTAACGTGCTCAGTGGCAAGCTGATAAAAAGTTTTAAGGACAAAATATTATTTTTTACAGTCAAAAGCTAGTATGATTACTTCCTGTTGCGAGTCTTGACTTCCTCTTCTTTGATTGTAGTTTTTGTGGAGCTTAATGGCTTTTTAAGACAAGCCAAGAAGGTTAATCACAGTAGGCCCTGATGGATAAATGTTCATCAAAGATAGAGATAGTAAAGAGCAGTTCAAAAGAGTATTAAACACCTCGTTCTTCGCCTTCTCAGGCACATGATGCTGAAAGCATGTAAGAAAAGTAAGACAAATATAAGGAAAATAGATGTTTTCAACCTTGACATCAGGCTTCTAGAAAGGCCAAAGATTGTAAGAAAGTTTGCTGTCAGAAAGGATCATACAAATATTGCCAGTTTGTATTTGATCTTCGGCTTCACAAATAACCCGCGACACATGACAGAGGACACGTGATCATTACATTTCTTCAGTTGTACATGCATCGTTTTGCACACCTTGAAGGTGCTGTCTGCTCACCTGATCTAGTGTCCAGCTGTATGTGGCATGTCTGAAGGAACATTCACAGTTTTTGGCACGATCTGTACGAGATGAAAAACAAACAAACAAAACAAAACAAAAAGCAAAAAAAAAAAAAAAAAAAAAAAAAAAAAAAAAAAAAAAAAAAAAAAAAAAAAAAAAAAAAAAAAACAAAAATCAAACAAACAAAAAAAAAAAAACCAAACAAACAAACAAACAACAACACACAAATAGGGTAGAAGCAACAAGAAAAAACTTCCGAAAGAGTCGGCAACATGGCCCAATCATACAAATTTCAGCATCGTTCTCAAAAGGTCGCCATAAGCCAGCCTGATCAACTTAATACGATTTTCTTTCTACCTTTGACTTTTTACTTTCCTCTAGTTTTGAGGCGCTATGTCACCATCCACGAACCCTCCGCACTGCCTGCGTATGACTGACATCAAATCTACTTCTCCCACCTTCTTTCCTTCCTCCTCTTCATACCACCATCACCCGTGAAATTCTATAATCCTGTTTCTCTGCCTGTCTTGTCAATTAGGGAGGAGTAACTCACAGGAACGGAAAGAGGAGAGAAAACGAGAGAGGGAGAACTCTCGCTCGTAGATAAGCAGCAGCCAGCCTACAGCGGGGGAGGGATGGTGGATATGTGCAGAAGAACACAGTCGATGGAAGCATCTTAGGTGGAGATTACCGGGCTTGTAGGCACCAGAGTTTGGTCTCACACACTCACGCGCTGGGCCCAAACCGCACACATGACGAGGACTGCACGAGACTAGGGACAACGCCGAGCTGTGCCTACAGGAGAGACAGAGGAGAAGGGGGGAGAGAGAGAGAGAGACAAAGAACCCACGACCAGATCCTCCACAGCCAACGAGGACGCACGACGTCCACCAAGAATGTGGTGTGAGAGTCAATTCTGGATATTTTAACTGTTAGTATTATCATAGTCAGACACTTACTCACCTACCTACTACTTACAAGCATCATAACAGAAGGACATCTGGAGCCGGATTCATAATCTTGTAATTTATTTGTATGTAGTCACAAACTTAAGCGGTAAATAGTTTTATAGAGTACCTTCTGAAGAAAGAACTCCTGAACTGAGCAGTTAGTTATCAGAAAACAGAACTATCATTTTGAGCTCAATCAAATGTTTGGCATCAGAGACTTTGCATCCTTCTCTATATACTGTGGAAGTTCTTGTTTCTTCACCTGGTTCCTCATGTGTGGATTGTCTGCTTATCTTCTCAGGACATTTCTACAAGCCATAATCCCATATCTCTTTTTTTCACAAATATCACGACGATATATCTATCTATAATCCAGCTTAAATCATTATAATTTAACACGAAACTTACTCTAACATAAAATTGGTGTTAAAACAAAATTCAAGTTGGCAGCTGCTGAGTCTTTGAGTTTTATTACAGAAATACAAAAACCAGCCGAAAAACGTGGGAAAATGGACGACATTTAAAACAGCGGTTTAACGGAACCTACTCTGGCAATTAAGAAGAAAACTTTGTCACAAACATCCTGAAACCGGAACTCCACCCTGTATTTGAGGAGAGAAATCTGTTTGTAAGACCCCTATTATTGGCTTCAGTGACTCAGGGGGACTTCTGCCACTCGTGTACACTTTGCTCGACCGACAAAAGGTCGAGAGTGTTGTGTGTTTTAGTCGCCAGGCTAATGATAAATAAACATCTTACTACTAGACTGGGTGCTAACAGATCACTAACAGACTGTTTGTGTGCTGCCGACGAGGGAGGCTGGCATCTTCTGCCCAGATTCCAGTCACTTGCTGTCATCCTGTCCACCTAACAGGAAGTTCTTCTCTCACCCATCCACCAGACCATGACCACGATGGCCAAGGTAAGTCTGCATGAAGAGCTTTACTGTGTTGATGACCATCCTGTGGGAAGCTTCTTCCAAGAACAGCCATTTGTCTGACATTCATGTTTCAGGGAGGGTTCGAGCTTATTTTTTTTTCCTCCTTAGCTTCTTCACCGTCTCTCAGCACCACGTGAAGATCTAAGCCTTAGAAATAATGGAGTAGTTAGAAGCTGTCTCTGATACTGTCATCAACGAAGAAAACCTTTCAAGAGAAACCTTTGATGTACCTCTTATGCATACTAAGATTTCAGAGCACGATTTTCTCCTTCATTTTTTTGCCTTGATTGATGTTAGCATAAAAGTTTGAATTTGTTATTAAAGGGTTTGGAGATAAAACACGGATAACGACACAAAAATATAAACGAGGAACAAAATGTGATTGAAAGACATTAAGAAAATTATTTCTAATAAAATAATGGGAATTATGCAAATCACTTTAGAATGAGAAGGCATAAAATAATTGTAGGATAGGAAGACTAGATGATTTCCAGTTTGTAGAATAGTAAGTGTATAAACATTAAAAGAAAGTAGGAACTCTAGACAATACCTACTAGCAAGGTATCAAGGAAAAAAAAGCAGTTGACAGAATGACGATTGACAGAGAGCAACAGGAATGCTCCTTGACTAAATCAGAAAGAGGAATAAAATACTTGAGTGTACAACAGCAGCTCTGAAAATTTAAGGCAACTAAAATATGATTCTTATATGTGTACTAACCATGAAATATGAATGTGTCAATAGGTTTAAAGTATTTTATTTATTGTTATTTGCTGTCTTTCTGGCTAGAGATTACTCATTGTGTGTGTGTGTGTTATATATATAGAGACTATCTAAACAAACTATTTAAATAGCCGACTTGCTCTTGAGTCCCGTCAGGACAACCGGAAGCATAATCATCTGCTACTGAGTTCTGCTCACGAAGGAAGTCTGTGATAAGATTGGGTTCTTAGTTATTCGTGGATTGATGCAGCGCGTGCAAGACATATCAATTTTGCATGTTGTCTCTAGTCGGCATCTGCAATTGTATTTACCACAAGACAATGCTTACAATGCTTACTCCGTCTTTCCTTCCAACTCACGTGATTCAAACGTGAACTTTACGTAAAGATATAAAATATATGAACAAATCAATTAGTACAATTTTTACATAATGGACAGATAATTATCAGACTGATATTCATCACACAATGATGTTTGTTTTTGCTCCCTCGTTCCTTTCGCGAGCTACATTTCAGACTTATTTTACTTTTCTTGGTCTGTGAAACTTGCTGCTTGATTATGAGAGGCATATTCTGGAATATTCCTCTTATTATCGTCATCATGCTGTGTAAGAAGATTAATGTCTCAAATTCAGATTATTTGTGGTGTGCTAATACAAGTTATAATGAGACAGAAGGAGGAAAAATCGATGCAATGACGTGCTGCTCCTTCACACTTTCTTTCTTTTGACATGGAGGAGACACGCAAAGGAATCCTACAGAATATCAGTGTTTTTTTCCCATAATATTAAGAAACCATGCTGTGACAGTTTTTTTTATTTCACTACCTTTCGTGAGGTATATACTGTAAATGTGAGTGTATTCGAAAGAGGGAGAGTGATGAATGAAGAGATTTGTATATGTATGAAAAAAAAATATATATGGGAGAGAGAGAGAGAAAGGAAGAGTAAGGGTTGTCTCTCTCTCTCTCATTCTGTATAGGACCATACACATGGTTTAACACATTACCGTTTAAGGCAAGATATTAATTCTTTTATTACCACACAATTCTTATAAGTTTTCATGTATAATTTAGTAGGGAATATTTTCTCATGGGAAAAAAATTCCATTATCATTTACCCTTTCACATATTCATACTCCTACGCTGATTAAAACTTGTACTTTATAGCAGACTTTACGGTATTGGTTAAAACAAAAAAAAAAAATTCACATTGAAACATCTTAATGCCTCTCCCTTGAACCTCCCTGAGACATGGAGTGGTTTTGGGAACTCCGGGCTTTCTCTCAGACCTTATCCTTGTTTATCCGCTTCAAAGGGCAGCAGGGCTTTTCGCTAAGCTTCCTCCGAGGAAGGCGAGAAAAAGAGAATGAGAAAACCATCCTTCAAATGACATCCCAATGTCTGACTAGACAGCTCATGCCTCTTTCAAGTCATTCACAGTTTGCCTAATTGGAGGAGTCTCAAGGTGGAGAACCTTAACGAGGGAGGACTTGGCTCCAAGTGCCGACAGTCTGGCAAAAGATTTTCCAAAGACGAGATAGACTTTTATTGTTCTTTTACTCTCTTCTTATCATCAGTCGATTTCGTCTGTCTGCTTGCTTCATTATTTGTCGCTTGCAACGTACAATACTGTTACGAAGAAAGAAAAAAAAATTACTATCTCTTAAATTCTTTATATTGATGGTAGTGATGTTACGTTTCGATATTTCTTCGCAAGATTTTCTTTTATTTAGTCGAGTCTTTGGATTTATCCCGTTGAAATAGCTTGGAGGTTGCCGAAAGTAGTCTCTGATTAAGCAGTACTAAATCTTTGAGACCAAAGAAATTCCCTATTTCCATTTTTGCCTTTCCCCAATGAATTGCCCCCCCGTCAGGCGGCGCAATCACCACGAAAATAGACAGTGAGTTACTTCTCTTCAATCTGCTTTCGCAGTCGTCAGTATAAAATTGGAACAATTCAGCAGGGCTCAAGCCCTCATTCTGAAAAGATTTTTCTAACTGTACTGCTTTAATCTCTTCTCTTTTATCTAGAAACCATCGAGTTTGGAATGTGAAGAATTTTGTGTTTGATTTAACCAAATCCATTTGAAGCGTGGAAATACTGAAAAATAAGAAAAGTGGAAAGGTCGAATGAGTAAAATACGAATAAAAAGATTATAGTCAAATCTTCGCAATGATGCAGATACAAAGACTTCCTGTCAGAGACTGACGTCACAAGGGACTGACATCACAACAAGACTGACGTCACAAGAAGACTGACATCACAAGAAGACTCTGACGTCACAAGGAGACTCCTCTGCTTGATCATCTCGGGAAGCTATCGTGGTTACTCGGCGGAAGGATACAAGGGTCGATTTCACTGGATTTTTTCAATGTTTATAAACATCGGCAACCGAAATAGTGCTAATAAGTGGTAATTAAGTGAGAAACGAATCATTAATTTCTCCTGTATTGCTCTCGTGCTCTGTAATTGTAACTAAATATATTTTTGAAACGTCTTACCGTCGCCACAGCCTTATCACAGCCTTTAGAATCCCTTTAACTTATTCGTTTAAGTGTGACCAAAAAAACAACTACCAATATAGCCTTTATCTTATTTTTCACCTGCTGGATACCTGGATTATTTCCACCCTCAACTTACAAGTGTCTGTCTCCTAAAATCTCGATTTACTCTGAACTACAGATGACCTTTTTGTAAGCGATAAACAGTGTTTATTTTAATCGAACTGGCTTCCATACAGATACATTATTATGTGTATATAGACAAGACCTAAAAGTTACAACTTTTCGCTTTATGTATAATTATACACGGGTTTTTCCTCTCTTACTATATACATACACACACACAATAACATATTATAGCAGAATACACAAGCAGCGAGTAACAATGTTGTCTGAACACTCCCTTTGTGAACTGTTTTTTTATTTGAGGTGTCTGTTGACTGCCGGGTCGATTCCAGCATTATCTCCCCTTTCCATCTATGTCAAATAAATGCCAATGAGTTGAACAGATTTCATCTGGCTCGATCCCGTGTCAAGGAAATTAAAACAGTAATTATAGGATAGTTTGTGTGGGCGAATAAAACTGTCTGGAAAATGGAAAAACAATGTTGATTGCTGCCAGTGGAAAACTTGAGCCAAGTCCAGCTAAGAATAGGCCAATGAAGAGCGTCCTCTGTCTGAACTGGTCTTCGTAATGTTTCGTGAAATGTTTGACCATCTATGAGGTGCACTAAAGCACCTGTCAACCTTGTCTTTTGTATTAAGTTACCGACAGAACCCATACTTGGTTCGTTAACCTGTCGCATATATTCTTTGATGACGAATAAAGATTGATGAGATATGTTTTCTTATTTATGAATTATAAAAAAGTTGCACTTTAAAGGAAAAGAAATTCAATGGGAAGTTGGGTTTAAATCATAACTACTGACCTGAATCATGGTCTCCAGTGTTCATGCATGCGCGCGCACACAGAAAAGTCAGAAAGAAAAAGACTAGTCTGCGTATTGAAGTAAAAAATAAATTTGTATCAAACTTAATTTTGAAACAGGATGTCGATCAAAAATATTGCCAAGATTGAAAAGAGAAGCCTGTGAGGACGAGAAGCACTTAAGAGGAATACACCAAGGATGCGTCCAGAGGACCGGCCAGACCCGCTGTTCTCTGTCTTCCGTCGTGTATCCAGGTCACCTCATGTCATCTGACGGTTGTGCCGAGTGGGAGCCAGAGACATGGCACTTCTGCTCCCGAAGCCTTACCTCTTCTCAGATGCAAAGCTTTTATTCAAGCCAAAGTGGCCGTGGTGTCAACAGAATCCGCCAGTCTCCCAGGAGTTCTTTCACTAGGCGTCAACGCCCGCTGCAGATGAATTGGCCGTTGGTACCAGGCTTACTTTCTTCGCAAACAAAGCACGGGAAAGTTGAGGCAAGCGATATATCATGGCTTAGTTAAGAGTGTATCAAATAGCTGAAGATTATACATTATTTTGGAACAGCTGTCAGTTATTTCCACGGGAGTTTCTTTCAAAGATTGTTCACTGGGAAAAGTTTGTCGCCGAAACATTAGCTACAAGACTCAATTATAGTTCCAAATATATGTTTTCGATGAAATGAGTGATATGTGTCAGTCGGTCAGGTGGCTTTTCTCTCTGTACTGTCATTTCTGAAAAGTTGTGGACGTGTGTTTGTGAGAGAGAGAGATGGAGAGAGTCCGCACGCTCATTTGGGGTTATACTTGCTAAAGGACATTGCTCAGAACTCGTGAATACCAGTCTAAAGAACGGAACATAAATCACAACTTATGCTTCACAATCATCTAGCCAAGATGATGGTCAAAATAGTTACAACCACCCCCATCGCAGACCCAGAGGCCATGCGCGGTGACTTGTGGGTAGTTCTCGCTCGACGATAACAAATATCTTCCTTTATGGATCCCTTAGCTGTCCCCCGCCCTTGACCAGTGACTTCCTGTTCCCTGACCCAGAAAGCCCCGCCTTCACCATGCAAGACATCCTTCTTGGCCGACATATATCGAGATTCTGATGAGAAGTCACGTGGGATGGTCTAAAGACATGCAAATGTCAGAAGTCTTTACTTCTCCGTCAAGCGCGTGCAGACCTGGCATTGATGCTGAAAGATGTAGAAAAAAACCTGTTTGAAAATCCACCGGAAGGGACTGCTACCCTTTATCAAGGTCTCGTTATAGAAAATCCGCGGCAGCACATGCTCGAGGCAGATGGCGATTGAGGACTGACTCCGACAGACTGTAAGAAAACAGTTTTTCCTTCCAAACTAGAATGGCACGCCCTGTCATGCTGCTTAATGTGTTTTAGAATGTCAAAATATATTCTGAGAATACACAAAATTTGAATATATATTTGTATACATGTAAATGTATTCAAATCCACATCATAAGCGTGCTTATAAGGACAATTTGCAACAATCTAGAACAACTCCCGAATTTAGAAGGATGCTGGGAGCAGGTGTCTGTTCGGAAATGAAGGGCTGGTTTAAACTATAAATGAGAAAGAAGTAACTCCTGAAGTTAATCAAGACATTCTATAAGAATCAGTGCAGGCAATTATCTCAGGTACAAAATGAATTTGCTATAGAGTTACCAATGGAAATACCAAAGGTAACATCGGAGACTTACTGTTATTTTACTTTTTGTACCCACAAAAGAAGCTGCTTTTTGTTAAAACACAAAGAAATGAAATCAGAGAGTTGAACAGTGCCAAAAAACATTCCAGCAATAAAAAAACATTTATTTTGGATGTGTCAGACATAATATTTGTTTAAAACTGTGAGGAATAAGTGTTTTGACTGCATCACAGTAAATGTTATTTTCAGTGTCATGACACTTTTATTTTTAAATTTCAATTTTCAATAAATTTTAAATAATCATGCTTGCTAGAATTTTCACTCCAAGCGATAAAGCAATTATTCACTTCCAGTTTCATAAACGCTAGCGGTTAGGTGCATGTGATTAGTGGGAAAAACTTACTTTTGAAAAAAAAAAGTGAACCTTGTTCAAATCCGCATTTCAATCTTTTTAACGGTCGGTCAACTCATTTCTTTTCCCAACCTGATGTGAAGTATTTCAAGACCACTCCAGCATCCCTCTTGAGCAGGCCACAGTTCGACTCTGCTGGATTTTTAGCATGAAAAATGCCAGCAAGTGGGCATTTATTCTCTCCTGTTACCGGGCCAGACACCGGGTGGTCTGAGTGCCAGAGCTGGCCAGGCCAGGCCAAACCTCGCCAGCAGACGTGAAGAGCTCTGGTCGCCCTCTCCACCCGTCCCATGCCCAGTGATGGATGACATTGTCTTTGTCAGCCTCCCAGTCCCTCAGCCACACGTACGGCTTAGCTTAGTGGCAGGGGAGATAATGTTACACTTTCCGTCACAGGCTGGTCAGAACTGATAGACAGACAGCTGCAGGGAGGAATGAATGGAGGGAAGGCGTATGTTGCTGACACTTTCCGATATTTATTTACCTGTTATATTTCTGAAGAACCGTATCGTGGTGTGGTGAAGATGAGATAAAAGAAATATATTTAAGAATAAGCTTGTGTGCATAACAGATAGTTATTTATTTTATTTTAAGCTAATTATGAACTAAGCGTAGTTTTAGATTACGCATATATCATAATGTAAGGAGAAATAATTCTAAAATAGTTAACTAGATGTTAAGTAGATAAATGGTTTTCTTAAACAAGTGCATCAAAAATTAACTTTTCGCTGTGCTGAACATACAGTTGTCAGGATGGTTAATTTGATAGGAAGGTGCTTTTATTTAGTTGCGATTTCACATCATGAAGGAAACATGAAGGAAAAAAAAGTAATTAAGGACTATGAGTGTGTTTTTTTTTTTGTGTTTTTTTTTTTAGCAAGTACTGCATGCTAAGAAAAGTATATGTGCCGGGAGACGAGATTCGAACCTGGATCAGTACAATTCTGTTGTGGTGACGAACGAACGTTGATCCCTGTGCTAACGAATCACGCCTGCACAGTGAATACAATTTTTTGTTAAAAAAAGCGGCAGACGAGAAACAGATTCAAAGAAAATAAGCAGCACTAACTTTTTTGGAAGTTGATGAACCGCGAGACGAAAGGCGTGATGAAAGAGGCGCACATTAAGGTCCAGGTGGAATGATCGGAGGACCAACCCCGGGTTACTGAATACAACATGGAATAGGAGGAGTCTGGCCTGACAGCTTAACTCTGGTTTAACTCACAACTCTTCTGTACAAGCCGAGGCCCAGCACTTCAAGATGCTTGCTATTTTATGGATGGTGATTATTGTCTTGGCCAGTGACATGCTGAGATGGTTGTAACATCAGTGAGATGTTAATTTATCTTCCTCCCTCCCACACCAAAGAGTAGTCTGTAGTCTGTAATCTGAACAGCACATACTCTCTGGCAACTGTTCATACCATAGACACACAAGACCTTCAGCCCTACCTCCGAACAATCCCATTAAAGCCACGAGGGTTACTATACCAACAAATCTCAGAGACTGAGTGGTACTTCTTCAGCCTCTCGTGCCCTTTGTGCATCTTCATCTATGTTCACGCATGCGTACTTATGTAAAGCACATCCGGTCAGCAAACACTTTGTCACTCCAGCCCCAGTCGTCGGAATGATAGAGAGAAAGAGGATTAGACAAACGTAAACAACATTCCTTGTAGCTACCACACCAGAAAGAATCCTATTCTACTGGTGATTGGCACAAGAGCAGACTGTAGGAGGAAGGTCAAAGGTCACAAGAAATAAAAATCATCAAGAGTCTAATTATCGAATTTATGAGGATAGCATGACGAAGTTGTGTATCAAGCAATTAATAATCTTATTCACACGATAATCTCATTCAGACAATCATCCCATTCACAGCTTTGTGGGCGACTTGTCAAGTGGACTTGCCTCCTCTCTCGGATTTAACGCCCTTGTTTAGAGGTTGTCAGGTCAGTTTGTTTGTGAATAAGAGAGGGATCGTTAGGGAAGAGAACAGTCAGACGCTTGTCACGTGACAAGATGATGGAGGCAGTCATTGATAAATAGCTCGGGAGTTTCTGCTTGAAGATCAAACATGGGTTTGAGGGTTGGGGGCGCTGGTCTTTAACAATGTTTCTCGATAATAGTCATCTGCAACATGAAAGTCATATCAGCAACAACATATCGAGTGATGGTAGTGTTCACAGACAGCATGGGATGTGAAGATGAAGGCATCTCTAGCCACATCTCTCTGTTTCCTTGTTGCAGTATAAGGGAATGGATGTGAGGTGATACCAGTTAATTTACAGACAAGCTCCTGTACAAGTGCAGTGATGTCCAGCCACCAGACTTTCTGTGAGAGGATTGGCTGTGTCCCTCCATCTATCCGCCGTCACCAGACGATGAGACGTAAAGAAAAATGAATGTCTCCTCGCGGCCTCCCGTCCACTCCAGTCACATCACCACCCCATTCCCTGTGAGTGTATGTGTGGGCTGGCAATGCTTTCATATATATATATAGTGTATGTG
The DNA here is from genome assembly GCA_004794325.1 of Pomacea maculata. Classification (NCBI taxonomy): domain Eukaryota; kingdom Metazoa; phylum Mollusca; class Gastropoda; order Architaenioglossa; family Ampullariidae; genus Pomacea; species Pomacea maculata. The sequence continues at coordinate 76,706 of SRHC01003514.1, read as the reverse complement.
TGGGCTGGCGATGCTGACATATATATATATAGTGTGTGTGGGCTGGCAATGCTTTCATATATATATATATAGTGTATATGTGTGGGCTGGCAATGCTTTCATATATATATATAGTGTGTGTGGGCTGGCAATGCTGACATAAATATTTTGTGTATGTGCACGCGCGCAAGTAAATGTCTCTGAAGAACACGGGGACGATGGTCTTAGTCTTTCCACGAAGACAACAAATAAATTGATGTGAAAAGAATTTCGTTACATTTCTATCTCTGTTGCAAAGAAATAGACAATAAAAATGTATGTAATGTTAAAAACGTCCGCTATATGAAACAGAAAAAAATTTGGAAAATATAATTTTATTTAGAACACAAACATTCACACACAGGGAAGAAGAGAGAACGTTACAAGCCCACCTTGCTGTTTGTAAATGTAGTTGTTAAAATTTACAGATTTTCTTGTAAAATATATGTTTAAAAATTATCACCCCTCCTTGAATAGGAAAGACATCTGATGCCAAACCATGCGGAACACCCTGAACACTTGTTGCTGCCATACTGGATGTCTCAATGTATCAGTTGGAGGTAGATACATATTTTGACAAAAGGGATAAAAAGAATAAACAAGAAAGAAGCACATCCTCGCCTTTTTCAACATTTCCCTTCTGCCAAACCTCCCTTCCCTACAAAGAATCCAAAAGTTCAAACCCATTACTCTATCGACAAATTATTAGGCAGTAACCGGAAGGTAGGTTATTTAATGTCTCGAGTTAACCACCCTTTGTTGTCTCCTTTGTTTTCCTCTTATACATTTCCAGCCCCGTTCTCTTCTTCCCAGAGATGGTATTTCCCGGGACGAAGTTCATTATTTAGCTACCAAGGACAGTCAAGACGGAACAAATGATGTCGTTCAGGAAGTACAGGGTTAATGCTCCATTCTGTGCAAGTCATTAAAGCGGTCACGAGAAGGGGAGGAGGGTAGGTGGGTGCAGGAGTAGTGGTGGTGGTTTAGTAGGTGGTGGTGGTTGGGTGGTGGTTGGGTGTGGGACTAGTGGCTTAGTAGCTGCTGGTGGTTGGGTTGGTAGGGTCGGGGGAGTAGGGTATGGGACTGGTACTTTAGTAGCTGCTGGTGATTGGGTTGGTAGGGGTGGTGGCAAGGAGGATGTGTCTTGATGGAAGAGCTCAGCCAAGAGAGAGAAAAGCGCGCTTTGTGTTTCACAAATGGCCGCAGACACCCTGATACGTTATGGAAACCACTCTCATCGGCGCTGCTGCTGTTGCTGATGTTGATGTTGTTGTTGCTCCTGCTGCTGGTTTTATGGTTGTCAGATTCGTCGTATGTCGGGAGATGGTTCTGAGCCATTGATGCCCTCTATGCAATACCGTCTTCTTTTTTTTTAAACTGTCGTGTTCTTGAGTGGTACATCTCTTGGTACACTTGTATCTCAAGGATACACTTGTAGACATATTTGTTTTCTCTTGTGAACTGCACGCATAAACATACACACACTTAAAACTTCCTCTTCATACGCACTGGATAGAAAGAAGAGAACCACTTCCATCCCAGCCTCAGGTGATGTTGGCACACATCCCACTCCTGTTTCCTCCAAAACACATAAACCTTGGAAGCGACAAGATTTCGTGACCAGAGAACTGTCCCTAGAAAAGCAAGGATAATCTAACCCCCGTGTTCCCTTATCCTGGTCTTAAATAACAAGATAAGTACGGGAAAAGTTCAATCAATCTTGGTTCTGCTTCTTCCTTCCGCGAAAAACACATTTCTCATGAGAGGTTCACATGGAAAAGACTTTTATGAGGATTTTGCCACAGAAGTACAGGAATGCTTGCAGGTGCTGGCTGAATGGAACTTGGCTGTGTTCGTGATCATAGTTGATATTGGATCGATGGAGTGGAAGGTCTTCGATTAAATATTCATTATTACCTTGACTCGGCAGCAGCCTCCGACTTGAGTTCGAAGATTTACAATGGCTGGCGGAGTTTCTGTAGCAAGTATTTCCTCGGCCAGTGTATCTTAAATTGTGTTTAAACGAAACCTCCCTTAAAGCCGATTGCATCCCTAAGATGAATGATGAAGATGAAGCACTCTTATGAAGAAAAAGTGAAATAATCACAGAAAAGGCAGGGTGCTCGATCGTCTTGAAGACCCTACTCTCCCCTGGGAAGTTTAGCCTATGATTACGGAAGGAGGTTTTAAAACCTTGCAGCGGGGCAGGGTAATGGACGCCTAATGTAATTTTCTCTTTTTGCTGTCCTTTTATTAGAGCTTTTATTGGATACTTTTTGCAAAGATGTTACTAGGATCACGAGAGAGAGATGGGGAAAAAGCTGTGGTTCATTTCTCGAGAAGAATCTTGGCAGGAAGTTGGGGGCCGTTTCCCTCACGACATTATGCTCAGGTAAACGATGGTATGTTATGTATTTACATAAACTCCATAGATTCCTTTAAATGTATATTAATTCATGATAAGGTGAAAGTTCATCTGTATGTGTTCAAGGTGTTGTGGATGCAATTGTTTCCAGTGACTGTAAAACTAAAGGCCGAGGTCACCACGTGTGTCTACAGATATGTAAACAACATAATCTAATAAACATAGGGTTCGACTTGTCTCATTGGCTGTAGCTTTAATAAATATAAAAGTTTAATTCTGGTGTCAGTGTTGTTCACCTGTTCAAGGTATTGTTAGACTTGCATTTTAAGACGGACATGAGATATTAAACCAGATTTTCATACTTAAAATTGTGCACTAAATTTTAAATGCATCCCACTAGACCTTTAAGATGATTTTCTGATTTCTTTTGCTGAAAGCAAATGCAAGATAAGTAGGGCTGATAAAGGTGGATGGCTTTTGTGGTATTTTTCGTGCAACACCTTCATCCCAACTGTGGCAATCTTTGTGAACACAAATAATTACATCTATTTAAGGATAATCGCGGGCTTTTAAAATGTGATTCCAGTCAATCCGTGGGAAAAGTCGGGTATTAGAATTTCTCATTTCAACTTTTTTTTGTTTTTATTTTTTATTTTTACCTTGACTTCACGAATATTTTGAGTCTGTTCCAATTCATAAGAGGTGGAAAATATTCTGTCATTAGAAGATGCTTGAATATTTCCCAGTCGTAAACAGCAAACATACAAGCACCAAGAAACATCAGAAGAAAACAAATTCAGAGAAAAGTGTAAAGCCATATCGTGGTGGGCAGCTGATGTTACACTGGCGATGTCAGCTGATGTTTTTGTTTGCGTGGTGGGCGGGCTGAGCCCTCGTTCTGTGAATCTCTCGATGAGTAAGACTGTCGGTGAAGTCTGCGAGATGATGGCTTGCTTGAAGGCTGAGTTGATCGGCGAAATTTCTCTTTTGAGGAATGGTCACAGTGCTGGGCAGCGACTGGCAGCTATTGCAAAATCTGTCAAAGGCAACTGATCTTTCCAGAAGATCTGTGGGTAAGGTTCAGGCCAGCGGCGACAAGTTGAGAGAGAGAGAGACAGACAGACAAATAGAGAGGCAGGCAGACAGACAAATAGAGAGGCAGACAGACAGACAGACAGACAGACAGACAGACAGACAGACAGACAGACAGACAGACAGACAGACAGACAGACAGACAGACAGACAGACAGACAGACAGACAGGGCTCAAGCACACTTGAGAACTATGGTCAGATCACTGTGTACGGATGCCCACTAAGGCTGAAAATAATGAGAAAGTCTTTTTGAATTACAGAAGAAAAATAAAAAATAAATCTTTTTGCCTTCAGGTTATTTCATGTATGCAAAAATGCCATCAGGATAATGGGAGCCTATCTTTGTTTACAAATTACCTCTGATTTATGACTAACCACCGAAAAGTAGGAAAGACTACAAGATATTTGCCTAGGGATAACAAATATACGAACAGAAGCTATGACGAGGGCATTCAGCATCCTAGCCATTGGAGTTCAGGTAGTTGAAGACAAGACAACATGCTATAAATTGTGTTGTGATGAAGGGGTGGGCTAGTAAACAGGCAACACTTAGCCGACTTCAGTCGACATGACCAGAGTGCACGTGGGGCATGCTGGGACTGTGATATTGTATACAATTATTAGACTTCAGGTAGCATCTTTGATAGCCAGGACAAAGATGATGTGTAACCATCGTTTGACTGTTTAGACCGGAAGCTGCCTCGAGTTTCTTTCTTCAGCTAAACATCGACAACCCTACAAACTAATTGTTCATCATAAACAAAAGAAAGTAAGAAACTGTTATAAGGATTATGTAGATACTGCCAGCTTGATCTTCACGGTAACTAGCAGTCTCTGTTTAATCCCCATACTGCCAGCTTGGCTAGTTGATGGTCACTTGTATTATCTGTATATAATCCGCATGCTGTGAGATTTACGGTAATCCATAAACTGAACAGCACTTGCAGGGAGACAAATAGTTGTAGACCCTGCACAAAAGGAGCCGTTGCAGCCATTAAACTCCAGGAACCCTCTTAGACATATCTCAAGGATCCCTGTGGACATGGAATTTATGGAGACATAAAAGTCTGTGCACTCAAGAAGACATTAATAATAATAAATGAAAGATTTGTACAGTGGATACGAACACTCGCGAGGAGATGAGCAGCGAGAACAGCATAGGAAGGACGGAAGAATAAACAATAGTACTAATGAAGAATAGACGACAAATACAGAAAACGCAAAGAGGAACTAAGTGAAAAGAACTGAGAATGTCGCGTAACATTGTGTGTGTGGAGGGCCGGATGTCATTTGGGAAGTTCCTTGAACAAATGACATAAGGTGTGACGTCAAAATAAGGTGACGTCAAAATAAGGTGACGACAAAAAGGTGACGACAAACGTGACGACTGACGTAAAAGAAATTGGAAGAGGGCAGACGACAGCGTGTCAGAGAAGGAGCACGGACGTGTGGCGCATCGTCGCCATTGTTCTAGCCCGTGGATTAAAGTGTTGTGCATCTGCTGACGGATCCTTCTCGCAGCGCCAAAATGATGTAACCGAGTGGTCGGGGTTTTGGACTGACAACAACAACAACAACCGTCCAGCACCCAAATAAAAGCAGGATCCATTCGCCAGTCGAAGTGTTTGGACAAACTACACTTGTGGTATTATCTCAATCCCTTTACAACTCGTCAACTTTCTTGACACTCAATTCTGCAGGTCATGTTGCTATAACAGTTTCTTCTCTGAGCACAAAATATCATCTGTCTAACCCTCGACAGTAAAGGAATAAAAAATATAATGTTTTAAAGTTCCATCGTTCATAATTATATTACATGAGGTCTTCATTGAAGTTATATTAGATGGTTCTTCTAGAATTGGAGGAACTATCTACGTGTGTATTTAATGAAAAAAAAGTGCTAAGTACACGGTAATTATCATAATTTTAAAGAATATTCATAAAAAACGAGAAATAACATTTTTGTCAAAGAAAGGAATGGCTAGTTCTACTTTCCATTCTCCGCAGAAATATAAGGATGCCTTGTCAAAGGAATGATTGATCTAACAATCCTTGGGTGTTAACCTTTCATCAAAGGTGAATCTTCACAAGACAAAAGTTTGTTTAGAAATACAATAAAATAAAAAAAAAAAATCTTAATGTTTACATTAACCCCGGATAATAAAATCCATTTCAGTGACACCAAGCCAGCTTCGTCTACTCAGCAACTCTTTGAAATGCAAAAAAGTGTTGGTAACGAGGTTGTTACAGTTCCCAGCCCTCGTTATCGACTGGTGAGGATCGAATTCCAGCTCTGGCTTAATCCGCCATCAGCCTCCAGCTTCTTCTGGGGTCTCTGCTTTGTCTCTTCTGCTCCTCGTCTCCAGTGTTGACACACTTTTATCACAGCAATGTGCCGGAACACGTGACAAAATGAACATCTCTCTCTCTCTCGCACACACAGACACAAACACACAAACACACACACAGAGGCAAGAGGTCTGACAACACGTGGCCTTCATGGAAGAAGAACCAGCGATCATTATCTAAAGTAATCCTTCAGAATTAAACATTAAAGGACCGGAAAAGTTTAAGAACATTGATTTTCATCCTTAAAATATTTTTCTGCACAAAAAATACTCCAGAGAAATCCCTTTTCAAGGACAACAATGTTTCTTTGTTAACACTACTTAATTATCAAGAAGATATCTTGGGAAAAGATTTACGAAGCGTTTTTAACCCTTAAAAATGAGATTATGGTTTTGTTTTGGTTTCCAGCTTGATGGAAATAGTTTTTCTTGTCCTTGAAAGAAAATAATTATATTTCTGAGTCGTCAACAACAACAGTGGCTAAGTGAAGAGACTAACAGGACAGGAGGGAACCAGCAGAAGACTATGAAGCAGATGGTAGGAGGGACTGACAGACCTCAGTGCTCGGTAGGGAGGCTCCAAGTAAAGAAGTGTGCAAGTGGTTGGTATCGGACTTTGTGGTCAGATGATGGACATTACAATTTTAAGTCAGAAAGTTTTCATTTTCTGCACTATTCTCATCCTTCTTTTCCATTGTTCTTCATTATTGAGATATGTCCTAATGTGTGTCTATAAGGATTTGATTCAGATTGGAATAATCACATATATACTCAAAATATAAGGAATTTCTTGCCTTCACTTCAGAAGTCTTGGCAAGCAGCAGAAGGTTAGTCTTGTCTTCAACATCACGAGTCATTCAAGATTACGAGATATTTGTACACATTGACAACTAGCAAAACAAACAAATAAACACTCACACGCCCTGACAACACGTGGCCTTCATGGAAGAAAGAAAAACCAGAGATCATTACATAAAGTAGCTGTATCCGAGTTAAACAAGATAATACATCAAAAGACGGCCAGAAAAAGTTTAGGAACATATTGACTTACCTATTTAGAAGTTTTTTTTCTACCTCAGAGTAATTCCACAGAAAAAATATCTTTTCAAGGACAGCAATTTTTTTAACACTACTTAATTATCAAGGAGAAATCTTGGGAAAAGATTTATGTAGTTTTTAACCTGTAAAAATCAGATCACACGCAAACACACGCACACAGACATACACACACACACACACACACACAGAGATCGATCAGAGACAGGGAAACTCACTTTCTCCCTCACCTTTCAGGACCATTAATTCCAAAGCGAGTTTATTTTAATCATGGTCACTAGAAAGGATACAGTGGTCATAAAAGATATGAGTATCAATAAGCCAATAATCAGAAATCCATTCAGGGAAAAAACTGGATACGGAGGCAGCAACAATAACCAGTTGATGGATTTCGATTTTTGTCCTGGTGAACGCGCAGGCGAGTCACGTGGTTTTCTACATTTTTTTTAAAAGAATGCACTCTTATCACTTAGGTTACCTTTTTTAGAAACTTGTTTACATGTTCTGCGAAACAAATTAATGGTACCACAGGGACACTGGAAAAGGATTTGTTTAAATAAGGTAATGGAGGACTCTCACTGATACACCCTAAAATCTCGCAGTCATAATTATTTTCATTAAATTAAAATTAAAATTGAAACTTTACTCAACAAAATGAAATTGTGGACTAGCAGAAAATAGATTGTGAACGAGATGAACGGATATCTTTTTGAACTTCCGATGAACTCCCATATTCTTCTCTCCCTTGAACTCTAGTGTTAATAAATACAATAGTAATAAAAAAGTAATTTTAAATTACAAAGACCACTAAATGCGTGAGTGACTGAAAGTGCAAGGATTGAACTTTAAAAAAAATTCCTTTGCTTACTTGTCCCCAACCTTAAAGCTGTGTATAGTCAATACATAATGTTCACCTCGTAGCCTGACAATTGTACAATATACACAAAGACAATGTACAGCAGCTGGTCCTGTAGCTGTTCCAGATTGGTTCCAGCTCTAGGAAATTGAAATGATCCTCCATCATCCTTCATCAGTCTCTCGTCAAGACAAAGAAAAAGTATGGAAATAAGGCTAGCCTTGCACGTGAGACAGGGACACGCCATCCTCCCACAAAGATAATGTATAAATAATAAGAATCCTTGCATCAGACATTGTTTTTCTCTGTCTTTTATTTTGAAGCACCTGTCTTTTCTTTTTAGGTCTGGTCTTGGGTTTTTTCCTTCACTCAATCTTTTGGACGCACACGTACAGCCATGAACAGGTTAGAGAGATAGAGAGAAAGTAAGACACAGAGATGGGAATGTAAAATGTTGACTACTCAAAATAAAAGGACCTAAAATATCTCAAAAATATATAAATCTCGAACGTCAAGCAAACAGGAACCTAAATGTTGTATCGAGGCACACATATTTTTTTCTCATCCTGTCTCGTGCATGGCCTTTAAAAATTCTCCAGAGCTTTGTTTTTTTCTTGATTAGGATGTGCCCAGGGGGTGAGCAACGTTTGCGAGGGTCCACGCAGGCACGTGACTGCGTGTGAGGTCAGGAGAAAGTATGAAGCCCTCTCCAGTTGCTAAATTAATGTTTTGTGTCCAAAAATCCAAAGGTTGACAAGAAGTTGGCAACACTCTCCTTGTCTTTCTCTCGCCATGAAAACACAAAAACTGAGGCTGTTGGTATACAAAGTGTTTACAAGATAAATGACATTGTCAGACAAGTAAGAGGAATATAAGAGCTCAAAATATATGTTTTGGAAAAAAGGACATTCGGTTGATTGAAGAGGTAAGTGCATTTCGATTGTTTGAATTAATGAAGTGAAAGAGAAATGTAGAAACAGAAATTATTATTTCAGAACATTTTATTTGATTATTCTTGAAGGTGATGCATGTGACATCTGTTTACATGGCTGGTTACTTTGCTGTGATACAGACTGAGTTGTGGCTTGGCATGAAGCACCAATCTCCCCGTCCTTTAGGATTTTTTAAAAAAAATTCTTGTAATATTGAACCCAATGTAGCAACGGACCATAAGACAGATGTATTGTGCAGCTTTCTCCTCTAATGCTTCTAATATAATTTCCTTCAAATTTCTTTAAACGGCGAATTTTTATGAGAAAAAAAATTGTATTTCACAGAGAGAGAGAGAGATACAGGCAGGGGAGCAAATTAATGAAAATTAATGATTGTAGAAAATCGCAAAAGCATGAAGAAAGAAAAATCCAAAAGATGAAGCGAAAGATTTAAGGATGTTAAAAATGAAGGCTATATGAATGAAAAGAGAATACAGTCAGCGTCCTGCAAAAAAAAAAATGAATATAGGAGGATACAAGTGCGGAAAAGGATGAGCTCTGGTTCACTCCATTACTAATGTCTTTTGATTTTCTTTTTTCTGGATTTTCTTTCAACTGTCTGAGGATTTAACACAAAGCAGTGAATAGTATCTCAATCAATACAAGGTTCAGTACTTGTGTGTCCAGGTGGTGTGGAGGGATGGAGGGTAGAGACAGAGACAAAGAGAGATATGGTTGGTAATCTGAAGTGACCAGATAATTGTTCTTGATTCTGCTAAAGTAAACACACACACACACAGAGAGAGAGAGGATAAGTATAAAGAAAGATGATAATATTCGTTTGATGTTTTGTACTGTGTGTTTGTCATGTTCACTCAGTATGAACAAAAGGACAAAATCATTTACCGAGGGGTATGGAGGGATCTGTACTGATTACAAACTTACATTTAGTGAACTTTCATCTTTCCTAAAGTTAAATACGTATACAAAGCAAATATTTGAAGAAAAAACATAATCTGCTATTTTCATCAAGAGTTGACTTCAAGCTGAAAATCAATCAGTGAGTTTGGAAAATCGTGACTGATTTCATTTCTTCAGAACTAATTGGGAAAAGCTCTGTCGTGTTTTTTTTTTTATTAAACCTGTCATCTAGATTGTACAGAGGCTTAACCTATCCAAGTACATTCAAACATTTCACTTCATCTTCACCAACAGTTCTTTCTCAAGTCAATCTTGACCAAAGAGGTATAAGAACGTGAATGGAGGTGACGGAGTGAGAGAACGAGAGATGGAGAAAGAGAGCTACAGACAGACACAGTTGGAGGAGAGCCAAGAGGCAGATGGACTGACAGACTGAGTATAACTAACGTCCTTCGATTTGTTCCCTCCCACTCACGTGACATGGCCGTGAGCTCGCAGCAGAGGACAGGGATGTGCAATGGCCACAGAGCAGCCCGAGTAGAAATATTAATTTCTGATTATCGCCACTCAGTCAGCCCCTTGCAGGGTCAGTCAGGACATCTCCAGGATCCGTTTCTGCCAATCGCTGTGTCCAGCATCGAGTCGATGGCTTGAAGTGACTTCTGCCCCTCGATCCCCAACATAATTACAAGCTTGCGCTGCAGTAGATGACAATCGATGACTATCGTTATAATCAGGTGATGCCACTGAGGACATTATATGAAATAAGAGCGCATTGTGGCCGGCCATTTGGGGGAAATTTGCCAACAAAGAAAGGTTCATGTCTGAGAGAGTATTCAGACAAGTGGAGGTCAGACTTGGTGATTTCAAGCTCAGACTGGCTGTCTGATAAACCGAATGAGGTTTTATAACGTGTCACAGAGTGGAGGCCGTGAAATTGGAAAAAAAAATTGTTTATTGTCATGAAACGAAGTAGACATTTTCATTTTTCCTCCCCTACACACACAGAGAGAGAGAGAGGGAGAAAGACAGAAAGAATCACAATGAAAATTCTTTCTTGACGAGAGGTAGAGCAAACAAGACATGTTGATAAGTAGTAAGTATATAGAGAATAAGTAGTAATAAACATAAGATATGACATAAAAAGAGAGTGGAAGGTGAATATGTGCAAAAGTGGTGGTTAGAACAGATATTTACAATGGTCTTGGAGTTGGAAAGTATGTTTTGTGGTTTAGGAATCTTTGGACTTCCATCCTTTTATATTTGCCTGGTATCTTGTTTGTTTTGCTCGTGTACTTCAATAGTTTAATAACAGAGATTGCGATGTAAAGACAGCAACCATTCAAGAAATCACATTTTGAAAAATCGGTGAAAATTTACCAGAAATAAAAAATGATAAGATTGTTTAGGAACACTTACAGAAAACGACATAGAAATGTTGGAGATGTCATACAGAGGAGACAAAGAATATGAGATGCTTACAAAACAAGAGAAAGCAAGCTGAACCAACAGAGTTAGGAAGATAAAAAGATAAATAAATTACATCGACCTGTCTTTTTGAGGCTTTGATCCTCGTCCCTTGATACCTCCACTGTGGACTGTTCTAGGTCTGACCTCCTTCACTCACTCTGATCCTGTTTTTCAAACGGATGCTGATGCAGGACCATTGATCGAGAGACTACTATGCATACAGATACTGCAGACACCTCGTCTTGCGATGTGTTTGAATGTTTCACTGTTCCCTACCCACGAGGAAGCCTGCGGTGTGCAAGACAGACCGGGAAACGAAACCTGTCCTGACTTGCCCACACGATTCCACTACAGACCCAGACGAGCTTCACCAGCCAAAGATAGGAAAGGTCATCAGGAAACAAGGAGGACCCCGGATGAAGGTAGAGGACAGGAACGGACATCGCCATCTGAAAAAGAACAAGGTCTCCAAGACACTAACACTATTTTAGTTTAAATATAGGTTATTTGTAAACAAGTAAATATCAGAAGACAAACACGTGGAGCTCAGCTGGAAAGAGTGTAAATAATTGATTCTACGACTGCTGCACGGAGTCGAGGACAGATGACATTATCATCCTTTCCTTCAGGAAGCTGTCACATAAACAAAAAGATTTTTTAAGATCCTGGCATGTCAATCATGTGACAATTATTAAAAAAAAATTTTAAGCAAAACAAAAGCATGATTTACTTGTCTCACAGGAGAAGAAAAATGTTCATATTCCTCACTTTTTCTGTTATTCAAATAGAATCAGTTTGAAGTAAGTATTTAGCCGAGTGTTTCAACACCGACCTCGAGGTTTGCATCTTTCAGTGATGCTGGACTGACGAGGTTCGATTTCAAATGTTGTGCGTCCCGCTGACATTTGAGATGTTTTGAAGTTGGAGAGACAAGGGAAATGACATTTGCAGCTCCATTGTCGGGTGGTGGAGATAGGGGTGGAGGGGTAGAGGACTTGGCACTTGTGACAGTAGTCGCAGTTTGACGAGGACACCCGCTGGCTGGAGGAGACAGCTCCCGCCTGGCAGAAGACCAGTTGTCGTGTGCATCCGTTGACATGTCCCCGGTCACTTGAAATATCGACGAGTTGATTTTTGTAGCAGTCAAGTGATAATGTCAGTTGGGTTGTAGAAATTTTCTTTCTTTGTTTCTTTTTAATTTGTTTGTTTCTTTCTGTCTTTGTTTGTTAGTTTCTTTTTTATTTGTTTGTTTGTTTGTTTCTTTTTTATTTGTTTGTTTCTTTCTGTCTTTGTTGTTTGTTTCTTTTTTATTTGTTTGTTTGTTTGTTTCTTTTTTATTTATTTGTTTCTTTCTGTCTTTGTTTGTTTCTTTCTGTCTTTGTTTGTTTCTTTGTTTGTTTGTTTCTTTTTTTCTTTCTTTCTTCCTTTCTTTCTTTCTTTTTTCTGTCTGTCTGTGTTTCTTTCTTTCTTTCTTTTTTCTGTCTGTGTGTCTGTCTGTCTGTCTGTTTGTTTGTTTGTTTGTTTCTTTCTTCGTTTCTTTCTTTTTTTCTTTCTTTGTTTCTTCGTTTCTTTCTTTGTTTGTTTGTTTGTTTGTTTCTTTCTCTCTTTCTCTCTTTCTCTCTTTCTTTCTTTCTTTCTTTCTTTCTTTCTTTCTTTCTTTCTTTCTTTCTTTCTTTCTTTCTTTCTTTCTTTCTTTCTTTCTTTCTTTCTTTCTTTCTTTCTTTCTTTCTTTCGCTGTACTCGCAATTAATGTCGAGCTACGGAAGCAAAGCGATAAAAGACGAGAGAACGCGAGCTCTACACATCAGGTCCCCCAGTCCCTGTAGTCAACTGTCCATAATGCAGCGAGTCGATGATGAGTCTGGACACAGTAACGGGCATGCAGGACCTAACAATGTCTTCCCTGCAGCCATCAAAGACTATTTCAGGCAAGGGATGGGAACTTAAGTAGAATACTTCGGCTTTACAATGTTTTTAAAAGGATCATTAGAGTCCGTCCAGAACTAATTTGTAGGACAAAGGACAAAGAAACCAGCGTTAACTTTTTAAAATATAAAACTTCCAGAAAATTATTTTCGTCTTTTTGAAGGACCTTAAGCATACATTTCTTTGATTTGACTATTTACATGTAACCTGGCAAGCACGGGCATCGAGATTAGTTTGAACCATGCGTCTTTAAATAGGACGGATTTCACAATTATTCACAAATCAGTCTTATCGTCTACAGAAATCAGACTCGGTAATATAAATAGAACAAAATGGCGACATGGAATTAGTGAGTATTGTAAACACGAAGGTCTGTGCGAGCAAACCTGTCTCTACAGAGATGAAGGATGAAACAGTATTGTTAAACCTTAACTTGTCTCTAACATGGAGGTAGACGATTGGGTGCAGAAGCTGCAATAGAATGTTTTCACTTGCACTCGCTCACACATTGAGGCACTCAGGCAGGTGAACACATCCTCTCACAGCCACACAGACTATCACACACACACACACACACACACACACACACACACACACACACACACACACACACACACACACACACACACACACACACACACACACACACACACACACACACACACACACAAAAACACACAAACACACAAACACACACACACAAACACACCCACTCACATCCATCCACACACACCCCCATAGCCAGCCCCGCAGTCTCAACTATCGCAATTCTAAATTCCTTTCTCCTCCTTAAATCTTTCCAAAATGTTCACGAGGGCTTTGTTGGCAAAGTTTAGTGCAAAAATCTGGCAAGGCACATTGCTCGTTAACTTCAGAGCCTCCCCGCCTGTCAGCCAACACCGCTTATTTCAATAAAATGTTCGAAGAGCTGAATGCCGCCATACATTTTCATTTGGAGGGAGCTCTCGCAGACAGGTATTGCTGTGTGGCGGGGGGACACCTGGGTAATGTCGCAAGTCTCTGTTCAATGATGAAAACAGGCGAATAGTGTTCACTTGGTCGTGGTACTTGGGTACTGGTCTGTTGCTTTCCGTCCACACGTGAATCGAACCTCGAAACGGTGCGTGACAGGTGATCACCATAGTAACCAACCAATAACATGACAATAAGTCCTTATTATTGTAGTACCTGGTCAATGAACTATGGGTGTGTGGGTGGCTGGGTGGACCATCCTGGACACCTCTAGGACTTTGACATGCTGCTTACTGTTACAATAAACTCAAGTGAGCTCTTGAGTAGTCAGGGACAGACAAGGCCAAGGTGGATGTTGTCCTCTCCTTCAAACACTTGTTGAACACCATACAACATTTTGTTTACTGTTAGTGAACTTAGAGAAAAACATCTCCAGACAGTGAATTCAACCCTGTCGCCGTGAACTCTATTTTAAGGAACAAAAAATGAAATTTTTTTTGTTTCATTTACTAGGAATACTCTTGGCTTGTTAGTGTGTTTCAGGCAAAATAAGTGCTCTATGAACTCAAAGAACTCTTTGAACTGGCAACGCTGATGGTAAACAAACAATTTAACGAATTTATAGTTTGCTTTGAGAGGGAAAGGATCATTGGGTACAGTTTAAATAACAGGAAAACATCGAAGACAACGAAGCCTCCTTGGGTTTCACATTATTTAATGACAAAGGAGAACTCGACACGAACAGACACCCGTATATCTGTCTCATTCCTACATGCTGGGTGGCGATTGGGCAACAGGGAAGACAGCTCGGAAGTATGTAACTGTGACAAAAAAGTTGATTGATTCAAGAATTTGTTTACTGCGCTCGCCTTTAATCTCCCGGCAAACAGAAGAGACTTTAAAACCGATCTTGATCGATTCTGTATGGAGACAGTTGCTGGCTGTTATTCAGGGTTCACACAAAGCACATTAGTGCTGCTTTAGTACGCAGTAAACGAGGGCTGGAAAAACAGCAACCCTATCAGCGCCGCGACTGTCACATCAGGAAGGTTCTAAATAAAGGACTCGGACCGGCGTAATGCTCGGCGTCTTTGATGTTGTTTCTTGGGAGACGCAAACAGTTGGGTGGGCAAGGTGCACGACGAGAGGAGAGGTGGGAGGGACTGGTGTTTTACATCGAGCTAGCAGCTAAGTTTTTATCATGGCAAAGCAAGCAGTTCTGTAAACAGATACCACATAAAGAAAAAAAACCCAGCGTGCCCGAGATGGGAGTTGAACCCAGGACAGTCAATCTTCACTGTATTGGTGACAGGTGATAACCATTGCGCTACCAAACCCTCCGACCAAAGAAGATGCCTGAAATGAAAACCTTTATGTTAGCTCAAGTAATGCTCTAGCCTAGTTGTGCCTGTCACTTATACAGTAAGAATTGACCGTCCTGGGTTCAGATCTCGTCTTGGGAAAGCTGTTCTTTCTCTGTATGTGGCGTCTGTTTATAGGTTTGACTGCTTTGCCGTGATATACCCGTAGTTGCTGGCTCGGAGTAGATAACCAATCCCTCATGCAGCCTAGCTCCAGGATGAGGTAAGAAAAGAAAGAATGTAGAGAAGAAAGGATAACTGAAGGAAGGGAGAATAAAAAAATCTTTATATCTGTTCATTTGAGTGTTCATGTTCCACTTTTCGATTGATCTCTTACTATCACCAACAACCCTAATCATCCATCCATAACTGACAGTTTCCTCTTTTGTTTCTGAATATTGGACAGAACAGCTTTTACTTGTTCGACTTGATTAAAATATTACCGCACCGTAAGTACATATATCCGCTCACCTAATGTAGGGAAGACGACATTTATGATGTGTTCATTTATTGAAAACAATTCTGTCCATCTTCTCAACCACACCGGTGTCTCTGCTCTCCCAGAAACAGTCTCTGAGGTCCTACAATGACCATCATGATGGTGCTTAAAGTTTCTTTTCATCCTAGAGACCGACTGGTGCCTCCGTAATCTCAAGACTGCCTCGTAATAAAATACAGGATACATGCAACTAATGGAGTGACAGAACGATAGAGCATCCTCCAGGGCCAGACAATGGACCTGTCTCTTTCCTGTCATTTTGCAGGGAAGATGAATGAAGACTGTCATCATCACATGTTCGAGATATGCCAACAGACGGTATTTAAGTTTCTGGTTATCAACATCACAACCACTTGCACGCAACACCTCCACAACATTCCCCCCACTGAACCCTCCGTGCATTGAGATGTTTAAAATATTTGCACTTGGACTGGAAGTTAAACTAATTTCCTTCCTGCGATTAATGTCCTCGTGTTTGTTGATTTGTCTGCTCCATTTAACACATATTGCCATTTAAAATGAGCAAGCCTTCCTTTATCGTGTAAACATAAAATTTTATATTATTTTACTGGAAAAATTGTGTGTTCACATTTGATCAGATTGTGAAAGTATTAATCATCAATCTGATAAATGCGATATTTATACCTCCTTTACGGTGATGACCTCGGTTGACAGGGACTGTCCTGGTTTATTGTCTGTGGACAAACAATTGTCTTCGTCCTGATTTGTAAATATTGTAATTGAGCAATGTAAACATTCTGGGATAACTTTCAATCGGTGTCGGGCCTTAGTGGAGCAGTTATCTGCGCTTGAGTATTTCTTCTGCACGAAAACAAGAATATTTAAGGTTAGTGATTCCATTTTTCCCGGCACTTATTTGTCATTCTTCCGGAACACGGACCATTTGTTCCAGAAAGCGGATTTTTTAATAAATCATTGTTTCTGGACACCGTTTTCCGGCGCGAGGGGAAGCCACTTGGTTTAAAGGACAATTTTATTTTCGATTTCTCTCATGCGTTCTGGACACTTTGTTTTACGGATGGGTTTAAATTATTATGTCTGTCGTTTACATGGTTGACTGAATAATATTGTCTTTTTTATTTTTCACGACCCTGTACGTTTCTTTTGAAAACTTTTCCTGTTGAGGTCTCTTGCTTGGCTCCGTATATTTGAAGCAAAGGTTGCGTATTGAATCGTAATTACTTATTTAATTGTAATTAAGTTCAGTCTCCCTTCTCTTCTGTCCGCCCCTCAGACAATCTCTCCGGGTATCTTAGGAGTGAATTCGTTTCTTTTAGCAGTAAACAGGACAGGTAATTGCTTTCTTGTGTCAGGAAATGATGTGCTAAGCTGAAAGGTTATCTCCCACCAGTCCTACAACCGATTAACGGTGAAACGACGCAGTTGCCAGAGACGAAACCTCTTGGTTTGGCGAACAGGTTATGGAAGACATACAAGGTTGGAGAGAAAACTACTGAACTCATGATGATTAAATTGTTTGCAATGAGACAGTAAATCCAAACAACAACATTTCATGAAGTCGCTGTAGTGGATAAGTTGTAAGAAGCATCGTTTTCGTATTGCGATAGATAGACAGAGAGGGAGGAATAAGGTGGGGGTGACAGAAAAAAATCGCCTAACGACACTCATCTGTAAATCAGACACATTGATTGTGTGCCAGGGAATACCCAGTAACGGATAAATAGGGCGGCTTGGGAGCTGAGCTTCATTGCCTGCAAACAGCCAACTCCCCGATCAACTCTTCTTGATGCCAACGACTCACAGATTCTCATAGTCTCCCTCTTTGCTGGATACTTTGCTGATGGTCTGATAGGTATATTACACTTTCTGCATCCCCAACCCTTTGGTTGCATTCACTACTCCTCCCTTCATGCAGCCTGGAGTTCAGTTCACAATATCGAACCTCAACAATCGACTGGAGTGCACGGCCGTGCGCGCGAGGGCTGCAACTGTGAACGTGAGACATTGCAGGCTGCAACCACTGGCAAGCAGGTTCCCACACTGGCATTCTGCTCTTGTGTTGACACCAGGGCAGACTTATACACAGCTATACCAACACCAGGACACGTGACCAGACCATTCTGCTCTTGCTTGTGTCGACACCGGGGCAGACTGATATACAGCTATACCAGCACTAGGACACGTGACCAGACAGCATTCACCTGCTCGTCGGATACATCTGAGGCTGTGAAGACATGACAACGGAGTTTACCAACCTAAGACATTGTTGGAGAAAGGTGTTTAGACAGACAAACAAGAAATGTTGAGGGAACCTCATGCTGCGTGATTTGTATTTATAAAAGGATTCAGTAAACACTCTCAAAGTGGACATATTAGGAAGACAAGACAGATGAGAAAGGTGTAATCAAACAATAATTTAATATAAATAACTAATCATTAAGATGTGGTGAAAAGAAAATACTAAACAGCAAGTCTTAAATTAAACTAGTTCTTGATCAACATAATATAAATAACACTGGGTGAACATGTGAAGAAGAAAGAAAAAATAATTTGTAGAGAGTTATTTTTACAACTGGATTTCTACGACAGTGGACTGGAGAGAAAGCAGTTTATATATCAAAGAAAAAAGTCCCCAAGCAAATAATTAAAATTTAAGTTTCTCATCGGTGTGAGGACACGTCCCCTCGGCTCATGCCAGGGATTGTGGAAGCAAGCATCCAAACTACCGCTGTGCATGTTTTTCTCTCTCTCCTGGATGTTTTTTTTTCAAGATGTGAATGACAGCATCTCTGCAACGTGCGTGAGAAGAATCTTCTTTAAAAAAAATCCTCATTTTCTTGACGGACTCTCCTGCGGGAAATGAACAACGTACTTTAAAACTTTCAACTCCGAGAGCTCTTGCGAACCGAGTTTTGACGAGTTTTCCATGAATGTACAGCGGAGGGCGACCATCAGATTCTCATAATAACAGTGGCCAAGCTCTACGATTGTAGAGGAGGAATATAAATTCTGTACGTGTGTGTCATCTGGCACCAGATGTGTCTCAAAACATTGCGTCTGGGTGTCAACATGTAAGAAGGTCAAAGGTCTCTTTTGTTTCTGAGCCAGAGAAGGAATAGTAGCTGCGCCACCACAGGGCCAGAAAATAAGAACAATCTGGATTTTTTTATTTTTTATTTTTACTTTCTATTCTGAGAGACCTTAATTAAACCGGATGTAAACCAGTGCCGGGGCATGCTCCATAGGAGTGTATAACGAGTTGTGAAAACTTTGGATGCAGTTTGGTGTCAAAACTTGTCTGTGTTTTCTCCACTTTGCCGACATCTGGATTTTCCCGAGAATAACTTCTGTGAAATCCCCTGAAGCCAGGCAGGAGTGAGGTACCCCTCGCAGAAGTCAAGACTTTTTGACAAGCCTGCAGCCGCTGGGGCGCAGTCTGGAAGAGTAAAATGTGAACCGCCTGGGACGTTGGATCGCGGTCAAAGGTCAACCCGCCCTCAACACACAGTGACTTGAGTCAAGTCTCCTAGCAACGTGTTGGATTGTGAGGAGTAGCAATTTTTCGTGACAGGTGAGTTACTGATGCACGAGCATAGATTATATCTCACTTACGGTTGAAACCTAAAAATAAAAAAAAACTTACACTTTTCACAATTACTTGCAAATTCCTTATAAATCAAGAAAAAAAAAGACACCGCCGAAATATAAACATTTTCTCTCTTGACGAGTAGTCTTGAGAAAAAGGCCTAGTCAGTGTCACCTTAGTGTATATCCATTAATGTATAATAAATCAAAATTATCGCCACAAAAAGTCTTATGGAAATAAAAGTTAATAGACTGAGCTCAACTATCGACAACAATGAAGACGCCAGTCATCAAGTGCGTATAGTAGTAGATGTGTGAAGAATTGTGTCCTCGACCGTAAGATATTTTATGTCTGCTTCGTCTACAACATCACATTCCAAATGACAGAAAGAAAAGTGAAGTATAAGTAGCTAATCCAGTGGAAAAAATAGAGTTCACTCAACGAACTCTGGGAATACCTGGGAGGTAATAGAAAAGGAGGTTTAGGAATCAATCAGAGAAAGATGGAGAATACTCCGATGTTCCTCCGTCTGAAAAATAGTCTTTTAAGTATTGATGTTGATGTCGAGTATAACAATCCTTTTCCCTTTAACAAATCTTCCAAAATGAAACATAAAAATCTAAATTCAGAAAGGATACGGTAATTGGTTACAATAGAACATACACAACACGCTTTTCCTTATTAACTCGAACCTACTATAAGTTACGAAGTTTGTTTATTTAGAAGAAGTCTGTGTGGGCTACTACAGGCTGTGTGTCGGTGTGGGGTTCTAGCCTACAGATGATTTGTGTGGATGTAGAATACTGAAGACTCTGTGTTGGTATGAGTCTTGCCCGACTTCCCTGCGAAGCCCTTCATTATCTTGCTGTGGTTTTTTGATATTTAGGATGCGGATTTTTCACGATGGTAATGCTGCAGGGTAATTTAAAGGGACACTCAAGGCTTGTGATAAGACTGTGGCGACTGTCAAACCTTTCAAAACTATATTTAGTAACAATTACAGAGCACGAGAGCAACACAGGAGAAATAAAGGATTCGTTTCTCACTTAATTACCACTTATTAGCACTATTTCGGTTGCCGATGTTTATAAACATTGAAAAAAATCCAGTGAAATCGACCTTTGTGTCCTTCCGCCGAGTAACCACGATAGCTTCCTGAGATGGTCAAGCAGACGAGTCTTATTGTGATGTCAGAGTCTTATTGTGATGTCAGAGTCTTCTTGTGACGTCAGTCTCCTTATGACGTCACAAGCACAGGAAGTGTGTGAGGTCATTGCGAAGGGTTGACGTCATTTTATTCGTATGACGCACTCTGTGTGTAAGGCTTGTAAGGCTCTGTCTGTCGGAAACTGATGAAAAGACAATTTTGAATCTTTTCCATCTTTTCGTGGCCATCGGGTGCAGCACATTCTCGAGGCATGGTTGTCACTATGGAAACCACACGTCATAGGGTCACGTAACGGAGAACGAGACTTCGTGGAAGCAAAAAAACAGACAAATAAAATGAGTTTTATGAACATGTCAATGGTGCACAGACAAGATGTCTTTCGTATCTGTTATCGATAAAAAATGTCCAGATGACTTCGTTATTTTAATATAAATAGTACCTTAGAAAAATACACTGTGGTCTAACATGAATGTTTTACGAATGAATTTCATCGATGAGCTCATTGACTTCGAGGTGTAAAAAGAAGTAATTATCATTATTGAAATCATATCACAACAGGTCAAGAGCAAGAGCTGACAAAAAAAGGGATTCCTATATCTTAGTCCATTTGTATGGCCTAGAAACAAAAACAAAATTATTCCAGATAAAGTGTTTGTAAACAAGACAATACTGATACAAGTTTGCTGTGCTGAACAGGGAAGGAAGACAATCTCTTCTATTTTCTTCTTGTTTCCTTTCCCTCATTCGTCTGTCCTCGATGTGTCAGGCATCGTGTCTGTAACCGAAAGACCAAAGTCTCGACACTAACATACGCCGACCTTGGTTCAATACCAGTTGTTTCTCCTTTTTTATCGTCCCTTGATGTGCTGCTTCCTGTTGTCTTTGCGTCGGTGCGGTGATTCCAGACAAGTTTATGAATAGCAATGGGACTGAGAGTGAGGAGTGCAGATGGACACGTGCCGTGCCTGGGCGATATTCTGGTGATTGTAACCGGTCTCCTGTTACTCATGACCGAAGACGAGGCTCAGCCCTTAGCGCCACCTGGGGGCCGCGGTCACATTAATCAAGGGGGAGACAAGAACACTTCGTAGATTAACGCGGGCGTCGCATGCTTCCTTTGAATGGAACCTTCCCAGAGCGCATCTGACCCTCGGCTGCTGACAACGCGACTGTGACCCCCAATGGTGGGGTCACATCACTCTACGCCTAAGCATCTCTCCAGCGGTCCAGGAACTTCTTTACGGAAGCGGAAGGGTAGAAGAGCGAGTTCGATTGACGAGACAGTGTAAGGACGCAGTGTCGCAGTCTGGCAAGCCGACGGTGTCGCTTGTTGTCCTCGCGTGAGACCAACACAAACAATCAGACCTTGACATTTGCCCCCGCCTCTCCCTCTCATTGCTTTATCGTCTTGTTTACTGTGTTTGGAAATGATTTACGCCTTTTGTGGATAGCTGGGTTTAAGAGAGGACAAAGTTAAAATCATCATCATCAGTTGCAACAATGGCAGACACCATTTCGGGAGTTTTTAATCAACTCACGTGTTCTACTTGCTAACAGGTTCCTGTGCCCCAGTTATAAGTCGTCCATTCATAAACCATCACATTTCGGTCATCATTCTAAGACATCCTTATTGCTGTCATTGCTGTCAGCATCTGCATGCCCTTTTCTAACTGATAACATTCTTTTAATGATCCTCCAGTTTCGTCAACACTCCGACTTCTGTGTGCTTTGTTTTGATTGAAAGTACATATTAATATAAAAAGCCATCCACTTTCATTTAGACCAACCCTTAATTAGGTCCTGCCAATATCTCTAGCCACCTTCATGACTCCCCCGATACTCCTGACTTTCGTCGTGAAGAGTGTTATGAAAAAAAAAATGTCTAATGCCTGAAAGGATCATTTTATTGACTTTCTTGGCTTTTCTATAGAAACGCAATTTTCCTTCTAAAGCTGATGGTGGTGGTGGTGATGGTGACGACGATGACGACGACGAAAGACGACGACGATGATGATAATGAGTATTTGCAAGGAGTTCACCCTGCTGTTCATTGATCTTATTGCTTATTGCTTTGTTTATTTTCTTCCTTCTTTCCATTTTTGCCTGCCTGCCTCCTTTTAATTTTTTCTTTCCTTTTTTCCTGTATATATATATATAGGTATGCAAAATTAACTTGGTCGTAGTTGCTAACAAGATGTTTACATTACCCCCTCCCCTCATTAATTTTTACTTCCGAAGCTTGATCTTGATGGCAGCCGTTAGAAACTGTGGGTGTGAATGGACCTTAATAATGACAAGGAAGGGAGAAACATCCTCCGCTGTCCCTCACTCATTACAACCTGCACGCACGCGACCTGTAGCCACGACATGGGCTTCACACTAACACCATGAGCCGATTAGCATAATAATCGCTAAAAAATACCATCCAGGTAATAAAGTGACAACATCTGTCACAAATATGTGGGGAACCTCGACAATATGCTCTACACCGACAACGTAGCTGTATTTACTGAAACTTAATTTAGAAACATTTTCTTGCATGATATTTGACGAGTAAACAAACAAAATAAGTGTGTATTTCTGCTACTGTTGACGACGATGGTGTTAGTAATGAGGAGGTGGAGAAAGAAAATAGAATAATAAGCAAAGAAAAGACTACAATAACAGCCGATGGGAAATAATGACAAATGTTGTGAAATAATTAAAAAATTTATATTATTTATATTATTTATATTATTCATAGGAGCAGAAAGAACATCTTAATACACAAGTTTGTAAGCACACAGCTCCACACACTCACATACACATACACATACACATACACATACACATACACATACACATACACATACACATTCACATACACATATACACATACTCTCTCTCTCTCTTCCTCTTCCTGATCCTCTCCCCAGGCTGTTTGCCTACTTTGTCTGCACAATGTCAGAAATAATAAAAACAAGTCAAGGACGATCCCCAGCAACTAATGGCAGGAGGCAACCCAGTTCAAACACGACAGTCATTAGAAAATTGGATTTTTGGATACGAAGGTAGTTGTGATCGACTTTGATGACCCTCGGGATGTAATGAAGCGGAGTGAAGATGCAAGGCAGTATCCGGAGAAATGGAGATAAGTGATGCCGACTGACAGTCAAATGAACGATAATGAAAAGATGACATACTCTTGGTTTGATATGATAGTTTATTTCCAGTGATATGTAAGGTATAAAATTTGTATTTGCTTATTTGTTGTTTGTTATTTGCGGCGTATTTACAACAGGTGATGGACAGGTGGTGTTGTTTGTTAGAGAGTGACTCGGGCTTCATCGACTTTTCCGACTTAGGAATACAACAGCGTGAATAAATAATCTGTTGATTCTCGCCAGGCTGACTTCATCTCAGATAATGTTGTTGCATCCGATTTTACTAGACTTTTCTTTCCGGTGTCTCCAGGCCTTTCAAAAAAAGACAATGTAAACACACATACATAGCGATGCAGACCAACGCACACGCACACGCACTGACTTCCTGTTGTCTTTGTGTCGGTGCGGTGGTTCCATGCTCTCCCCTCACCGCCCACCATCACCATAGAGAACTGTATCTGCACTCATTATCTGACCCTAGTTCATTCACTAGTGACAAATATCGTGTGGAGAAGCAAACAATTGTGAGAAAATATCATGTTTCAATCCTGACATCTTGAAAGTCGTTGTGGACAGGTGGGGTCTACGGGGTGGTGTTGAAGGGGAGACCGAGCTTTGTGTTTTAAAGACAACATCTCATCAAATTTAAACTATTTTTGACAGTTTGATGACGCATGCAGTAATTTTTTTCTAGAGAATTGGTCTCTAAACTTGAAACAAGTTATTGATTGGGTAGCAAAGGAGTCTTTTATTTCTCGTCGCATTCGTCTTATATTACTTATTTTTAAAATCTTTTTCTTACCTCTACCTCTCACTGTTCTTTTTAATGTGTGTGTTTGTATGTATTCATTTTGTCTGCCTGACATTACCTGCCTACTATCTTTTTATCATTTTTAATCAGTGTACCTGCAGTTGACCAGAAGTCTGGCTCCACGTATTTCTTTATTCGCCGTGTGGACGACAGTGTAGTGTGGACAGTTCTTCATGTTCACATCTGTAAAATTTTTTCATTCGGGTTTTGTCTTGCTCGGCATACTTAGTTCTTGTCCAGGTTTACCTTGTATTTCCCCTTCAAGCCACAAAACTCTTTTTAATGTCCACTTAAGTAGGACATGGACTCGGTCAAAGGTGCAAAACAAGAAGCGGAGAACAGATTATTCCCAAAGTTCAACACCTCTCTTCAATAAAGTTAGCGGGAAGACTGCAGCCAAAAGTAGACATAATGAGGGACAAGAGAATGTCAGTGAGTTCAGGCTAAAGGTCAAACCACCCACCGCGACCCAAACTAGGAAAATATAGCTCAAAGAGTGTTAACAATTTACAGGCCCAACACCCAGTCGTCGTGGTTCGCGTGACTCCGGGTAGGTGGGTAGACAATCAATACACACACCTCAACCTACATCCTCCTCACCTTCGCTGGCAGCCATCATCTTCCACCATTCCCTGCTTCTTGTGCAACACCATCGGTCTTTCTGCCGCACAGTCGGAAATGTCGTCCCGTTAAACCGTCTCAGACGCCATATTGCGGGGAGACAACACGTGACTGCTTTCCTCTTCCATCTGTCTTCCATTGGAGTTGCCAGCGCTCTGCTTTAATCAGTCTCTCCTGCTCGTTACTCAGCAGCAGATTGAGTCTTTATTTCTCTCTGCAGGCTCGCTTCCTCTCCTGGCACAGCTTTTCACTGTCTTGCTGGGGCCATGCTTAAAGTCATTAGCGAGAGGATGCGCGGTGAAAGGAGCTCAGCGGCGATGAAGGGAGTGGAAAGGACTGGGGAGGGTCCAATCTCAGGCGGCCAACCTGAATGTTCATGGCGGGATGACGAGCCTGTGTTTAAGTGTCGTCACAGCTGCTCGCACTAAAAGATTATACAGTATACTCGGCAGGGGGAAAAGATACTTGAATTCCAGTAACTTCAAACATTTTGGATCCACAACCTTCATCCAACCACCTCGCCTTCAACGAGCATTTCATCCCGCTTAGAAAATAATGCAAAACTGAATTGTCTCTTTTATTTTTGCTATGACTTACAAAAAAATGAAGTGGAGAAAAAAAAGAGAAAAAAACCAGATTATTTAATAAAGTTCATTATTTTAAGGATCTGTTAGTTTATTACAAATAATTTTTCACACATTATTTCAATCTGATGTTTACATTTCTTCACAATCTTGTCCCGAGATAAATGCTTGCAGCATTCATTGAAATATATTTCCCCTTCTGTACAGGGAAAGTTAAATAGATGGCGATGGTACAACAGTTAGGTTATATAGGTTACATAATGGAAAATCCCTGTGTACTCAAGTGACGTGTCTGCACTTAGTTCCAGTGTCAGAACGACCTACGGCAATAGTGGATACACAGAAGAAACAGGAGTAAAAGGAGAAGAAGAAGGACGTCTGTATTGAACTTGTGCACTGAGTGACACAAATAAAATGTCTGCGAATAGTAGCAGCCAGGCAGGATGTATCGGTGTATCATGTGTATCATCGATGTCTACATGCGGCTGTCGCTCGGGTGGTTCAGGGCCAGGCTGTGGTGCCAGCCGAGTGCTCGTCACCCAGCAAAAGCCAACACTCGGCAAAAGTGATGGGTGTGGCACTTGTTCTTGAGTGAACTTCAAATACCCGACCTGAAACTGATGTTCAGAAGTGCACACACAGCAACCTTGAATCGTAATGTCGACAGCTTTATCTACATGTGGATATGAATCCGAATGTGTACTAAAATGTGTAAACACAGGTTTATTGCGTGAAACCTCATGCATATGTGGACAAGAACACCTTTAGCAAGCACCAACACACAGTCCACTAACCGTAGACACGGGCTCATCATGAATAAATTGTGTTTATTATATTAGACCTTCGCGGTATGTGGCCCGCGGGCCGTAGGTTGGGCCTCCCTTGTCTCGCCAGTCGGTGCCCAACCTTTTGTCGCCCGAGGGCCGCACTGGACATGATATAACATCTCGCGGGCCATAACTGCCAGAATCATGATGTTAAAAAGGAGATTATGTTGTATCTGGTTAAAATGATCGGGCCTGATGTGGCACCTTTGCGGGCCATGGGCGGGGCACCCCTGTATTAGACAAACCTGCATTTATCACACCAGGAATGAGGTTTATCATGCGTAAAAAGACAACCTTATCATATGCATGTGAGGGATTTTGATGATCAGAGGCTGACAAATACTCAAAGATTATTGCTCAGAGGGTGACATACAAAACTCAGCTGCACACTTTTAAAATTAATTGTTTTGACATTTTTACAGCAGAAAGGCAAAGAGTGAACACTAATCACGCGCGGAAGGGAATTTGAAGCACAATACTACCTTCTCTCGTGGGAATTGTTTACTAAGTAGCTGATGCTGGCTCTAGAGTCTGAGACAGATATCAGGCATGTGGCAACCTTATTTGACAGACCCATGATTATCAACAGACGCAGTAGATATACCGTTGTTCGCCTGTGTCAGTGCACAGAGGTCTCTGGAGAATTAAAAACTACTGTGCATAAAACCTATAAAAATAACAAAACTCCAACAGACAAGATTGTGGAGATAGAGCTGGGTTTGGGCAGCTCGTATGTCCGAGTTCCATAACAAGTAATGATAAGACTGTGGAGCTGGGGACTTTAGTAGCTTATCCAGTCAATCACATGACTGCTTCAGCAAGACAGGCGATGTGAGAGATACAGACACAGAAAAGCAAGCAAAAAGGAAAAAAAATGAATAAACGAACGAAAGAAAGGACAAAAAGAGAAGAATCGAAGAAAAAAGTGAAGGGAAAATGACGAAGGGAAGCTTAAAGCGATAAGAACAAAAATTAGGAGAGAAAATTGAGGCTTGAAATAAAAATGGTGAATAATGCAAGAAAATTTGCATCTCAGTCAAGGACCTGGAAAGGGACTGGAGCTTTGTGGTTATCATGTTCGACATCAGATTGGAGGTTTGCTGGTGTGAGTCGGTGAAAACCTCCCCCAAGTCAGCAATCGTGGGCAAAAACAGAGGGCATCACTCTGCCTTCCACATTCCGTAGACACGGTGAACCACTTACAGCTCACTGCTTCTACATGTTTTAGTCTATGAAGTCTATAAGTTCACAACTTTGTTTCAGACATAATAAATAAAATATAAAATAGGTTTCGAGGGATTAGAGGAATACCGATGAAAATTTAGTTAAAACTCGTATTTAAGTAGAATTAATTTCTTCTATAAACTTTGTAAGAATATCAAATGCAAAATAATTAAATGTCAGGTATTGTAAATTCAGAACCATCTGGCCTTGAACCATTACTTGTTTACATTGCCAGCTGCTCTTTCTGGTTAGTTTCTGAGAAAAAAAAAAACAAAACAAAGCAGTCATCAAATTAACCTTTGAACATAGTGTGTAAAGTGTCACAAAAGTGTTACAGAAAGAAAAGTAATTAGCAATTCAGCAGAAGAAAAAAAAAAACAACCAGAGAAGAAAGAATATGTCGAATGGAATAACTTAAAATACGATACCACCTACTTCATTCACACTTTTATTTCTAGCTGCCTATAAGGTTTCAGTTGCACCTAGTCACATCTAATTATTTGTTTTCATTCTCGTAATGTGAGATGCTGGTCAAAATTAATGATCAGCGACAGCTGGGGCTTTGTTTCAGTTCTTTGCTGAGCCATATCCAAAGGGAGGTAAACAGGTTTGTCTATCAAAGAGCATCCTAGGATGAACTCTTAATGATTGAAATTTATTAATCATGTTTCAGAGTAAAGGGCCTCCCTTAACCTAGTTAGTAAAAGGCTAAATAATAATTTTGTATTATTTTTTATGTCAACAATGATTTTACTTTCCACATCAGAAACTGTTGCTTGATGAGGGGATTGATTACCTGTTGCAGGGAGGTAACAATACACTCTCCGTGGACTCCAAAACTCCGATGAGGCAAAAGTGGGTTGTGGCAAGCTCTGAGGAGTGCATTTCTCGCCTCGGACCACGCGCAACTTTGCCAACAGGTAAGGACGAGCAGGTGGGAGGGGTGCCGCACTCATTCTCTCCCCTAGTCTAAAGGTTTCAGGGTTGTCGTTCCTACTGCCGACCCTGCATAAGCGGATCTTGGTTGTCAGGGAAAGGAAAGGGATGGACTCTAGAGTTTGCTGTCCCTACGACCATACGACCCAGCATATGTAAAAATCGTAAATCGGTTTGACAACCGCTTTTAGTTTCTATGGCCTAGAACTCTACACTAGAACTCTACCAATATTATCTTTCTCCACATTAAAGAGTTCTAGATGTTTATAAAAATAAATCACATTCAATTCAATAGGTGGGCGTCTTAGTTTGGATCCTTCAAGTTTGGGAAAATGCGAAAAATATGCAGTGGCAAGTTATCCTCCTGTAATCTCAAACTCCACGCGTTTCCTCGGGGATGTATCTGCGTTGTCAGACGCCGGATATTGCTGCTGCGCATGCGCTCCATCCCTCATCCCAAAACAACGGAATTCAGCTGACGAAGCTCTAGTGGGTGTTGCCTTTATTCTTGATTAGGAAGGTTTAGTTTTCCTTTTAGACAACTTCAGGTGTCCTTCTTTGAACACACAAAACCCTCGATCACGTCTGGAAGCACGTTTGTGAGCCTCGAGAGAGACACTACAGAATCAGCTTTAAAGGCTCAGAAGAATGAAACTCTCAGAAAATCTAGTGGGTTGAAAATACTATCATGTCATGTCTGTCTGAAGCAACCTGAATACGAGAATCGAAAAAATGATGCCTTGGCTGTGTCATTGATTCTCATTGTGACCACAGATATCAAAGAAAGAAACAGGATGAAAGAAGAACCGAGGGAGGACGATGTGGCAGAAGATAAAAGAGGCCACATTTTATGTTCATTTTTGTAATGTATGGATGTTAAGTGTTGTAGCTTAAAATAGTAGCAAACAGCACGAAGACTGCCTATGTTCCGCATTATTTCGGGTCCTTGGTGAGACATAAAAACATTCACAAGCAAAACGATGCACAGACACTCCATCCTCATCGCCATGAGCGGTCGACAGCTTCTCATGGTGTGGGAAGGTCTGGTGTGTAGCTGGCTTCTCACAGATAATTGTATAACAGTTCTTAGATAAAAAGGACAATCATCCCATCACCATAGGTATTATACTGCGACAATCTCTTACTCTTCATACTAATTTTGAACATTATCTTTTAAAACTTACATCTTTCTTTTCATATTTCGTAGTCTTTAAAATTTGCTATTTATAGGTGAACGTTGCAGTACATGTTCAGTTTGTGTTGATAGGATGACTGCCGCTTTTATCTTGGTTTATTAAAATGTCTGTCAATGTTTGTCAATATTTTATTAGTTTTTTTTTTTGGTAGTTGCAAATGTCCGCCTATCAACTATCAGTTTCCTCCCGAGCCGCAGGTCACGAAACGCTGGTAACTGGGAATTGCTCCAAATGTATTTATCAATTTATTTTGTGTAGCAAAATACAACTGTTCATAGAGATGAGATATGAACCCAGGCCAGCCAGTCCCTATTGTATTGGTGATAGACATTTTCGCCACGGATCGCCTCCTCTTCCACCCGGAGTGAGAGAGAACGGAATTAAAACTTTCCGATAACGACAGAAAACTTTTAAGATGCCTACATAGCAAAATAGTTAATTTAGAAAATATTAGACTATAAAGGTATCAGATGGAAGGGATCAAATAGCATCTAACTGTTGTGTTTGTTGAAATGAAAAATAAAATGTTGTTTGACTGGACAGTTTATTTCAGGCGTTATTGCGTCTATTGAATTTATACGATGCTAAAACTATTTTGAGGATCGGCTTAATTTTCTCCAATCCTCTCTTCTGAGGACCTAAAACCGGATGTGGCACCTGATCTGACATCCATCTGAACACGATGGCTATTTGATCGTGGCACCGGCGTCAGCATCATCTGTGAAAGCACTTAGGGTCTGTTTTTATTCTTTGAATGGTGAATAGAACTATGGACAGTGCATTCATTTGTTACATTTTCAAAAAGGTATTTTGCGATTCTACTTGGTATTCATTTTTTTTGCCTTATAGCAGCTGGTCAACATTCATCACACGCACATCTTATGATAACGAAGTAAGATTCATAGAGAATGAATTAGGAAGGTATAAAGAAGTTCATTATCAAATGCAAAGCATAATTGAAGAAGGGAAGAACAGAACTAATAATCGAATGACATGAAAATCAAAATTAAAAAAAAATCCATCTAGACCAACAAATAAATTAATGGCTAAATATTCAAAGAAGTAAAATAGAAACCATGAAACACATAAATAAAAAAGGAGCTTCTTTTGTCTGTCTGTCTGCTTGTCAGTACATCATTGGTTTCATTTTGAAAATTTGAATATCGAGTAAATTTATGCGAGTGTCCTCCTAGCACACATCCTGTAATATGATTAAGAAGAGTGTACCAGCCAAAAATATTTGAATAACAGGAGACATGTCTCTGATTCTGCTCCAGTTTCGCGAATAAACGAACCTTGAAGCTCCAACTTCTCTCCTCGTCTGGAAGCCAGTTCTCCAATTTCCACTTGTCTAGAGCTTTAAGGTGTCGTTGCACAGTGGAGCGAGGCAGAAAGAGTGAGAGAAGGAGATAGGAGTAGAGAAAGAGACATGAAGGAAGTACAATGAAAATACTGTCTAGAAGATACATTGGTTTGACCAGCCACAAGCCCACTAGCGGGGTGCATCATGGGTACTTGCGGGGTGGCAATGTTTTATGGACGTCACAGCCTCTGGAACTTTCTTCCCCCTAAGGATTCTCCTTCTCTCCCTCCATCCCCTGCACCTCTCTCGTTTGATGCTTCTAAGGTTTCTCATTCGTCTCTTCGTGTCGTGTCTAAAACGACTTTCGTGTCTTCCGTTGACGCATATTCCAGTTGAGAAAGCCTGGAGCAGCCATATTGATTATGAAATGATACTCAAAGCCTCAAAAGTTACTTTTCCTGATATTTCTTCTATCCGCTGTGTTCATGTCTTACCGTAAAAAGAACACGAAAGGAAGAGATTGGCGTTGGCACACGCACGAACACTCATTCATGAACAGAAGATGGAGAGACGAGGTGAGAGACGCCCACACAGAGCCGGATATGAAGGCACAGACAGGCAGACATACATCTGCATCCCAAGTCAAAAGACTCAGTTTTTATTCTGAAGATTTTTTTTCAAGAAAGGAAGACAAAGATTGCTAACATGATCTTGTACATTTTTTTTTTCGTTTTTGGTATCAGATGTGCGTGTTCTCACATTCCCATTTATTCTGTGCGTTCTAAAATTGCTCTTACTTTCCCACCTTTCTTACTTCTCTTTCCATTTAATTACTTTTTACGAGTGATTTAGACTAGTCAGCTTTCCAAGACTTCCTTCTTGTCTGGTCTTTGCACGACTTCAATGCAAAAAGTTATTTCAAGACAACGGGTATTTTTGTTTTTTTATTCGAGTATTTCTTTACATCAAACTTTCCTCGACATCTGGTGCACACAGGGTTCCTGCACTTTCTTTTGTTGAATACTTTAAACTTTACGAAACCAGCATAAACATAAATATAATGGACAATGAGACATGCCTAGACATGGTTAAAACCCGAGTCTTCTCCATATTTAACCGGTTGTATAAATAACGAGGATGAATACCGAGGTTTTAACACGTTTGCGTGGTTCCTAACCCTGTTAGCTCTGAACAAAATCTGCCTTGTGCCTATCATGCCAAAAATGATTATGTCCAGTAAATAAATCTGTGTTTTTCTGGGTGCTTCGTCCACCATCTCTCCTAAAACCACATCATTCTTGCTTACGGGTACTACTGATGATGTGCATGTTCACACCCCGATATGTAGTTCATGCTTAAAGCGCAATGCATATCTCTGTTTTCTTCAGATAATTTTATTTTCAAACTAATACTTGTTAGATATTATGAAATATATAATGTCTGAATAATGACGATCAGGAGGAAGGAGCTGGAAACCCCATTAGTCCGAGTCACGCGCGAATTATCGAAGTTGTAGCCGAGTCTCCTTTGTTGATAGTTCTGGACACCAGCAAAGACTTTTATGATGGTGAATGAGTTTGAATAATTTGACTCCCCACGAATACTCAAAGTGGGTTTTCTTGTTACTTGTGCCTCAAGCCCCTTACCAGAAAATAATCTGAATTTTATTCTGAAAGAAGTTGGCTAATAGCTTCATTTGATTTTGTATGAGTTTAGTGAAAGGTACTAAGTGATATTGTAATTAATGTAACATGTTGATGCCGATAGGACAACATTTTAGGTTGACAAATATTTTCCTTTGCATTTCTCCTTTCTTAGGGGTCATGGAGTACAAGTTCATTTGTTTTCTAGCGAAGACCATTAAATAGTACACCGATGTATTTCTGTTCGCCGCAGTAATTGTTGACTTAATTAAGTACTACCTTAACAGCCTAGGGTGTATAGATGGAGAAAAATCACAAAAGTGGGTAAAGGCTAGGCTGTACATGTTATTTGTTACAAAGCCTTCTTGTTCTCAATTTTAATCATTTTTTTTTCAAAAAGGGAGATAAGCATGTCACATAGAGGACACTTACAATAATGAGTCTTCATGGTCTAGCAGCTTATCCTGGCTGCTTTTATGTTGTAGATATCTTAAGTGGCGTGTGACAATCCTTTGAGACAAACAACCAGCAAAATACTTGACGCGGAACTATTTTTTGTTTATAAAAAGACAAGATCCCAGCTCTGTGAGATAAGAGTTGTCACCCTTAGTCCCGAGGGCGTGACCTGTCTGAGACAAACATCGACCAGGCACAATGTGACGGACAGTAGTCTGGACAACATTATAGCCTTTGCCGCCTCTGGCTTGACGGTAGCCACAACGAAAATGTGTTATTGTCCTTCCTCTGCCAGTTAGTCACAGACATGACGCTCCTCCTGGGGTCAAAGGTCAGGAAATGAGAGGAACGTCAGACAAATGAGAACTTTCCAGATACGCTGATTAAGATTTTCGGTCTGATTGCTTGTCTCTTTATCTGAATATTACCTTTTCGTTGTCTCCCTGACATTTTTACTACTTTAAAGGTTAGTAGCAAGAAATTTTATTAATTATTAGGCAGCTACGAATTTAGTTTCATGATCAAAGAAAAACTAACCGCTCGTGACAGATGCTTTAAAACTCTTTAAGTTCTCATTGTGTGTGAGCCTACAAACATTTCCAATGTGTTCGAATGAATATTTACAAAATCCTCTAATTGCACAATCATTTGTTGGGATTGCCAGTGTAGGTTTCACATTCAAATGATAAAAGCAACAATTTTATGGCGCGGTTTCCAAACATCTGCTACCAAAAAACCCCCAAAAAACAAACAAACAAACAAACAAAAAAAAAACCCAAAAAACAAAACAAACAAAAAAAAAAAACCAACAAAAAAAAAAAAAAACAAAAACAAAAAAACAACTACAATTGAAATGAGATTTTCACTGAACAACAACTACTAGTTGTTCTCAAGCTTGCAAACATCTTGGATATTTTGCTGAATCTGTTCTGAAATTTCCTGTCTAGAGGATCGCTAAATGCTCTCGGATATAACAGAGAGAAAGGAGAACAAAACAAAAAATGAATAAAGTACATGACACACTGCATGACCTCAGTGCTCAATCCCTTAATCTTTTTATTTGTACTTTCATTGACCTTTGTGTAATTTTCCTAATAGCTACCAAGTCCTTTGTACTCAAACGAGGCTGTTACAGGTCTCATCTCTTCCTTCTCCGTCCATGATCTTTGTTCAGCAGTTGGTCTTGAAACAATTACCTGCGATGTCGGCTAGTCAGTTTTTATTATCTCTCAGCTCGCCTACATATGTTAATCAAACCTACTTGTCTTTAATTCTACTTTTGATCACATGGCTGTAAAAATTCTTCCTCACTTCTGTCTGCACTTTGATGTTTTGTCTCATGTTTCAAGATTCGATGTCATCTTTGCTGGCTGTTCATGGCGACTACCATGCTAGAAAAGTAGGCTTCTCGTTTTTTAATTTTTTTATCTTTAAAGACATGACATTTGAAGCAAACGAGGTTGAGCTGAATGTCTCTTCAGCTAGACTATGTTCATTACTTTATCTTTGCCAGACCAGAGCAGACAAGACCAGGGAAACATAACATCTTGTTTTCTGCGCTCATTATCCCCAGAACGATCGCAACAGATATCTTCTTTAACATCCTTTCAACATTTCAAAAAATCTGCAGAACTTTTTGTGCGAATAAGCAACAATCGAACACACTGAAAACGAGAACATGTTCTAGAACAACCAATATAACCTCCATCACATCCACCTCGATCATTGCCATTGTCGTCGCCGACACTGGTATTGTTGCGTATAAAAATCATATAATAA
>SRHC01003514.1:0-41571 GCA_004794325.1 Pomacea maculata | reverse complement strand
TAATAATAATAATAATAATATCCGTCCTTGCTAGCCTTGCATTTAATATTATTTTATAGCCGTAAATGCACTCTGGATACATTTACCTACCCCGGGTGAGCGGAATGTGATGTTGTCTGTTCATCATACTCACGGTAACTGCTTCAACTGCCGATGTCTGTGAAGGAGAAAGCAAGTAAATCATGTCAGTCGTGGAGGGAAGCAGATAAAGCAGAGTTGCCTCTCATCATGGAGGCGAACCTGACATCATGAAAGGTCTCCTAATGAGAAGCAAAATTTTGAGATGGACCTTGTTTTTGATGGACAAGGAAAGAGGAATAGTGCCCGGACAACATCGCCATTACTCCAACGACCCTTAGCA
Source organism: Pomacea maculata (assembly GCA_004794325.1). NCBI lineage: Eukaryota > Metazoa > Mollusca > Gastropoda > Architaenioglossa > Ampullariidae > Pomacea > Pomacea maculata. The sequence goes on along the minus strand of SRHC01003514.1, from coordinate 41,210 downwards.
TTTAAAGGTCTCGTCATGATGTTCTGCACGCAGTCAGTGGCTCTGCATCCAGATAGGATAGAATTATCTAGATTAAAAGAAAAAAGGAAAGATGGATGAATAGGGAGTCTGGAATCTTTCCAGCATATTTATTGAGTATAAAATTCGACTCATTGTGTGGATATAAGACGCACAGAGATGAAGAGTGCCGAAAGGTCATGTCTGGTGATGAGGCTGACAGTAACTCGAATCTGTTGATGAAAAAGCTCAGAACTAAAAAAAAAATGTAAAAATAAAATAAAAATAATAAAATGTCTGTGAAAACATGACATAACGTTCAACGTTGGGAATGTTTTTCTTCTACCTGCATCAACATCTGTCCTGAATTGTCTTTAAAATCCATCTAATCCTGACTGACGACAGGGAATAATTCCGGAAAATGTTTGTTTTCGCGAGGAATGTTCGTTTGATATTCAAACATCCGAGAAAGCTTTGATAAAAAGCACACCTGGTGTTTATGAAGGCATGAACAGATATTGTGAAATATGCTTTATAGATATTCTTCACCTACCTCAAGGAGCGACAAAGAAGTTACACATCCACCTACCTATGGCCCATTTATTATAACATCTGCTGTGATATAGGGTTAGAAAGCATACATAAACACACAAACACAAACACAAAACACAAACACAAAAACACTCAACACACACACACACACACAAACACATAAACACACACACACCCACACACACAAACACATAAACACACACACACACAAAGGTAGGTTTGTTCAGCCAGCCAGTCGTTCCAAGTCGCAAGTCTCCCACTGGAGCTTCTGGTGGCTGTGTTTTCCATTTAAACAAGATCATGGGCTTGGGGAGCGAAACCCACTGGCGCCACTAGTATTTATACCATTTAGACAGTATTTATAGTATCCAGACAGTATTTATAGCATTTAGACAGCCTTTTATAGTATTTAATGTCAATCTGTGTTAGTTATTTTGCGGGACAGCCATCCATTATTACGGATAATTAGTCGTTACCTGGACTTTCTGTACAACTATAAAGCCAAGCGGAAGAGCGGCCAGAAGTAGACAGTAGCGATCAGCTACTTTAATAGGGTGCTTAGGTACACAGGATGGCTGCTACAACATTTTGTTTTCGTTGAACATGTCATTAAAAGCAAGAAATCAAAATAGAAATTCTGATGGTGTCTACCTACTATGTCTCTGATGTTCAACGGTGACAATCAACCAAACAAGCAGAGCTTATTCAACAAACAGTAGGTAAAATAATATGTCCTTTTCCGAAAATATGAATAGTGAAAAATATAAACAGCTTTCTAAAGAAAAAGAAAGGGGAGGTACAAAATTAAGGCGACAAGAACCAATCACAACTGAGGACGAAGACTACTCAGGTCCCGACTAACTTCACGGGTCCGTATCAGATAGCAATTCCACAGGTAGTCAGCAGGTCCATCTGTAGTCAACCCACGCAGTCTATAGACACATTTGTAGTCATCTTACGCCTTTACAGTTTGTTAAGACAGAATATCGGAAGTGGAGAAGGCAGTGGCCATCATCCTCCTAACCTTCAAATGAGTCTGAGCTGTGGAAATAATTTTCACAAAACCGACACTAGACTTTTCTTTGTAGTCGTGGAGGAAAGCAGACTAAATCAGAATTGCCTACACAAGTAATTTGCATGGAGAAAATAGTTTGTGCTGTTCTCTTCCATTCTCTGTAGGTGTTCCCTATTGTTAAATATTTTATATATATATAGGGGTGGTGTGTTTGTGTGGGTAGGTGATGTGACGAGAGGTTAAGGTTCATCCATTCAGTTAGTCAGGGTTAGTTAAATGATGAATTCTGTAGACAATGCCTATTGGAACATTTATTTATTCATGCTTTTCTTGCACGTGACAGCTCGCATGTTTTTCTCATGAGACAATACTGCTGTTTGGAATTGCACTCTGTTCATCACAATTTACATTAAGAGGAAATCTCCGTGCACCAGATGCAGGATAGAAGCTCTCATCCCACTATCAGTTGCTATCAGAAGTTTAACTGCTAAGCTACCTTGCCGCCACAATGAAATTGGAAGACAGCCATGTCCACATCCGGCTAACACCAGCTAGCAATATAACACTAATAAACACTAAAAACATCATAAACTCAGGAAACAAGAAGCCCTTCCCCAGTTTTGGACCAGACAGAACAATATTGTGAAAGTCATGTCAACAACTGGCATGCAACTCTCTTCACCGATGCTCCACAAGATTTTATTCTTGTACTTATATATACAGGTAGTCCTCGGGTTACGACGGTCTCGAGTTACGTCGTTTCGTGGTTACGACGCTCATTCCGACTTACGAGGTCAGTGCATCAAAGAAAAGGAAGGCCATCACCATGGAGGTGAAAGTGGATATCATAAGGCAATCTGAGAAGGGGGAAAGAGCAACAGAAATTGGCAGGTCTTTAGGACTTAGTCGTTCGACTGTCGCTACGATTATCCAGGATAAAGATCGCATCCTTGAACACGTGACAGGATCTGCTCCTATGAAAGCGACAGTGATAACAAAGCGTAGTATACTGCACAATATTTTACTGTACTTATGTTTATTGGTAATTATGTAGGGTACTGTGTTAGGATAGGTGTTTGGATAGGCTAAGTGTTTGCAGTACTGTGCTGTTATTATGGTACAGTACTGTATGAGCGTATGATCCGACTTACGTCGAAATTCGGTTTACGACGCCGCGCTAAGAACGGATCCCCGTCGTAAGTCGAGGACTACCTGTATATATACTAATCTTTATAAATTTAATCTTTGATTTTTGCTTGTTGAAATTGCTTGTACGTCTCTACAGCCATTGAAATTATTTTGTTCTAGTGCTGTTGTTGATATTTTGTTGACTTAAAACATTATTGTAAACAAATGGATGACTCGCTGATTCTGATTTGGTTTTTGTCGACTGGTCTTAAGGGATCAACATAGTATTTTTAACTCTTTCCTCACTGTTTTCCAATTTCCTTTCCTTGCAGCTCTTTATTGCAACGCCACCTGGGACACAGTCTTATGCTGGCCGGCCGCGCTCCCCAACACAACGATTTCTCTCCCCTGCCCAGCGCTTAATGGACTTGATCCCAGTAGTAAGTTCTCATTTGTCTTTGAAGGCGAAGGGGAAATCATCGGGGAGAGGGACACCCTTCCCCCCACACAAAGAATGTAGTTGCTTTCTTCTTTCATCTAATTACTGTTTGGCCTAATCATGGAGCACTTAGCGATGTTTTGCTACATTTCCAGTTCTTCAATTTCTTTTATTTAATTAATTTTTCGCTAGTAATTGTTCATTTTTTGATAAAAGTAAACTTTTAATTTCTTTCAGACTTTTCTTAATTCGGTTCTGAACTCCCTTTTTCATGCTTCATTGACGATGTCTATGCAGAATTTTATTTGTATCTTCTTTTTCTTTAAATTTAGAATACGCCTATCGGCATTGTGGACCTGAAGGAGTATGGCAAGGACGAGAACCAGGAGACTACTCTAACCCCAATGGCTACACTTTCTACTCGGGGTGTTACACGAAGGAGGCATGGGAGCTTTACACGAAATACCTCAGTAACAAGACACCTGAACACAGTGCGGTAAGAATTTATATCTTTGAAAATTAAGAAGAAGAAGAATGTAAAAGTATTAAAACAAAAGACTACCTGAACATATATTTTTAAGTCCACTTCTGTCGCGAAACATATTTGCGTAGTAAAGAGCGATAACTTCCCTTAAATAGTTTTTCTAAAATATCTAGTATAATCGTAACGGAGGATAATCTGCGGTAAGGGTCACGTGATCACTGCAATCTTCAGATGATCATCAGTTGAAGGGCAAAGTTGATGTCTATATGTGTTCCCCCTTCAGTCAAAGTTCACTGCATAAGCTGAAAATTTTATGGAAGTTTCTGTGAAAAATATCTGACGCACTCAGTAATGAGTCTAAAGGGAACTTACTCTATTTTCACATATTCTAGGTTATTGCACTTGCTTTGCTGGCTCGGTAGTCATTTCTCTCGTGTTTCATGCCTGTCCCGCTTTCCGCCGAATGATCCGGTATTTTCAGATCGTTGTGGCCATCTGGACCTGACAAAGTCCACTAGAGGCCCATCATTTCTGGCCCGCCGGCCATGCCAGACTGGCACACTTGGCTTCACATTCGATTCTTCTCTTTATTTAGGCAATATTGATTCTGATTGGACCCCAGCAGAACAGCAGGCATTGTACATATGGTGAGAGACATGTTGAACCGAGAGTGAACTCGCATTTCGTGGTCATGCGAGCAAAGCGAAGAAGAGAGAAAGAGAATGAACAATTATTATCATGGGATATGTATTCCAACAACTCTGGCGTTTTCCAATCATGACTTAAAAAGTAGACTTGTTTATATAATTTTCCTGTAGGTGGTTTAATCAAGTTTCTCGTGCATGCTCACTTTGATTTCATGGGAGCAATAAACCAGCGATGGAAGGACGGGTTTGTGGCAGTAGCATGATGTATGCGAGGTTACTAGGAGCTCGAATGTTCTAAACCTGCCAGGACACGATGTGTGGGAAGGTGACTGCCAGTAGCCAAGTTTATTATATAAACCTTATCCTCACACTTTTATACAGTCTGGTGTTCATGTTGTCTACCGACAGCAGTTCTAGATGATTCGAAAACTCACTTTATGTAAAACTTACCTGGTCCTTGAAACAAATTGCATTCAAGTTTTGGCAATGTTTCTCCGATAAAACTGAACATAATTTTTAAAATGGTTTTATTAGTTTGTAAATAAAATACATTGTCTTACAAATTGAAATCAGCAAAAAAAAAATAAATAAAAATAAAATAAATAAAAAATAAAAAAATAAAGTGTAAGGTTTAAAAAAAACTACAATTGTTTTGGACTGTGATTTTTTTTAAAACTTCGTCCGTGCACATAAATCACCAATTACCTACGATTTATGCTGTTTATTTTTACCTCGTGTCCTTCTCTAATGCTTAAACCGTACATGGACCACACTCTTTAGAAGCAAAATGAACTTTAACACCGGCCGAAGAACAATTCAGTTAACGAGACACTAAACTGAGCTTCTATTTTCACACTTGTTCTCTTTGCCTTATAGGTCAACGACCTTCTCTCCCTTTCTGATCCCCCTTCTCTCCTATTTCCGTCTTTCTTTCGGCAGACCTTGTGGTCCGATGCCTGGTCTGAGTACGAACCTTGTGAAGTCTGTGACACTGGCTGCTACTATTTCGTCCGCCACCTTTCAATCCCAGCCTCCAGGCTACCCACTACATTTTATTCTTGTTTCGCCCCCTTCATTTCTCTCTCCTTCTCTCACTCTCTCCCTGTCTCCCACACTCCCACCCCCGTGTCCTCCCGTTAACCGGATCCGTTCTATTTTTAGCCTGTTCTCCATGGTGCACGTGAGTCAGACTCGGTCTCAATAAGTGGCTTTCACGGCGAACCACCCACGTATGATCGTGACATTACTCCTCCCGCTCTATGGTTCTGCACGGACTGGCAATGGATTTTCTTTTCCCTCCGCCGTGCATGCCTCTGGTCTGTGGAAGGAACGAAAGATGCACAGGAACTGTTGTTGTACACTGACTATGGAGAAACAGTATTAAAGTGGTCTGACTTGTTGGTTTGTGATTTGCTATATTCTTTATTTTATTTTATTTTATTTTATTTTATTTTATTTTATTTTATTTTATTTTATTTCTTTTCTGTCATTTTCTAACTGTGAGCAGTGTTCAAATCACGTTGAAAACCCAAACCTTACCACAGTCGTGATAATCCGGCTGTTGCTGCTGATTTAAGCTCGTTAATTAATTATTGATGATGTTAATAATTACTTGTACTGAGTTAATAAGCTTCAAGCTCAGCAACAACACACAAACACACACAAACAAGTCGATGTTCGATGAAATACTTTTCCTTTCCTTATTATCGTTTATTTATATCTTCTAGTCAAAAATTTCTGGTTGATAAATGTGAGTTGCTGATCCCTACATCCTAATTTACAATGTTGACTCCACCAAAATAAAAATCCCTTAATCATACATTACAAGATTTATGAATCCTCGTTTGTGTTTCCCCGGCACAACCGTTACCCGATGACGTGCAGGCAGACAAACAGATGTCTAAATGTGGGCGACTATTAGTCGGAATACAGTGCCAGCCGGTATTACATCCGCTTGACAACAACAGCGACAACCCAGCATCCCCAGAAATAATCTGACTAAATTAGATGCCAAGCAAGAGGTCACTCCGCGACCCTCCATCAAAGTGAAGCTTCCTAGATAAGCAAACTGTTTTAGGAGCCAGGAGGTCAGGCGGCGGCCCTCCATCAAAGCGAGGCTTGTCTACCTCTCCCCAACCACTATGGAGTCCGAAGGTGGTCTGACGAATGATTCAAACGCAGGTCCAGGTGGAGGAAGCAGACATGACCGATGGGACTTTCACTTTCCGGTGACGACAGTCTTTTTTTTTCTGTCTCCTGTCTGTTGTGGCACCCGGCCATCTATAACCGACATTATGCACAGCTGTGTACTGGTGGGAAACAAAGGGTAAACAACAGTACTCTTGAAGATGATGTAGGAGTTGTTTCCACCTAACCGACCATCCAGGAAACAGCCAGCGAACTACACAGAGATGCAGCAGACAGACAAAAACAAACTGGAGGACAAATATAATCCTTTACTTCGATTTTCGCATTTATTTTTCTCAGTTTACTGTCACCGACTTTCTTTCTGTTACCGAGTTGTACTCTGATGTACAGTATATACAATTTAACTGCCACAAGGTGTTCGTACACAGTCACAGAATTGATTCTGCGAGAATTCGATTTTCGTCTGTCATTGTTTTAAAATATGCATCGAAATTTTTTCTTTGATGTTTGTTTATCTCAATTTTTTATTTTCAATATTATCTTTTAATTTTTTTTGTGTCGGGAAATGTAATCTAGCATTATTGTATAAATTATAGCTGGGGTTCGGGTGAGGGCTCGAAGGTAAAATTAGGGGTTTAGGGTTACTGGTTAGGGATTGTGGTTGGTACAAAATGTAAAAACAAAACAAATGAAACGACTTCATGTTTCACCCAACGTGGTGTAGTGTCGTGTCTGGTCCAACGGTTCGAGCACAAATGTGATGTACCCGACTGCATACAGTATAAATATTTTCGTAGGAAATAGATATTGTGTACTTCAGGTGTGTAGGGACACAATAGAAAGCTTAGAGGTTGAAGCAAGGTCTGGTGAAGGAAGTTCACTCTCGCAAGAACTAGGGGTTTGTGCGAGATGGAGAGAGAGAGATGGAGAGAGAGAGAGGGAGAGAGAGAGAGGGAGAGAGAGAGGGAGAGAGAGAGGGAGAGAGAGAGGGAGAGAGAGAATGTATAAGTATAAAACAGTTTTAGACATTGTTTTATTTTGTAGTCAATTTTATACTGTTATCCATCAACTCCACCATCTAACCCAACACGGGCACACCAATCAACCTGCCCTTCCTTTCATTTTTAATCATTACTTCTATCGATTATTTTTTTATTATTTTTTTTCCGGAGCTCCCAACGAAGAAATATTTCTATGTCTCTTGCTACCATAGACAATAAAGATGTCTTGTATTCTAAGTAATGTAATCAATAAATACGTTTCAATAGGTATATTTTCTTTAACCCCCTGTGAGTTAAACAAAAAATGATAAGATTTAAAAAGCTTCAACCCACACAATCCTTCATCGACGGGTACATCTTCGTCGCCACACACCTCGCAGTTTCCGTTACAATTATGAAAATGTCAGCCATACCACGAGTTTCTCCAACACGCGATGGAATGCCAGCCACGTGCTCTATTCTGGCTTTGCCAAGGTGTCAGGAGAATTGAGCTCTCACAAAAAAAGTTTGCATAATTAGTTCTGGAGCAGGCACCACCCTGATAGGCTTTGGAGGTCATGCAATGGCTCTGGATGAAGACTGTGGGTCGAATCCCAGCAGCGCCGATCCCGGTGGTGGCTGGTGTCAAGAAAATGTATGCCGTGCTGATAGGTTTGACAGGGTGGAAGTGACGCCATTGTTTTCCGTTAGAGGAGAGACGCAGTGCCCCAGCAGACGAGGACACGGATGCCAGAGTTCAAGAAAATGCCAGCAGATCGAAAGTGTCTCGAAGAAGGTAATATCTAGCTTCGAGTTTCTGCCATTATTCTTCGATAACGGATCAGGATCTCCTCATTTGTGCCGACCATACACGTGGGTGTGACTTTGTGTTTTGATTGCTTGGTTGCCAGGTAACGACAGAATGGAAATTTCAGTAGAGTTGGCAGAAAAATGCCATAAACTTTTCCAAGAAAATTTTTTCAAAAGTTACTTGTCACGTGTGAGTGGGTTGTCTGCTCCAGAAAAAGTCACCGTGAAGCAGACAATCATTTGTGTGTTGAAATCCATTTTCTCCTTTCCTGCATGACGAAGTATGAAGAGCAAGGTGTGCAAGAATATAACAAAATAAAAACATTAATTGAAGACTTTGAAAGGTTTATTGCTTTCATAAATATTTTTGAGATTATTTGGATTTTCACTTTCATTATACAACAAATGTTTTGTGAAATTCCTGTGGATGAAGAAGCCTAAGCCTTCGTTTCTTGCTTTGAATAATCGAGTTAATGGAAATCGCTGAGGTTGGCAAAAAAAAAAAATGATTTCACTCTCAAACACAATGATGGATGGAGCATGTGATTAAGAAAGCATAAAAATAACAAAGAGGCAATGATCTTAGTCTGATGAAGACATTGATTACATTTTTTTTGTTTCTCCAGTCTAGCGTGTTTCTTTCTTCCCTCATTTTATGTCATATTTTCTTTGATCATGTTTGTTCCTCCTTCAATTTCACACTCGCTGGCTTTCGCTATTTTTAGCTCATTTTCTTTTACATCTTTCATTTGTGTCATTCTGTCTTCTAAATTAATTAACCACGTAGTACTAAAACAAATCAATTAATATTTAATTCTTGATGAATTATTCGGCATTGCTAATATTGCACTTGACGATAGCAGCGATAACTTTAAGGCAGGTTGCTGAAAAGGTTTCAGTGAAAATCGACAAGTGGATGAATTCAGGGTTTTAGACCGAAAACAAAATATCAAGTGAATGCACTGAAAATTTCTAAAAGCTATGATTACTTTTTTATTTAAAAATCACTATTAAAATGGTTTTTTTTCTGTTGTTCTTTGCTGCAAATGAAGAGCAGAGAGTCCGAGCTATTACAATTCCGTATTAATGTGTAAAGAGAAAATATTGTCAGTTATTAAGGAAATTTCAGCAGTTTTAAGGACAAGCCACTGAAGCGTGATGTCATGTGATACAAACGCTCAATTAAGCGAACATTTTTACAATTCCAGTTATTTCCAGCAGACAGGCTATTGAAAGTGTCAGCCTCGTTTTTAACACCTTGGGTTCATGTTAGTCGGTTTGAAAACGAAACCTTCCTATTCGCTTTTAAAAGAATTTAAGCGTGAACTTATTAAATCATGGAAAAAGAACTAAAAAAAGAATTGTTCATTCGCAGATGCTCTTCCTTAACACTATTTGGACAAAGTGGTGAAGCATCAAATGTCCGAAGTCCCCCCGAAGACTTGTTGTACTGTCAAACAAATGAGGACTGAGCTCGTTGACCAAAGTTCCAATAGTCATTGGGTTTCTGCGACCATCTCACAGAATAGACAACTGAGAAACCTTTATCAAGTGCGCTGGATGTTCAATATATTTTAAAGAACATGAGTAAAGTCTTCCATGACCATCACATTTCCATTTTCTTGGAGGTAGTCTGATTTGCAGATGGCATTGATGTGATAGAGGGGGACTAACTGCGAGACCTGACCAACAGACTGACAGACAGTTCCAACGCATATGGAACGGAGACCAGCACTGAAAAGAGCAAAATCATGGTCATTGGCAACGGAAAAAAATTGTCTTCAATCAGCGGAATACCGTTTGAAGAAGCTAACAGTTTTAAAGACCTTCTGGAGAAGATTCCCGTAATGTTAGTTAATGTCTCAATCAAGTAATGTATGATATACATTCTGCTTACTTGACTGTTCACTTGAAAGATGTGGGGAATCAATAAACCAAAAAAGCAGACAATTTAAAACTTTAATACTCCAAATCCTCATAGCTAGGAAAATCGACGGAGAAATGAAACAGGATTTTCTGCACCTGCTCAACTCTCAATCTGCTTTGATGTCCTGAGCATGGCGCTGATAGAAGCTGTACACAATTAGCCAACCTTCAAAGGGCAATATTTGCTGAAATGCTACTCAACAAAAGCTTTGTCTTTTTTTACTTAATAGTCAGCTCCAGGTTGCAAAATTTGACTCGTGCTACCAAAGCAGTACGAAATCGTTCTTCGTCGTCTTCTTCATCTGCAACCTCGACATCTTCATCTTATGATGTTTGAATCCTGGCATTTCCATCGCTCAAACATAGTCCTTCAAGACTGTGTAAACTTTGACATTTTCTGTCCCTGCTGAAGCAAACTAAAGATTTCCTTACGAGTATGATCCACCATTGTCTCCGTCTTCTGTTGTCTACATGAACGGATTGAAACCAGAAAAATACTTTGAGCGCAAGAGAGAAATGTTGTTGGACTTGCTGGTTATAGGTGAAAAACGACAATTTGAAAGTTAGATGATTAATATATGAGTGTTGGAGGCGCTACAGTTGACAGAACATATTTATTTTATCTCTACCACCAGAATATTTGTATAGCTCGGACTTTTCGAGAAAATCTTTAACTAATTGAACCCGACTACACTAGAGGCTTGACCCACTGGGACCGATGATTTTTCCCTTTTCCAAAATATTATAAAAAATAACTAAAGGAGGTAGAAGAATAATTCAAACTGACAATGATAGATCAAAATGTGTAGAAAAGGAAGAATTTACTTGAAACTTGCTTGAAAACTCACTTTTATTATTGTAATCCATACAGTACGGGTAGATGAAGTCAAGTGTGTTCCTATATGAAAGAGCTTTGGACATGAATGATGTGGATGTTGTGTACCTACACAGAATAGTAAGAAACCTATACCGGGTAACACTCTACTACAATGAAGTTTGAGTTTATGCTTTCGTTTTGTTTTTTTTTTTTTTGCTTTTAATTGACATGTTTCATTAGCCCTCTTGTTACTAATGCTTTTTTCCTTTCTTATCCAAAATGCTTATATAATTTAATAAGAGAATAGCATACAGTTTTACTGACAATAATTAAAATTAATTTATAGTTGTTAATCTGTCCTCAGTAATAAGCCGAAGAAGTTCATTTTAAAAGATGTATAACATGTCAGAAAACCCTTTCTAGATTCATTCAAGTCAAGGATGATTCACTTATTTCTAGGTTTTGTCTGTATTTTGAATACCAGTCACTACTTCTAAGGGCATTGAATTTCATTGTGAATATCATTAATTATTCAACGGATTCTGTCGTGAGAACCAGACCGAAGAAAATCAGTCCTCAGAACGGGGTCATCGCATTCAGAACTTTTTAGGAATTTCCTGGTTTTTATTCGGTGAAAACAAACACAAAGCTAAATGCATTTACTAAAGTCAAAGTCTAAGCAAACGGATTGTTACTTGAAGCTATGTTGAGGTGTACTTAGCGCAAATTATATATATATAAAATACAGAATAAAATGTGTTCAGTAATAGATACCATTAAAAAATCTTTTTAACGAAAAGTTGATCAAATTAAAATATTTGTCGGATGACTTGTAGGTTTGACGATTTCCTAAAAGCAATCAAACCTTGCATCAGCTATCTTTTATGTTCTCTGTCCTAACTCTTGTTTTACTAGCAAAGAGTAAATACTGAGAGTAAGAGCATCTTGTCTACGGAGACAAGGACTACAGGCAAATGATGACAAAAAGCTAGGAAACTGCTGGGTAGTCGGCAGATCGATCATATTGAAAGCTGTAGCATACTTGACATTTTGTGGCGAGGCCAGCTATTGTAATTATCTTGGCTTTGACTGGTCTCCACCATCACCAGGGGGCGCAGCAGTGGGATGAGACTCATCTCCAATTTGCTCCCTCACACTAGCACAAGGACTCTCTTTCCTCCAGCGGTTTAGCAAAAGGACACAAGAAACCTTGTACAAAAATAACCAAAAAATATTTTCCAGCTTGAAAATAAGAAGGAAATGCTTGGCCTTCTGAAGAAAGAAGAAGCCCTCTTCACATGAGACGGAGATGGAAGGAAATCCGTTGCATACATGATTGAGGCGATGATTTATTAAGCCGCTTGTTTATTCGTCAGTTCAAGAAATGGTGAAGCTCTGTGATTGGGTAAATCCGTGTCACGTGACTGTCTTTTGTGTTAGATGTCTTGTTTATAACTAAGATCCTGTTTTTGTTTAGGTCGAGGAGTAAACAACCTGCAACAATGTAGGTTCAAACAATCCTCCCGCGTGTACTTATATAATTTATATAATTTCCCTGTATGCTTTGGAGACACACTGAATTGTATTGTATTTTTATACTGTAAAATATCCATGTACACAATGAAGTAAAAGTACAGGTCACGGTGCCAGAAGATCAAGAAATCTGTCCACTGGACAAGGGGATAATAATGAAATTAAGTTGTAGGCGTACATCGCTTTTAAATAAAAATAAGGTGTAAAAGACTTTTTTTGGGGGTTGAATTCGAGAAACAGGGAGTTGCCTCACGGGGTTTGAAACAGGCCCCAGAGATGGCTTTTGTTTGCAGATGAAACATCAAAAGAGAAATACAACGGGCACATCAAGAAAATTCTTTTTTGGTGACAAGCTCTCTTTTCGCGAATCCTCGACACTGAATGCCCACCAATAGGCTCTGTTCAATTTCTTGTAAGATTCTGGGATGGAATTCTTCAAGAGGTTTTTCCTTTTGACGAAAGTTAATCGCAAGAAGGAGCCATTCCTTCACCTTGGACAGGCACCCGAACATTTCCCCAGCTCCCCCCCAGTCGGGGGCTTCCTGCTACCACCTCTGAGAGTCTTTGGCGCCAAATGACCGTTCTTGTTCTTCTTGTGAGGTCGGTAACTGAAGCAAAAAAAAAAAAAAAACAAACAAAAAGAAAAAACAAACAAAAAAACAACAAACAAAAACCAAAAAAGACAACAAAAACCCAGCAAAAACAACAAAAACAACAAAACAAACAAACAAAAAAACCTCAATATAGTATGTTTATTTATGAAAGATATGTGTTTACATTATCATAATGGACCTTGTTTTCCAAAATCTGCTTGTCAGTAAGGTGTGTAAGGCGTTCTCTCATGCTTCTTGTTCATCTCTGCTGGTGTTTCTGCTCTTGCAAACGAGGAAAAAAAAACAATCGAAATTCTAATAGTCAGATAGTAAAAAAAAGAATCGATGAATGAATGGCAAAAATAAGGAAAGTAGACATCAAATACACCGACTTAATGACATAACCACGCAGTTTCTTGTAAAGCAAACATCATATTAACGATCTGAAAAAAACCTTTAAAAACTTTGTACGAAAATACAAGATGAGGCACCAGGGAGATAATGGCAACATCCAGACCTCAGTGCGATAAAAACACTTCGCCCTTCGGCGCGGATTAATTTGTACAAACGTGGCCTCGACACTTTGTCTTGAGAAGAATTTGTTTTCTGGTGGCTCCCTCCTGCGTCTGCTCATCTCCCCTTGTTTGCTTCAAACTTTTCATTTCCGTTACTGCGTCGTGGACAACTGGTCAGACACTCAGAATTATCATTTTAATAGTTTTTGTAGGTGATCTCGTGCTTCTGCTTTCTTTTTTTCTGGTTTAAATAAAGTTTGTTTTTGATGTTCATTACCAGTGCAGATATTTCTAGAAAATATAGAAAAAGGTGTTGAAGGGAAAAATGTAAAAAAAATGTTATTAGGAATATAAATTTAGCCACACACACACACACGAAATTCTAGTTAGCTGTGGAAAAATAAAAATACTTGTTGCCCACAAAATGTTTAATACTGATTTTGTAGACTTATTTTAGGCACTTTAATACATTTCAATCACTTCTGCAAATAGCAGCGGAAGAAAATCTTAACCTTAGTTAAATTTTCAACATGTCTTGAACTGTGACACATTTTGAAGATGACACAGATTGAGCTTGGGAATTCACAAAATGCCTGCAGATAATACTGGGGAAGTGAGTGGGGGACATCATTCCAGCCCAGCATGTAATACAAGGAGTCCAAGATACTGAGACCGGAATGCAATGAGATTGATAATAGCATCACCTCATCGTGTGAGCACAGCCCTCAGCATCCCACAACATCCAGATGGCATTTCAGCCACAGGAGGTGAAATGAGGAGTGAACTCAGGATATTTTTTTTCTTCCTCGGGGTTAAAATTCTGATTTCTAGCAACAGATAGTGTAATACCAGAAGTTCTAAAAAAAAAAAAAAAAACTCAGAGAAGTACATATCGGAAACAGAAACCACCGTTCCACAAAAAAAAAGAAAGAAAGAAAAAAGAAAAGAAAAGAAAAGGAAAAAAAAACAGAGAAAAAAATGAAAAAAAGCCCCATCGAACTGAGGTAACCAATACGATTTCTTGATTAATCCCGGATTTCGTTTTTTTTAAACTACTTGCCTCTCGTCCTTTGAAGTAAACCGATTACAGTTTATAAAAAGAGGATGTGGAGTCATCAGGGTCAGTCGCAATGTGATGAGGATGTGCAGCGGTTGCTCGAAACTTCTAAAGTGCTGCTACCCTCAATAATTTATCAGCCACATTAAACAAAAATTGATGTATTTTGCAGTCATGTGGGATTCAGTTTATGGCAAAGAATAATTTGAACACAGCGTATGATTTAAGGTATGATTTAATGAATGTGAAGGAAACTACTGCTTGCAATCCGCACATCCTTAGCATCATCAAACTCCGCGGATGCAATAATAAATTATGAAAATAAATTAAATAAATAAATTGTTGGCAAGTCTGCGAATTATCGTCTTAAATAAGTGTTAGTGCATCAGTTAGGACAGGAGTGGGGCAACACCAGAGAACCGTGAGTTCTGTCATGCGCGACCTGATCAGGTCAGGATATTGAGTAAGGAATTCTATTTCCTCCTTTTAGTGTCTGCAAATATTTTTCTTTTGTTAAGCACCTGACAAATTGTTAAAGGCAAGCAATCTTTTTTTTCTTTGCACACGGGTTATATTGTTCATGATGAAAGGCGCGATCTCGTACTGTAACAATGGGCTTTACGGGAATTAATTCACCTGAATTATTTCTTTGATGATTCTAGAAGCAGCCTTTTACTTTTGTCTGTTCTTTTCTTGTAAGACTGAACAGAAGAAAAGTTATATATAGAGAGGACAAGTACAGACTTGTTATTATTTTAGTTTCTTTTCACCTGGCTAACAACTACATCTCCCTCTCTCTCTCGGCGTCTCTCATCAAAGGGTAATTAGTAATTACTATATCCAACATTATTATTAGGTTTCATTGGCAGTTATGGTCGCAAATTTGACAGATTAAGGACCAGATTCAAGCAGGCAGGGAACGACTGTACCCGGAGGCTGATTTATTTATGTATAATCTTATAGCAAATCCAGCGGCGGAGAATGAAGATGAATCAGCAACATCGACCTGGCGTCGGCATGTGCCTTGATGTAGTCACACTTTACTGTCATCAGGACAGGAGTGGAATGGTACCGGCATCCAATCAATGACATTTTGTCTAAATGTTTCTGAAAAAATAGAAAAAAAAATAATTGTAAACAATTCTAATGAGCGTTCTTCAAAGTAGAAAAGAACTTACTTTCAAAACAACATATGTTTACTGCAATGAACGAAAACAACAATGGATCGTCATTAGAATGTAGGATGGTCAAATATTTGTTATCATGACGACTTCATCACAAATGTTGTCCCTAGTGATCGATTCTTTGCACCTGGACGCCTTCATTATGAAGCTAGTTAATGGGAGTCGCAGAGTCCTTTCCATTGGATTGTTTAAAGATAGGACAAGATGTTAAAGCCTCGCTTTGGAAGGGAGGAGCAGAGTAATGTTGGGAGAGTAATGTTCAAGGCTTCACAAAAATCAGACTTTGTGCTTTGAAGCCCTTTCTTTATTGCAATCTCCTTCCGGTTTTCATGGACACAGGAGGAGGGCAGTGGAATTAGACGAAATATACCAAAAAAAAGTAATCGAAAAGTTGTGGGTTACTCGCCCTGAGAGCCCGACACCTTAAAATCGTCCACCGGCAATCAAAGGCCGTAAGCAGGCGGCTGGTCTTTGATCTCTGAAATGTTTTCCGAGAACAAAGCAAACAAGGTTAAATATAGCAGTGTAGGTTCAAGTGTTAGTGGACACTAAAAGTCGCTCAAACTATTTTGTTTTCAAGTCAAGTGGGTAAACACGAGCTATTTCTTTCCTTCGGCAATCAGGACATTTAACATTGTCTTATCTTTTACTTGTCTTCATTGTCTTATCTACTCATTTAGTCTTTTGGTCGTCTATTTTTTCAGTGTAGTTGTTTTCTGATCTTTTTTCAGATAATTTATTGTTCTTTACTGCTGGTGCTCTACTATTTTGGTCTTCTGGCCTTCTGATCTTCTGGTGTTCTAGTATTCTAATCTTTTGGAGTTCTGGTATTGGAATGTTCAGGTCTTTTGCTCTTGTAGCTTACTTTTAGTCTTTTTGTCAAGGTCGGTAGTCAGGAAGCAGATATAACATAATTTCAATGTTAGCTTTGGTCTGGAAGCCTTTTAGGGTTCTATAAATGGAAACAGGCACATAGTTACGAAATCCGTTGACACCCCTCAACTGTATGGCTAAGAAGGTCTGTAGGAGGTATTGCTTGGAGAGAGAAAAAATATTAAAAAATAAATATACTTCTGTTTCTATTTTAACACTGCCTCTTGCAGCCTTTATCATTTCTAGCTTGTAAACTCTACTCATCCACACAGACACACACATGAGCGAACGCACACACAACCACACAAATATACACACACCTGTTTACTACCTCATGAGCTACAAGTTGTCCAAAGTTTAAGATGGCTTTAATCAGCTTTCAATACACTTTGATCTCGTCGGATATCTAATAGTTTGCAAAGTACCTGTTTTTAGTTGTTTTCTTCATTTTCTTATAAAGAAGTGGCTTCGTGTCATCGGATCTTAACTGGGATCTTAACTTTGCTTTTAGCAGATAAAAGCATTAATTTCCCGAGAGCTGGACGTCAAAGGCAGAAGCGAGACACACGAAACTTTTCCGATGAAGGTGGTCTGAAATTAAAGGTGGTCTGAAGTTAAAGTTTTCGCAAGATTTTCTCTTCGTTGTCTTTTATTTTTGGTTGCTTTATGGGGAGGCTTCCCTTTTCGTCTTTCATCTGTGCCATCATCGCCGTCATCACCTTTAGATGTAGCCCCAAAAAAGCCGATGAAGATGTATGTGTGTCCTGGTGATCCTCTCCTGGTTGTTATGCGAGGAAATCCAAGGACTGTGAATGTAAAGAGAGGAAAATGTTTATTTTCAGATCATCAAAGACATCACTGGCACAGCCCGCACCCTGGAGATCGTCGGTCTGTGTGTGTCCCTTGTCTCAACAATCCTCTCTCTTGTCATCTTCTGCTACTTCAGGTACGTCCTGCAAAAAAAAAAAAAAAAAAAAAAAAAAAAAAAATCCGATCTACTCACAACTACAACTTTCTTTCTTTCCTTAGTTCTTTCTGTCTTTATTCTCTATTTCCAGTATCATCACAAATCTTATTTTGTTTGTCATCAATTTAAAAGGAATGGCTTGAATGTATACACAAGGAGAACACAAATAAACCACCAGCCATCTCTTCCCTCTCTCCCACATCCCTTCTGACGTATGGGGAAAAAGTAGAAAACAAAAGAGATGAGATGGAGGAGCAAAAAAAAAAAAATAAAAAAAATAAAAAAAGAAGAGAAGGATAAAAAAAGTCGTTTCTTGAGATACATTTTACAATAATACCCTCAGCAGCCATCCATTTACCCGCAGTCGCCAGCCTGGCAACATTTTTATACCGGGTATCGTGGCCAGCTCCAGGCGCGGACTTGATCGAGTTGATGGCTCAGTGGAGCGAGCCACCCCGCCACAGACGAGGCTAAGTGTCGCAATTAGTCTCGAGTTTAGGCAGTAATTATTCTCTTGAAGTTACAGGCGGTACTAGGAAAGCCATGCATGTTTGATCAGAATATTTGACTGACTGCTTCTAAACCCAGAGAAAACACTTTTATGGATGTCATCGGGTGCATCCCCCTTCTCGGTTACCTACTCTTTACTTTCTTTATTACAACTTCTGGACAAGGAACGTCCATTAAGACAACGAATCATTGAAGTGAACCGTAAAATTTTATGAGGCAAGAGAAAGCTAAATAGCATATATACACATATTATAAAAGCTATGATTGTATATATTATGCAAACAAACATGGGTGTGTTAGATTATTTATTGGATATTTTAATAATGCTTGAGAAAGACAAAAATTTCTTTAAAAATGTAAAATGTAGATTGAAAATTTATTTAAAGAAATTCTTTGTGATGGAAAAGCAGCTTCAGGTTACATCATAATAAAATGTTAGTCTGGGTAATTCCGTCAAAATGTATGAGAGTGCGTCATACGAATAAACAGACGTCAAATCTTCGCAATGACCTCAGACACTTCATGTGCTTGTGACGTCATAAGGAGAGTGATGTCATAAGGAGACTGACGTCACAAGAAGACTCGTCTGCTTGACCATCTCAGGAAGCTATCGTGGTTACTCGGCGGAAGGACACAAAGGTCGATTTCACTGGATTTTTTCAATGTTTATAAACATCGGCAACTGAAATAGTGCTAATAAGTGGTAATCAAGTGAAAAACCAATCCTTTATTTCTCCTGTGTTGCTCTCGTGCTCTGTAACTGTAACTAAATATAGTTTTGAAACGTTTGACCGTCGCCACAGCCTTATCACAGCCTTGAGTATCCCTTTAATCCTTGCAGGAGCCTTAAATGTCACCGGACGCGCATCCACAAGAACTTGTTCGTGGCCATCAGCGTCCAGATCGCCATGCGCATCTTCCTGTGTGTGGACCAGTACATCGCCCGCAAGACGGGTGGCGAGGTGGCTGGAGCCGCCAGTGGTAGCAGTGGCGCCCTCTACGACACGGTAAAAACCAGAAACAATTTGTCAATGCGAGAACAGAAGCCGATTCGTCATGAAAGAAATAATAAGATATGAATAATGAGAATAATCAATAACAACAACATTGTGCAGAAAGCAGTATTCTTTATTCAGCGAGAGAATTGGCGAGTGTGTGTGTTTGTGTGTGTGGAGGAAGGACAAGAAGGACGAACAAACAGGCAGACAGACATACGGATGGACAATAAAACGGACATCTCATCCAAACACACGCAGAACGAGAGAGAAGAATTGAAGAAGTAAGGAAAATTAAAAAAAATGATTTCTAAAAGGGAACTCATTCTTATTCTGTCTTCCTTCTAAAATGTATTCCATACAACTGACCCCACATGTTGTCTTGCAGCCAGTGTTCTGTGAAATCTTGTACTCACTCTTGGAATACACAAAGACAGTCAAGTTCATGTGGATGTTTGTGGAAGGCCTGTACCTCCACAACATGATTGCTGTCGCATTTTTCTCTGGAAAACCCAATTATGTTCTTTTTTATTCTCTTGGATGGGGTGAGTACTGGGTGTAATGATCCACGAAAATTGAAAAAATAACACAAATCCCTCCAAAACTATTTTCAGTGAACAATTACTAACTCACATGAGTTAACATATCTCTATCAAATTTTGAATTATTTGTAATGATCAATTGATTTTTATTTAAAATTTGAAAATAAATTATTATATTGACAGTACAACCAGCAATATACACATTATTCTGCTAAGAGATGGAATATTTAATGACAAGTGTTGAAACAGAAAGACTGTGAACTGTTTAAGCACTAAAGACAATTAATTAATAAAGTAATTGGTTTCACAAGAATATTTTCTCTCTCTAGGTTTTCCAGTCCTGTTGCTGATTGCCTGGGTGGTGCCAATGTCACACATCCATAAAGTCAAGTAAGTCGTTCATGTCCATTGCTTTGCATAGAAAGTATCCCTCGGATTTAACAAGCTCTAACTGTTGATATAAATGGAAATAACCACGATTTCTCCTCCAGAATAAAAAATAACAATATTCATGACAAGTGATTAATCTTTCCTCATGTCAAGGAACTTCCACCATGTTTGCTTACTGTATCCAGGGAAAATTGTTGTAGTAGGTATCAACTAAACTCAATAAATTTTAGTGTAAATAGTCTTGCTTTATCATTTTTTTGGGTGCAAACTCAAATTAGGTTCCTTGAACCTAAAAACATGACTGTCACTGTTTTTCATGGCAATTCAGACTGTATGGGGTTTCGATCACGTATCGATACAAGTTAAAAAAAATCTGTTAACCGAGAATTGCGTCCCGTTGACGCCAGTTCCGCCCCCTTGTTACAGATGCTAGTTTGTCTAGTAGTTTATGCCAATTATCCCTATATCAGAACACCGATTTTCCTGCTGACCTCTACTCCATTCTCTTCTTGCAGATGTTGGTTTGCCTATTATTACATGCCACTTATTTGGATCCTGGAGGGGCCGAGAGCCGGAGTAATGGCGGTATTGTTGACTTTCGATTTTCATGTAATGGTTACAGATGTAAGGAATTGATTGATGTGTGCAATCATGTAAATAAATGGTTGGATATAAGGGAGAATCGAAGGAATGTGTAGGTGTACCCCCACATGGTCCTAAAGATAGCGACAAGCTGTCGATGGGCTGATGGATACCCTAGAGACGATGATCAAACTGTCTGTCACTCTGCACACAAAAACATTTGAGGACAGAACAGGTTACAGATATATTCTTTTAATTCATATTTCATATTATGGTGGAAAATGTTTATCTTCTTGTTATAAACAAATGAAAGAATGGAAAGAATAATGCTAAAAATAATGAGAATCAGAAATGTTAAGGGTTGTCTCTCAAAAAACCAGAAGGACGTAAGCCACGTGACCGCTGCACGCAGGCCGTTAATACTTTCTTCCGGTCACGTTGATATTCCCTTTATTTGCAGTTCCTGTAACACAGAGGACATTATGTCAATTCAAAAATGCCGTAGGACAAGCGACACTAGTTTCATTCGATAGAAATATCAATGGGCTTCATCCTGTTTTTTTCCCTCATGCAGAGTCCAACCACGACCTGACCCCACAATCATCGATTCAATCAGAGAAAGAAATATAATTTAGCCGCAGTTTGCATTGCCCCCTGCATCCCGCGAATATCATTTAGGTTGTTAAGTTGTTTGATTTGAAGTTTGTCACCATTCTCCATGCCTCCCTCTTTCCATCCTTACATCTCTTTAACTTTTCCGCAGGTCAATCTAGGGTTTCTACTGAACATCATCAGAGTTCTAGTGATGAAGCTGCGAGAGACTCACACAAACGAAGCCAAGAAAGTTCGGTAAGGATTTTATCTCATGTCCTGTGCATGCCCCACGGGAAGAAAGAACGAATATTTTGAGAACTGGCTTTAAGATGCCAGCAAACAAGATGTGGTCGAGGCTTCGGCTGATGGCACTAGATGTTGACCACTCTGGTCTTCTCGCAAGATGTCCAGAGGCCAGATTCACAGACCGTCCAGCGCTAGTGTCGTGCTGTGCATCAGGCCCCAGGCTGCTAACGCAGTTTGAGTTAAAAATATTTTGTGTTTTATGCTGAAAATTGAAAGCGGAAAGATGCAATAAACATCTCAAACTTAAAACTCAAACTCTTACACTAATCCACTACAACTAATCCACTAGAACTAATCCCCAACGTTGTTGCAGCAAAGCAGTCAAGGCGGCCATCATCCTGCTGCCGCTGCTGGGGCTGACCAACTTCGTCATCATGCTGGAGCCTGTGGGCGACGACAACATCCAGTTCTCTGTGTGGATCTTCTCTGCTCACTTCTTGACGGACTTCGAGGGCTTCTTCATCTCTCTCATCTACTGCTTCTTAAACGGCGAGGTGTGTAGCTTGTGGCCACTTCACTTCGTAAGGTTTAGTTTCTACCACTCACACTGCCTAGGACGCTGGTCTCAACTTTTACATGCTCATCCCCTTCATGAAATAATTTGCTTTAAACATTGGTGTGTGAACAAACTGTTTTCTCACAAGTTGTACATGACAACTTTCTTTGCATTAATGTTAAAAAAATTTAAATTTAGGAGTTCATGACCCCCCCCCCCAAAAAAAAAAACAACAACACAAAACAAAACAAAACAAATAAAACAAGCAAACAACCCCCCACCACCACCACCACCACCACCAGCAACAACAACAACAAACCCAACCAACGAAACAAATAAAACAAGCAAAACAAAAAAACAACCTCCGCCCCCCGGAAACTTCCAAATGTGTCTAAAACAAACAAACTGATGAACACACCATTTTTACTTTCTTTTTTTCTTTTGTCTTTCTCCTTGTGGGATTTCTTCTTCTTTTCTCTTCTTCTTCACATTTGTCTTCATCGGTTTATATTAAAACACTTTACTTATTTTTAATTTATTACTTTTATGATTTACTAACTTTAAAATAGAAACGAAATGATGAATGCTGATTTTAGTAACACTGGTTTGAAATCTTAAGTTTTACAGAAAAATCCACCGCTTTGAAGATTACAGAAATGAGGGTTTAGCAAAATTTTGGATTAAAAGAACAAATGAATATTGGTTCTGTTGTCAACAAGCCTTTATTTTTATATCCTGCCTTCACTTTGCATGATTTCTATTAACGGACAATACAACCTACAAGTGTCCCGATGTCAGCTTGAAGTTTGACACTAATTCTTACACTAATCCACTAACATACTAATCCTGTACTGCAAATAAAACTAATGGATGAAGGGGAACATATGTGGAAGGCTTATTTTTGTTTGTTTTTTCAGTGTACTAACATCAGCTAAATGTGTACTAACACTGCTCAGTGTGCTCACTAACTTTGCTCACGTCTCCGTACTCAGTTTGTACTCATGGGATGATTTCTTTTCTGATATATATATAGTTGTTGTTTTGTTATTTCACACGCTGAGTGTTGTAGCTTGAAGCACACTAATATGCACAAAAATTTAAGATGGTTGAGTGAAGTTTGTGAAGCAGCAACAGCCTTTAGTCAAGATTTCATCATCATCTTCATCGTCAGACCTCTTGGCGCTTATGCTTCATACTTACAGAAATTTTTATCTGATACTGATAATAATGTACTATGTGCATTATACACTGTTGCTCACATTGTTGCTTCAAGTACAGTTTATGTCGCAATATACAGTTGATATGTCACATTATATTTTTGTGCAAATAAAGTGAACATTACAAAACTTGTAGCATCAATGACCACAGTGTATTTAATTACTATGCAATAAATATAAAAAAGTGAATTAGTGAAGAAAAAGAGCCAACAGAAAAGGACGAAAAAAAAAATTGGGAAAGAAAAGAAATCAAAGATGTCTCTTGAAAATACAATTCATATTAAAGATATATCGACATTTCATATTAATGTATTCGAGCAAACAAACCGTTGACAAATAAAAAAAAATGTATATATATATATAAAATCTGTTTTGCTATAAGTTATACATAATTTAAAGGAAAACATTTTAGACAAAATTGTCATAATTTCCTCCTAATTCACACAATACAGCAGGAGGGACTCCAATGGAAGACATTACAAAGACGTAAATGTTCAGTTTTGCTAGAGAGAAAAAAAATTGTATATAAATACATATATATTTCACACATTTCTCATGTTTATCTCAAGTATGTACTTCACACTTTCAAATAGTCTGGTAAAGTTTTCGTGGTATTATGTAATCCATAAAAGTAGTAACAGCTCAGGTCAAATTAGTCATGACTGAGGTCACCGCCTGCATCTTTACTTCAGGGAAGAGAAGAAGGGAGGTCGGTGAGGATGAGGGATTGGGATGTGAAGAAGGTTTCTTGACGCCATTGCTTATCTTGGGTTTTAATTTGTGTACTTTGGTGTTTGGAGAGAGATGATTGCAATGATTCTGCTTGTGTATGGCTTTGATGTAGGTGCAATCAGCAGTGAAACGCCACTTGTTCCCTCACTTGACCACGACTTACTCTCTGGACGTGTCCAGCACGCACTGGCGAAACACCACCATCAAGGTTTGACTAGTCGCCTGTCTGCTTGCACCCTGCTTGTCTGTGTGGCTTGCTGGCGGAGATTGGCATCCCACCCGTGTCTCCACAGCTTTCTGTGACAAATATTTCAATTGTTGCACGAAATGTTCGCTGAGTGAGGGAATCTGGTGGTTAGCTGGTGATTGAGGAGTAGAAGGTGGACTCACCTCCCGCTCGCTCCTGTTGCTAGAAAACTCATGTTCACCAGGCAGATGCTGAGCAGAAATGGATATGCCATTGAAGAAAAAAAAATAGTAAAAGAAGAAGATTGGGCTTTGCCTCCCACACACTGATTCTTAAACCTAAACCTTCACTTCATCAGAATTAATTGTCTGGAGTAGTTTTAATCTGTTTTACTTTGACAGTGACAATGAACAGAAATAAAAGAGAAACAATGAAGACAGATACAACAGACTAGAAAAAAATTAATTACTGTTAAAATTAATTAGGACGAAAAAATTCAGAAACACCTGACATTTCTAATTTATAAAATATATTTTCATTAATGGAGGGGAGGGCCAAGAGAAGTGCATGGATTAATATTTGATTGTGTTTCGCACTAACAATATTTTTGTTGCCGTTCATCGCTTTTGGTGTTGAATGTGTTACCTGCCTGCAATAATCTCCTCTTTGATGTACGTGTGGCTTGCAGTGACTCCTTTGTTGCCTAGCAGCGAATCCAGCCGCACCTTGCGGTCGAACAAATGGTAACCTGAGACACTTTCATTAACACAATCCAGCTTTCCTTTAAAGAAAAAAGTGACTCGACTCCGATCAACAAAAAAGGACAGAACTCTCAAAGATTGGCCAGGTCACGAACGGGGTCTGCAGAATTAGAAAAAAATAAGATGTAGAGGGATGATGTTTGTGATGCTGTTGGTTCACCAGGTGCGGTCTGCGATGACACGTCAGCTGGAGCGGTGGCGACAACATCGTCTGATCCACAGCTCCAGTCTCCGCCGGCTCAGTCGCTCCTTTAGCATTTTCACATCCTTCACAGAGGTGGCTAACCCTTCCCAGGTACTCTTCTCCTTTCTCCTAGGTGTGTGAACACGGTTGCTCGTAGGCAGCCAGCACCACGAGGCTATTTCTCAGCATAGCTCCTACAAACTGCTAAATATTCTGTCAATGGTCATGAACACGATGTTATGAGTTCACTACAATAGACACAAACACACTAGCTGGGTAGAACAGTAAATTAAAGGCTAACCCTGGGTATAACAGTCAATTGAAGGCTAACCCTGGGTAGAACAGTAAATTAAAGGCTCACCCTGGGTAGAACAGTAAATTAAAAGCTCACCTTGGGTATAACAGTAAATTAAAAGCTAACCCTGGGTAGAACAGTAAATTAAAAGCTCACCTTGGGTATAACAGTAAATTAAAAGCTAACCCTGGGTAGAACAGTAAATTAAAGGCTCACCTTGGGTATAACAGTAAATTGAAGGCTAACCCTGGATAGAACAGTAAATTAAAGGCTAACCCTGGGTAGAACAGTCAATTAAAGGCTGACCCGAGCTCAAAATTATTTTGAAAAAAGTGGATTTAATTCATTATTATATTCTAATTCATTCTTGTCGGAAAACTCGGTTCCATATTAAGACACAATCCTTCGAACATCACATTTATCAAAGAGATTAAAGAAAGAGGCCAAGGAGCTCATAAACAATAGGTTGGCTCATTGACAATACCTCATTAGAATTCCAGTATTTCTTGAAACAAAAACTAAAGAAAAATGCAAAAGTTAAATATATTTCATGAATTGTTGTTAAAAGCCAGAAAATTGAAGCTTACTGTCATTTTCTACCCGGGTTAGTCTTTAAGTAACAAAGCATCAAGTGACCCTTTCACTTTAATCCTAGACTTTTGCTGCTGGAGTATGTCAGTCCGAGTGATTAGTAAGGTTACCGCATGCTGCATGCAATTGTTTTGTGGACTGACTTTGAGAAAGACAACAGTTTAGAGTACTATCGTGTTTATTATTGATAAATACCCTTAAAGTGCTTTAATATATGTTTAGTAGTAAATTATTCACAATACCTGTATCTGTATTTGCAAGTGGTAAGACACTGAGACGAAAACTCTTTATGACTTGTGGTGGACGAATTTATTGTCAGACTGGATGAGGTATTGGTTGCGATCAACAAGAAAACATACAAAGATATTCGCATTTTAAAAAATAATATTTATCAATTTCTACGACTTTTAACATGGAATTCTTTCCCTAAACCTTTAATAATTTTTTATTACTCTCAGTAGTTTCCTACTACCAGTTGCATGTTGGTGTGGTAGCTCCAGCAACCTGCATGAATATTTAATTGTTTTGTCACCGATAGGTCAGAAACTAGTTAATGACCATCTTGAAGGTGTTATTTCTGTTTGCAACATTTCATTTCACTTCTGTTTGTTATTGACTAGAAAGTAAGAAACAGTTAAATTTCTTTCTTAACGGTATTTAAGTTTACAAAATGTCAATCTCAATGTGATTTGGTAATCTGCTCGATCTGGAAAGAAGAAAAAGAACAATAAAGAAGAATGTTGTGGAGTTTCTTGTAATGGTGGTGGTGATGTCTTGCTGCTGCTGATGTTAGCTACGATGATGACTATAACAGCAACTTTTCCTTTGCAGGCCAACGGGCAGATGGTGTGTACCGTGGAAGCTAACGGGGATCCCAAGAATGGCGGCGGGACGACTAACGGACAGGTCCCGCTACTCCGCTCCTACAAGAGGCGTCTGCACATGCGCCGCTCAAGTACCCGGGATGGCGTCCGCCGACAGTGTCAGGCTTCTCAGCCTCTGAGAACTGAAACAGTTCAAGAGCAAGAGATATAGGCCCTGACCCCTGACACTGGGGAAGAGTTCAGCGTCGGGAGGTCAAGAGGTGATGGTCACGAAGTGGATGCGAGTAGGGACCGTGTATATGGGATCAATCAAAAGACTGCGTTCACGACTGTACTTCGAGAAGAAACGACACATTTCCATTTTAGGGCTATTTTACTGTAAATTATAAGTGAGGAGGGCAGGATGAAGATGTCAGGTCTAGTAGAGGGCTGACTAACGAAGCCATTAAAACTGAATCAGTGAATTATTTCTGAACTGTTGTGTTTAACAACTCATTTGCATGTTTTGTAATGAGATTAAAAAAACAAGGAACTTTTGGTGAACTTGGATACATATCCTTTGAACAATTAGAAATGTAATATCTTGAAACGATGTACTATTTGTGATTACAGATTAAAGGAGTCACGTGAGCGCTGTCCTGGTAAAACTGTACAAATTAATGTTATGCATACATACAGGTTAGTTACACTAAGCAACTGCCTGGCACAAACGAACTGGTTAACACAATGACTTGGTGTGCTTGCAAAAGAGTTAAAATCTTTAGTGAAGTGAGAATACGAATACAAATAGTTTATTTGTGATAGAAAAATAAAGAGATAGAGAGAAGGGAGAAGAGTGAAATGTGTATCGGTATTCGGTGAAGCGAGCAATAGAGAGGTATATAAATATATATAGAGAGAAGTAGGGAGCAGGGTTAGAACGCATCTCTAATAGCGGAAAAAATATTAGTTTGCAGGTAGCTAGCAGCTGAAGAAGGAAAAAATTGCCATTTTTCGTGTAAAAATAGATAATAATTTTAATTTGTAGAAATCTATTTTTATCATGTCATACTCCAATCAATAGTTAATTAAAAAAAGTTGCCTTTTTTACCTCCATAAAGTAGGTTTTAAAAGTTTAATTTATTATTTTACAAATTGCTTATTTTCCTTTAGCTTTTTTAAATTACTTTCTGGGGGGACTTCAGCTGCTTGAAACAACTTGATTAAACCAGCAAAATATCGAAGAATGACTTCTAAGCAAAGAATAATTTTGTTGGCGTATGTACAAAGAAAAAAAATCATGTCCAACGGCGTTGGACAGTTCACCTGCCTGCTGTCTAAAATCAGCAAGAACAATATAAATTTAATAACTATTTATTAACCAAGCACCGCAAGAGCAGCCGTCAGATGGCGTTAGCGGCGTCGGGGCCACCGACAGAAAATCCCTGACCTCCAGGAAACCTTCCAACATTAATCAGAATAAAACCCTGCAGCCAACCTCCTCGCACGTGGACTACGTGTTCGTGAGCGCGTGCGTGCCACGTGTCGTTGTGAGAGGACTGGGGGATGGATGACGACCGTCGCGGAGTTCACGTCTGCTTTCATCATCACCTTACTTCTTACAGACTCTGTCAGGCTCCAAGAACTTTTCAAGAAGCCATTAGCATTTGGGATTGTATATATTTTTTTTTTTGGTAGTCGAGGATGCTGACCATTAATGCGTCAGGGCGAAGGGCAGAATTAAAGATGACTGTGCACTTTGACCCCTGTAGATAGAATTAGCCGAGAATTTTTTTTGGAGGCAACGAGGGTTAAGTACATTTTAGAGCCCCGCTGGCTGTTCATTGACTTTATTCTCCTCCCTTCACTAGACCTGTGTGTCTGTTTGTTTGTTAGTGCGCGTGCTGAATAATTACACAGTTCTATTGTTTGTCATATTATCAACCAGTTACTGAATTTGTTAATGTATACAGAGGTGATCATCCGTAAAATTTGCTCAAGAAAGAGAGAGTGAGAGTGAGACAGAAAGAAAGAGAAAGAATGTGTGTGTGAAAGAGAGAGAGAAAGAAAGAGAATGTGTGTGAAAGAGAGAAAGAATGAGAGAGTGTTAATTTGTTTGCGCACCGTGATGAGGACTGCCTAAAGAAATATATTTACACAAAGAAGTAACAATATTTTACACGAGTGAACGACGAGACCTTAGGTTGTGTGTGTTGCTATGATTTGTTGTCTCCAGGTAGGAGATGACGACTGTCAGGTGTGCATTGTGATGCACATCACAGGACCTGCAGGACACTTACAGGATATGTAAACAGTTGACACAAACTGAACTTTGTAGTCGAGCTTTGGCGTTTGCTTTCGTCTTTCCTGACACTATATGTAAGCTTTGTATTCTTTGTGAGAAATCATTTACATCTCCCTCTTTCTCCCCCAAGTTTTATTCCTCCATCCATCCCTCTGGTTTATCTCCTTTGTAAATTACATAAACTAACTCGTGCGAAATCCTCCTACGTGCACGTGTGAATTTCTGTATAGTGTGAAAGTGTGTGTGAGTGTGTGTAAAATATTCATCTACAGTCTCACCACCATAGAATTATTAATTACACTGCATGATGGATGCTGGTGTGGATGTAGAGACTTACGGTTGGTTGCATCGTTAGTCGTTGGACGATGACGAACTGAAAGTACAACTTTTGTCCAAAAGAAGAATTACTGTTGAGGAATCCTGATGTGAATCTGTTGTGTACAGTGCGTTGTGCTTGCACCGCTAATGGTATCGAGATGTAAACCACAAATATTGAATTAAAATAAACAAACCAGAAGCTGCTTGGACGGAATTTGTCTCGTTTGCGAAAGAGTTTCCCTGTCTGTCTGTCTGTCTGTCTGTCTGTCTGTCTGTCTGTCTGTCTGTCTGTCTGTCTGTCTGTGTTTTTGCTCAAGCTGGAGACGAGGAAGGAGACGTGTTACTGAATACTCATTATAGAGATTTATTTAGAGGAATAGTTTTAGAAAATGACAAATTAGACATAGCGATGAAGTGTTCACAACAATCTGTCCCGATGGATGTGTTTAGAAGTTACCCGAACTAATGTCTAGTTGACACCCAGGCAATTTAGTTACTTAATGAACATAAATTACAATTTTACCGGTGAACGAAAAGGATGAAACGGAAATTTCAAATGTTAAGGATGTAGTGTGCGGTAGAAAAGCTTATTTTTGATCACGTGACTGCAACGCATCCCTGTCATTGTGCTCGGTTAGGAAAGGTGAGCGAGTACGGGTTTGACAAATAAAATTATAAAGTTTTCTATCAAGAGCATAGGCTGATTACAAGAAAGGTGAAGAAAGTATGGATGATGCATTTACAATGTGTTTGCCTCCTTTTTGAGAGTGAAGGAAGGAGAAGGAATTTTTCACTTGCTCTCTCAAACACTCATTCACAAACATATATTCACTCATTTACAAACATATGTGCATGCACACTAGTGCACACACACACACACACGTGCACACTCCCTTTGTCACACACACACTCCTTCTCTCTCACACACACCCCATCCCCCACACGTACACACACGTACACAGACCTACAGACACTTCCTTTCTCTTAGACACACGTATATATATACACACACACTCACACACATTCACACACACACACACACAAAAGTAATCTACCCTTAATATCTCTCTCACAAACACGTACACACTCTCTTACACTCACACTAACAGCATACATCACACACACACACTTCCTCTGTCACACATACACTGCACACCACACACTACATACCACACACACACAAGTAATCTAACCTTAATATCTCTCTCACATATACGTACACACACACTCTCTCTCTCTGACACACACACACACAAACACACCGGCGCACGCATATTGGCTCAGACCCAGGAAAACTTCAATGGGGTGATCATCGCCGGCTGACTCCACTTTACAAAGTATGCAATTCATTTCACATAAAAAAATCTTGTTGAAATACTTCGATAGCTTTTCGAGAATACATGCTCCCACGAGGGAGGGAGGGAGGGCTACCTTCTCGCTCAGTTCCTGATGTCTATCACAATGAATCAAACCTCTAAATGTGTTTGTCATCGCGGTCCCGCCACTGGATGATCTCATCGTCTCTATGGCTTTCGCCGTTGTGCCCTGGTGAACTACTCGGCTGATGTTCATTGTTGACCTGATCATCCTCGTCGTAGAATACAGCCAAAAGCGGTTGCTGTGGTTGAGATTCTCTGCCCACCACAGGAAAGTCGGCCGATTTCAAAGTTCTTGGAGTCCTTGATCTTGGTTGTCTTACGATAGACTTTCTCATCTGTTCAAACTTTATCGTCAGCCTGCGTGGGTCGGTCCTCTCTTCATATGAATTTAGCATGTCGAAACATCTGTTTTGATGTTCCTGATTCATTCGTATCCTACAAGCGGGAAAAAAGTGGAAGAAAAACATTTTCCCCGAAAGTCACAATGTGTAAAGCCAGCGAGATTACAGAAAGTATTAATGAAAGTTCTGGAATAATCCCCACATTTCAAAATAACCCGAATTTCAATCATTTGCTTCATTTACAAAGTACTTACCCATTAAGAAAATGCATCAACACTAGAGTGAGATTCTATTTTTAAAGAGAGAATTCCAGTCACACAATATCAACATAACAAACTTTCGTCTATACGACAGAGGGTGAACAGATGTTCTCATTTGCAACAAGCAATGCTAGTGTTTATCATTAAAGTGTACAGATGAAATATACTGTGCAGAAATTTGACGAGAAACTCTCTAAGTATACACCAAACAACCTGGAGCTAAGTACAGTGCACGCAGCTAGGCAGTAGATGAATTATTAGAAGCGAAAACGAAAAATTGACATGACTTTTTTCTTTCGTCTTGTTAGTATGGTAATGTGCTCGTGCCTCATGATAACCGACTCAGAATCGCTCAGTTAGGATTCTTCCTGTAACTGATCCAGTCGCCATTGTTTAGTTCCGCATTCGTTTTCACTAACAACGCAGTTTTGTTTATAGAAAATTCTTAATTCCGTAGTCATCTTATTAAATTCTTATATTATATAAAATAATAGTAGCTGCTACAAACAAAATTGTTTGCAGCTTTTGGAGAATCTTGTTTAGAGGACAGAAGCGTGTAAGCTATGTAGCTATAACCTAGTACATACACTGTGCCTAGCCCCACATTTCTACTGGCATAGCTCACTTGCACATCCTGACTTGTGCACAGTGTTGGTCATGCTGCCCAAAGCGCTGAGACACATCATTCAATCGGTTTAGACGGCGTGACCACGCTTCCGCCTAGAAAGAGAGAGAAAAACAAAAATACGGGTTAGAAGCCTCCTGCTCTTCTCCCTTTCTTCCTCCGGTATAGTTGTAGATTTGAAGCCTTTGTTGTCCACGTATTTTCTGGTCTGTGCACTCGGCTCGCTGTTGGATGCTGTTTAAATACACATACACGGGTGGATATCACAGACAACCACATTCATTGTTACAAAAAAAAAAAAAATAAATAAATAACCACCCACAAACACAAATAAAACACAACGAGCCATGCACATAGACAACTATTTAGCTATTGAGACAACCAGCGAGAATGCCAGACATGGCCAGACGACAGGCATACAAAGGCACAGGACGTGAATGAGAGAAAGCTGTGTAAAGGGAAATAACCCATACAATACGTGCACATGCAGATCACTGTGTTGTTTTCTAGTTGCGTCCCTTGCTTAGCTTAGACATCCTCAGGCTTCTGGAAGTTAAACGACGAGGCCAAGTTTATTAGATAATTTTGCTTCATGTTGCAAGCTCGTTGAGTCTCTTGACAACACATTAATGCATAGTTCTTATTACATTATAATAACTTACAGGAAACATATACTCACGTCAATATACGTATATACACTCATTCATGCATACCTAGACATACACATACTCAGTACAGTATTTTATTTGTAAGTGCACTTGAATTGATGAATATTCAAAATATTATAGAGATATTATATAGAGATATAGTGTTTTATATGTAGAGTTCTGCACCGTCCATTACGTCTGCCACCTATTCTAAATTAACGAAACAACAAAAACGAACAAATAAGAAAAGGAAGAGAGCAGACACAAATCTAGTAAAAGAAATCCGATAAAACAGAAACACAGAAATTTTCCTGCCTCTCACCAACTTCATACTGGCTTTATACTGGCTCGGGGGTTTCTTTTTCTTAAGCCCGTACAAGCGCCCTTTGGACGCTCTCTTAGCATCCTCACAGCAGGCGGGGAAAAGTCCATGGAATTCTGCCCATTCCTCCTTTGAGACGAGGGGCTCGACCTTCTTCTTGCCTTCATTTTGCATGCTGCGTTGTTTGGCAGTATAAATGTACCAGGGACTACTGCGGTCCACAGCCAGCTCCGTCATCGTCTCCTGGGGGTCTGTAAACACTGATCTGAAATGTTTACCTTTGCGTGTATACAAACAATCAATAGAAATGAATTTGAAACATCAGAGAGAAGGTCGCCAATGGCTCCAGCACCACACACAGTAGCCTGTTGAATAAGTGTAACATGCTGAAGCCACCCTAGCAATAGGCAGCTGACCACCACGAGCAATGATACAAAAGTAACAAGGACAAGATGGTCACCGCCCTCAGAGAAAGCTAGCCCCGAAAAAAAAGTGCTGTCTCCAGCACATCACTACACACCGACTGAAAAGCTAGAGGACTATTTTCATCTTTTTTTCCAAATCGTTACACTTTGTGTGTAGTGATACTATTGTTTATGTGGAGATACTACAATTTTTTTTCAATTCGTCGCAGCCACTGGTTTCTTTTTATTTGGAGGTATTATTTTTAATTTCTACGCATCTATTACCTGCCTCTGTTACAGATAAAAAAAAATACAGGTAGAACAATACAAAACAAAAAATAAATAAATAAAAGAATAAAAGAAATAACTAAAACAACATTCCTCCCCCCCAAAAAAAATATATAGGAATATATAAATATATAAATAACAGGGCTGTCCTTAGAAAATAACCTAGATGTTGGTCGGATACTAGAAGCCTAGCATAATATTCCCAGAAATAACTCCCAGTAACGAGCCATAACAGTGATGTTAGTAACAAAGCAATCAGCGGGAACAATTAGTTATCACATTTGCACATGTGCCTGACTCGGTAATGGGTCTCACTCTCCATCGTTTCTACAACTTTACAGTACGCTTGTCTGTTGTTAATAATCTCAACCTCTGGAATTCCGCTTGCTTCTGGCAGAGGTCCTGAAGGTACTGCACGACGGATCGAGTCCGGACAGAAACTGGTCTAGAAGCCGGTGGCTTTGGTGGCAGGTATTCCACAGACATAGGGACTTGAAACCCGAAACGACTTCGTAAATCCTGTAAAGAGATAATTAGTCATTACAAAAAGTTTGTAATACGAGTGTGTATGTGATTTCACTTTTTACTTAATTTCACTCAAGCAGAACTGTTGTATACTGTAATATTTTTGTTTTGTTTTTAATGCCAGCAAAATTTGCTCAGATTAAACTTTTTGATAGGAACTCTGTAGCACTGCTCCACCAGGTCCCACATTCCAATGGCGAAAATACATTTTTTTTTACAAACAGAAGTAAAGGTCTTTCAAAATAAATCAAGATGAAAGGATGTCACCTGCAAATCCCCACGTTGAGGTAACCACTGCAATTTGGTCGCTGGCTTGCAAGGTGGGTAGCGGAGCAATAAGGGCTCCAAACCCGGACTACCTTTGAGTAGTGACTTCGATGTGGTCCTGTTATTTATAAATATATAAATGTATAAATAAATATATAAATAACAGGGCTGTCCTTAGAAGTTTTACACACACACACACACATGTGCATACGCACACGCACACGCATGCTGATTACTGTCGATTTGAATGCATGTGACGAACATGGTATAGTTGTCTCACTTGCTCATCGTTGGAAACCTCTCCGTAAAGCAGATTCTGACTACAAGAACAGATGATGGTCAGTGACCTCCAGGACGCACTGCCAGGTAAGCTTCCGGTGACAGCAACCGTCATCCAGGACAGTGGGAGGCGAGAGATAACGCAGCGGTTATCGTCGTCTTGACGCCCGTGAGACGTCTGCTCTACAGGCGAATGCAGCGCGCTGACTGTGACATGTCGTCATGACGTCAGAGTAAGAATGACATCATTCCTGATACGTCAGTCTCAAAATGACCTCACATCGGTGACGTCACGTTCTCTCATCATTTCCAAATATTTTCTTCGTCTTTTACTGCAAAACTCTGACTTGTCGGAATTTGTGGAGGTGAGTCATGGTTTTAAAGTTTTGATATTTAATTTTCTTTTTACTTATTTGGAATTTCTTTTGCTATTTTTGCTATTTGCCTTTCGTGGCTATCAGAAAGCGTAAGATCAATCAATGTGTTGGACTTGCAAAACTTCGAGATAAATGTGGAGAGATTGCTTTAGAATCAAAGGGTTTTGTGTTGAAAGCTTTTCTACATCTAATATGTTAATAGCACGTTCTTGGTTGACAAAGTCATTTTTTTCTTAAACATTTTAAAAATATAAATAAATTTTTGTCTGAGATAACATTTTTAATAATAGTTCCGGGATCGAAGATCAGTTGCTTATGTAACCCATTAGAATAAAGACTTACTTTATTTTTATTTTTTGACAGTTTCTACTGCTTAGAAACGTCTTTAGGTTCAATCTAGGGTAGAGTACAAATATTTAAAAAAATTCTTTGTAGCTATAGTCATGCTTGTATTTAAAGTATGTAAATAAATAAACAAAACATCGGCAAGACCGTAATGAGACAGGGGATTAACAGACTGAGAGGACTTACGAGCACGGTGTGCATCTTAATCTTACAGGTAACCCACAGGTGTGAAGTGGCGAGAGGATTCAGTATGGTGCAAGTGTCTCACGTGCTTGTGACCCCCACACCCTGACCTCACCCCCACACTTCTCTAGCACTGACGATTCACGAGTGAAAGACGCTCTTCATTTATTCATCCTTTTATTATCTAGAAGCATGACAAATTCTGTTTCACTCTACGGTGTTCGTTTGCCATGTTCGTCGTAAATAATAGAGCACGAATGTAACATTACTATAACATCCTGCCCATCTATATCTGATATCTGTACACAGGCAACGCGAATAAAATGGAATATTTGTCTACCAGTAAATATATATATATGGTCCATGGCACATCCATAAGGTTCACAGTGAACAAATACAAGACATGCGTCGTACAATAAACTTTAGTTACAGCAAGGCAACAGAAAGCTTCCACACAACTAAAGCAGATGATGGAGCCATCTGCCTTGAGCAAACTCAACAGCACTTTTAACAGTTTGTGCTTTTTGTCTTAAAGCCTGTAACATTGCACTAAATGAGTATTCAAGTTAAAGCAACAACCTCAGTATATAAAATGCATTTAAAGCTGTCGTAAAAATGTCAGAAACACCACATGGCGGCGTTTGTAAAGTAAACAAAACCAGATTGAAAAATCAACAAAAGAGAATATTGCACACCTGGAAAATTAATATGAAAAAGAAGCTTAAAGGCCGAAGTTTTGTGTCCGGAGGAAAGACAGTGGTATCGCCCGTGCGAGGGAAGGTAGGAGTACACGTGGTGGTGTACCAGCCAATAGTCAGCACCGCATGTACTCCTACCTTCCCTCGCACGGGCGAAACCATTTGAAAACACGCCCATTTCGACTTCGGCCTTTAAGTACATTCATGATTTATACAGCCAGGTCTGTAATGGTCAGCATCATTGTTCTTGTTCACAAAATAACAATAGGTACACAATTGATGCGCAATCACCGATAAATTTTATTTCATGAGCATAAGTGGTGCACAGGTCATGTTGGATTTAAATTACAAAAACAAGATTTGACCCATGGTCAAGTAATTTTATTACTGAACCCGAAAAACCTCACTCCCGTTTAGCGAAACTTCTTTTTATGAAGTATTCTATGAAAAGTGAGCATGTGTGAACAAAATATGACTGAATGAATGAAGAAATGAATGAATGAATTAGAACAAAGTTCATTGAGAGCACAAGTTTTAAGATACCAGAGACTGATGAAGCGTTCGTCTATTCAAGCATCGACAAGTAATCTGTTCTATAAATACAAAACAACTTGTAGAAATGTTACCGCAATGCCTTTCATGCATTGACCAAAACTCACTTTAGCCAGTTCTCAACAATCCAGAAAATATTCTTGTCAAAAATGACGAATCTGAAGAAACACTAAAGCAAAAAACAAAAACAAAAACAAAAAATCATTGTTAAAATAGAGCATTGCACAAAATTCCACAAAACCCAGCAAGATTTTAAAGAACCACTCGGGTCACGTGTTACTTGCCGCTTGAAATCCGTTCGGCGGCAAAGAGGTTAACAATTTACTAGCAGAATATGCAGAAAAAAGTGAACATTTATTATATTTAGACACAATAATGTCCAACTGTCACGTAAGACTGATGTCTACATCACCATTCTAACACAAACACCGGCGAACATAGAAGACTCTAGTACTGTTCAGTCTTCTGATTTCTTAAAGAAAAAACAATTGAAATGGCAAGTTATGCCTAAATGAAAACACAGATGTTCTGAGTCTTTTCTGCTTAAAATGTCGGGCTGCGAAACAATCGTTTGCTGACAATCGCGTGTAAAAGAAAGTTCTGGAGCGGCACAAACAGGCCGCCATGTCTTCGTGTCCAGCGACGTCCTCAAGTAGAAACTTTTGTTCTTCTCCGTGTGGTCATCTGAGCGCTGGGGATCGTGTGGTACAACTTTAAACTCGAGTTAATGAATAACTAAGCGTGCCAGACATTCTGGACTCCTTTGTTATCTTTCAGTTGTACCTTCTACGTCCTTAATTAGGAGTAACTCGTGTTCTTGAACGAGAGAGTAGGAAACATGGCGGTCCGTGCTTTGTAAGTGGTCCGTTAAAAATATGTATTTTGGAAGTGAAATAGTTTTAGAAAGCTACTGTGTATTATTTCAACAACTCTCCATTTCAGTTACCTTTCATTTAAAAATACAATAAGTAGTTCTGTCGCATTTCTGATACAGGAGGCCAGCATGTAATTAATCAAATCTGACCGCCATTGTCGCTTTTATAGCAAAGTTCAATACAGGTCAGATCCATACTTTATGACAGAGAGAATATGAATGTATATGGTATATTCATAGATGACAGCTGTGTTCAAACACGATATTCTAGTGTTTTGGCCTTGGAATAACGTTTATGCTCGTCAACAAATCCATGATATAATCAGGTGTGCACCACAGGTCACAGAGTTCATGGTATCTTTATGCCTCGAGTCCCCTGTAGATTATAGATAGAACTATAATGACAGACTGGACATGAAGCGACCAAACTGGTGAAGGTGGCGCTGTAAGGTCACGGCCTTGCCTAAAGTCACGGCTTTACCGTTACCTTTGGTCACTGACGTCCTCCTTCCGTTCCTGGAGGCCATCTTTCTGTGCTGGCGGGGCTCGCATCTTCTCCCTCACCAGGCGAGCCAGGTATCCAACAATTCACATCGCCGATTGCCTCATGGCATGAAGAACAGCTACTGTGTAAGGAAGCCATATGCCTTGGGTTCGAGTGGTTTTCGAGAGAAACGAGCTTCTAGTTGTCCATGGTTAGTTGGACCGATCATGATTCACTTACCATTTTCGATTACACTCCTGCATATTATTCATTGTTATTATGGTCCAAAATAAAAAAAAATTAAAAAAATGTTCAGGAAACAAGTAAAGTATGCTAGAGAGAAAACAAATAATAACGAGAGAAAGAAGAAGAGCAAGAAGGTGGGAGGAAGGAAGGGAGATAGTACTTGTTGCTTGTTTCACAGAATTACCATTCTTCCTTCAAGAACAAATGTTTTTCTATTTGTCAAAATTCGGATTCCAGATCATCTTTGCTGGTGTATTGCAGGTTTACACTTCAAAAGCTCTGATACGATGTGCAAGAGTTTTTCTCCATCTCTTCATCCCTTATTTACTTTCCTTCAAAAGTCATTGTCATTGTTTCCGTCAATGTCCAGAGACTGACGAGTTTGTTTCTGTTCCTCTATGTGAATTACGTGTTAGTCATCAACATCTTCTGCAGGATGAACGATACAGTTTTTTTCAAAACCAATTTGTTGACGGAACATATCCACGGGGTGGTGAGGCGAAAAGCATGGGAGGCAAATACACCAACATGTACAGCAACATGAGTGATCAGGAAAATGAAAAAAAATTCTCAATGGTTTTACAAAGCAGTCCTTAACCCACTTGTTCGTGTTACTGGTCCCATGTGCTTCTGTTTTGTTCACATCTAATCCACGCATTACCGCAGTTCTCTGCAAAAAACTGTTAGAAGTTATTATTTCCGAACATTCTACAGTCACAAGGCTCTTTGTCGGTCCTTTGTTATGGAGGACACTGTCACCTCCCTACAGATCACCCTCGTTTCTACCAGCAAACCGGGTGATAAGCAACACTTGCAAAAGATGCACAGCGCTGCCTTCAACAACAATATCCAGTCCCTTCCATTTTCAAGATTCTAGAAGAAAGCGGAATATATACCTGATTACTTCTTTTTAAAGAATTAGTTTTACAGGATTGCAGTTGCTTGTAAGGGATAATCCTGAAATTCCTTTAATAGCAATGTTCCACAAAGCGGTATCTTCTGAAGAACTTGGAGAAAACAGTGTCTTTCCAATACGATCTTCGGACATTTTAATGTATTTATCTATCGTTTCTCTCTGTGATGTAAGATTTAAAAAAATCGAATAAATTAGAAATTCTTTCTTAGTAAATCTTGGTGAAAGGTGAACTTTTGAGGTCAGCTAATTGTTTTCCATGATCACGTTTACACTTTAGGGTCCAACAAGCTCTGGTCATCAGATACTGTTAGCTCTTTCGACTTCGGGTTGGGTAGCTCTTCCAGGCGTTTTTCTAGCCTCTTTCCCATCTTAAACACAAAATAGTTTCGAATGGGACTCCAGTCAGCCTTTGGACACGTCCATTTCTCGAATCTCTTTGTCGGTCACCTTCTCCTCTGCAGCCAGTGAGTTGAAGGGGACACTTTCATGGTCTATGTCAGGCATGCAGTCGCCGTCGTACTGCATGTCGATGGATCCGGAGTGCAAGGTGGACCTGGGGCGGCCAAACAGCTTCTGCGCCCTCATCTTGATTCTCAGGAGCCAGTCGTCGGATTTGTTGTCGGAACTGCTGTCCGACGACATTCTCGTCAAGCGAAGATCGCTGTGGGGGTTGATGTCCCCTGGACTGCCATTTCTAGGCAGAGTGGAGGACGGGTAGCGGCCGGAGGACTTACGGATGGAGGAGAGAGCAAAGGAGCGGGTGAGGGCGATGCTGTCCCTCCGCAAACTCTTCTTCCGCTTCCACATGCGACGAACTTCGGCGTGAACCTGTACAGAGGGAACATGTTGAGGTCTGCAGGTGATTTTGTGATAAAGTGGTAAATACAAAGAAATACAAGAAACTGTCTTCATGTCTTTTGGATGAACTCGAAGAGATGACACAAGCGATAGCTATATGATTTCATCGTGAAATGTATGGACCCAGGTTTCACAAACTTACTATTTCTCTGTTTTAAACCCTGATATATAATAAATAAAACTGTGCAAAAATTTGAAAATTTTTTTGCTAAGTTGGAAACACGGAGCAAGCTCACCTCCTCGTTTAAGAAGCAGAAGAGTAGAGCGAGTATAAAACCCTGTAACAAACAACAAATGTTCATGTAGCTCATTCAAAGTTCCTGGAATGTCTTCTTTTTCGACTCATACAACAAGTGTACCTTATTCCCTCTACAGGGCACGCAAATCTTGGTTCTTCTGTCACTTATTTTCTCCATCTATTCTTCTTGTTCCTATTCGCACCCAGTGGCTGAGCATAGGGCCGCAACCACACCCCGCTCTCCAGCTATCAGAAGAGTAACAATTTTTTCTCCAATTGCGTGAATCAGATTTAAAGCCATCAACATTTCTTTAAAAAAAGGAAAACAAATGCTAAAGGGAATTATTGTGGATTTAGTGTTTTGAAAATAACTGATATAAGGCAGTCCGGTGACCTCTCGGGTCAACATTTTGTGAAGGCGGGGACTGTCATGTCTTCCTCGTGATACTTTCTTCCCCAGACCCTTAAGGGAATAAGTACTTTATTCAACCGCTTGATCAACTCAGGGAAATACACTGAACTACATG
The DNA here is from genome assembly GCA_004794325.1 of Pomacea maculata. NCBI lineage: Eukaryota > Metazoa > Mollusca > Gastropoda > Architaenioglossa > Ampullariidae > Pomacea > Pomacea maculata. The sequence continues at coordinate 102 of SRHC01003514.1, read as the reverse complement.
GTTATCGAACCCACTTGTGTGCGAAGATTTGCCATTGGATGTTAGTGTGTCAGGGACGTGTGTCGTGTACGTGTATTGTGTCAGGGACGAGAGTTGTTTCCC
>SRHC01003513.1:509515-542052 GCA_004794325.1 Pomacea maculata | reverse complement strand
AAGTATGAAGGTGGCATGCGTCTGTCGGATATGTGATGTCGTATTACCCAAGAGTTTTTAAAAAAGGCAGAAGCAACAGACACTGGACAAGTTTTTTCCTTTAACCTCAAAGCTACAGAAAAAGGAAGTTACCCCCGATTTTATAATGTCACGTGTGCTCATGGAGGGGGAATCCAACAGTAATTCCACCCCTTCCTCCCCACACCTCCATCCACTCACGTCGTCAAGACGGCGAGTTTTCTGATGTTTAAATGCTTTCGTTAATGTGTTTATGTTTATTTAACTCCATTTATATTGCATTCTAACTGTTCTCATTAAAACAAATACCTACATAGCGTGCAACTTTCAAATATTAGCGAGTCAACAGAGGCTGGGAACCAATTAAATCTATTTCCTTTATTTCTTATGGAAAATAATGTTTCGGATAACGAACATTTCGGATAACGAACAGCTTTCCAGAACGGATTAAGTTCGTTAACCGAGGTTCCACTGTATCAGTGTTTTAAACTTTTTTCTGTGCATGATGATGGTTATAGTGGTGTATCTGGAGAACCCAGGGTTGATATACAAGCATATATTGGAAAAAAGTACTGTGTACCAGGCACAGCATAGTAATTAAAAATAATGTTGCTCCCTAGGAGACCTTTAACACGTCAGTCGAAACCTGTCCTTGTCATCGCCTGTAGGAAAAGATGCTGAGAGTGAAGTCCGCGGCTGTCGTGTATTATACAAGTTTTTAAGGAGTTTTATGTCCTTGTTTGAGGGTGCTTAAAGGGGTGACATACATAAAAGACTCGTGTCACAATAGTGTTTGTCACACTGTGTCACAGTGGCAGCCAGCAACATGCAGGTAAAGGGCAACAACTCACTGCACGTTGATGTCGCTCTTGCGTTGTTTGTTGATGACGTCGTCTGTCTTCGCCCGCCAGTTGGGGTCAGAGGTTATTTCTGTGACCGAGGCCTGGTCGACAGCGAACCCCACACCTGGATCAGGGCCTTGAAAATAGAAGTTCGTGCTGACAACTCCTGCAATGAAGAGACACAACCAAGTTACTTCCCTTTGGTCTCTAAAACTTCACACACTACTATAATTATCAATTACAAAATAATTTTAAAATAAGCGTGCCTTATATGTATAATAGTAGTCGACTATGGCTTATGAGCATGAAATATACTAAAATGTCTGTTTCATAAACAAATTAAGGAGGTTTTTTAATTGTGTTGTCACTTAGCATGGTCTAAATAAAGACTGAAATAGTCTTTAGACAGTAAGAAATGTTTTTGTAGGCGTCGCCGAAGTTCGTATTTTTTAAAAGCATTCACGCTCCCCTCTAAATCGTGTCCTCATGTCAGAGGGTAAAGTTCATGTGATGACGTCACATTACGTTTGCTGGGAGCTTGGAAGTCGCCGCGGAGTAGAAACCATCCGTCTGATGTCCGGACCAGTGGCCGCATAGCTGCGTTAACGTAATCCTTGGTGCCGTCTGCAAATGACATTTGCCATCACGTGACCACCATTGTTGACACACAAACACACTTAAACACGAGCACACTTTTTTTCTACTCTCATGATAAGACGTATTTTTCCCCTCTTTAAGGAGAAGAAAAGATTTACAAAACATTTTTCGCTGAATCTTTCATCGATATTAACATACAGTGGATATTATCATTATTGTCTCAATATAACTATAATTGTTATTGTCTTTTGTCAATTGTGGCTGTCGCTCTTTCCGTCTGTTTTGTGTATGATACTCACCTGGAAACTCGAAGCTGACCTCCAGCTCCATCCTCTGCCCCAGTTTATCGGGAAGATCGTTCAGGATCTTGATGTAGCTCTGCACGCGGTAGTCCTTCCCGAGGGTCACCTGGATGCCCTGGCCTGGACCCATCCAACTCGCCGTCCTGCACCGCGAAACACTTCACATTTAGAACTGGGCTGATACTGAATGAATCAGCTACTCTTGGACAGCGGGTGTAGCCCTGTGTTTTTGGCTGGGTAGGCCTACCCAAGACCAAAGCAGACTTGGAAAAGAACAGTAGAAAGCGAGGCAAAGGACGTGGGAACCACAAGGGTCAACTGAGGGGTGCTCCCAAGGGTCCGGTGGTGAGGTGTTGTTGTAGCCCTATGCTCCTCAAGAAATAACAAGGAATAAACTAATAAACTACCAGGCCTACCCGGACAGCTTATCGGAAGGAGACCCTGAAGATTTAGCCGGGTAAAATTAGCGGAAATAGTGTTTCATCAAATCGAGCACAGAACTGGTTAAGACCTAATAAATAAACTGGGCAAATATCTTGATATAGAATTGTTTTGTAAATACCTTTTTCTTATTAATCTGAGACTGACATACTAACATACTAACTAGTACACTAAATTACTAACACAATAACTAACATAGAAGCTGACACCCGAACAGACGAGTCGTCGAGCTTCCCTTCGGATCGTTTCTAACATTGGCTTCTGCTTTTTTTAACCTGTGAGTCATTTTACTACCGAATGAAATGACATCTTTGTTCATTGAATATTTTCACCACGAAAATTATTTGGTAAGAGGAGCAAAATGGAATTTCTAAAGTTTACTGAATTTTTAAACATTATTTTTCATGCTTTTCTTAAAAAGCGTGAAGAATTTTACCCTTTGCTAAAATTCCTAACATGCCAGTGGATCAGTTTTCACCTAGTCAGTGAATCATGAATCTGGAAGTTGTTTGTTTGTCGGGTTAACTTAACCCCTCGCTTCCTTGCTCATGCCGAAGTCCATGAATACGAGCCGTGGTTGTGAAGGGTTAACAGTTGGAAGCAACACGAGTTTCTGGATATTGTCTAAAGTCACTAACTCTTTATTCCTTTTGAGAAAACTTCGATCGCTGTAGCTAACAGAATTATGAAACGACATCTGCTTTAAGTAACATATACAAACTATTATAAAATCAGTTGTAAGTATTGAGTGTTTGCACCTTCCAGGTATGTACTTTCTCACTCAATCTCCTGACAGCTTGAAAGTTATCTAAAAGTCACACTTAGTGAAAGTCTGACCATGTAACCAAGCCCTTATCTTCTGTGTCTTGTGTCGTGCAAATATGAACTGCTCAGATAGGAAATTATTCATAAACTGAAGGAAAGAAGTGCTGCCACAGTTCAAATGTAGTCAGTCCTACACCTGGACCTTCTTATCTTGTATTCTATTCAAATCAAACTTCTTTGTGCCCCAGTCACAACATTGAAAGGAGGGATTTCTTCTTCGAATAAATTTGAAGAAAGAATAATGAATAAGAGTTGAATATTTTAGTTTCCATGATCGCTTCACTGTCCCAAGATAAGGCACAGTAAACAGGCTGAAAGTCATCATCAATAGGACATTGAGGTCGCCCTGACCCTCAGAGGTCACGAAACTTCCCTCGGCAAACATCCGTCACGCTCTATACTAACACAAAACAGCAAAAAAAGGTTCACCTTCTAATTATTTTTCTCTTAGCCACTCGAGTATATAGAGACAGGCACCTTTGATGACGTATCATACATCTATGCTTACATATGCGCGCGCGCACACACACACAAACACACGGGATATCATCATCGGTGCTGGCATAAAACTCAAACCGACTATTGTTACACTTGATGCTAAGGCTAAAGACTCGTCACATGTTGTATTAGTATTGTACACACCTGTTGGTTACACTGAGATACTGTTTACCAAAGCGGGTATCATGTGATGCAGTCAGTGTACAGACGAAGCCCCAGCACTGGTTCCACGAGGCGGTGCCAGCCTCAAAGTCTCCATTCTTCAGCAGCTCGGCGTTGACCGACGTCAGCAACAGACACGTGCACAGGACCGTTACAGCCTGCATGTTCACCAGATTGCAGACTCTACTACAAACTGACTTCTCTCCTAATCCACCAAACTAACCTCCCTGATGACTATTTTATAGTCGCCGTTATCTGACGAGTCCCTGAACTGTATTTTCGGACAGACAGAAACAGAAAAGTTGAGGAAGATAAGAAGGTCGGGGTAAAGAGCAAAAACCTTGTACATGTGTGGATGTCAGTACATTGGAAGACAAAGGGATGTTGAATAAAATGGTCTGAAACATTGAGAGATAACATGGGCGGGGCCAGCTAATTGTTTTAGGTTGATTTATTTTTACGTGTTCAAGGCCACGACCCCGAAACAAAAACCGTTGTGTCACTTGCTTGAATAGGTGGGAAAACTTAGATATTAAAATACAGTTTATCTATAATTTATTACTATGGATTTCTTCTCCCTTCCATTATCTTTCTGTAAGTTTTTCTGTCGGTTCTATCCTGTTTTCAGCAGGTAAGAATTTCCTGTGAGTATTCATATTTGCTGTAGTTGACAGGCCCGAGTGTTTTCATCATCGTGTTCTGCTTACAACTTTCATTGTAAAGAGCAGAAAAGTTTTTGAAATGAAAGTTAGTCTTAAATATCTCAACATCTCTGTCCTACCAGGCACAATTGATATTTGCTTCTGTTGATTTTGTAGATTTTACCTGACAGGTATAAGATGCCATGTAAGTGGTTCACCGGTTCACTGCTACTTCGTGAGAACGAGTGTAAGAGAACTGAGGGACGACTGTGTACTTTCCTCCCCAAGACATCCCATACCTTCGATACTGTGTTGGGTTGACAGAACTGGGAAAACTAGTTTTTGTTGACTAGCCGTCTGAGCCTGTTGACTCTTGCTGTTAGGTCTGTGCAGTCATCTTCACTTTACCCTCTCTTACAAAAATTCATCTAGGATAATGACAGTGTGTGTGTGAGAGAGAGTGTGTGTGTGAGTGTTTAAGTGATAGTGTGTGTGTGAGATAGTGTGTGTTAGTGTGTGCTCACTAATGTACACATTTGGCTCTTATATATTTCATCCTCTGTTCAAATCATAATTATTGAATATAATGACATTGATTGTTCATTGAACAATGTTGGTTTTGGGTTACTGTAGGTTAGATGTGTGCACTGAATGCTTACTTTTCAGACAGTTACATTGACTGATCACACCAACACAAACACCGCTCACTCACCTAAACTTTACTGGTATATATATTTCTCCACTTTACTTACTCTCAAACACAAATATTGGTTTGCACGGAGTAGCTTGCCAAGTCAGTATTGAAAGAAAAAACACTTGTAAGGAAAATTCGGTACCCACTGGGCATTGGCAATACAGTTCAGAAGACCCACCCCGTGTGTCAACAACCGAGTGTTCTCAATGAAAGTGTCTATATACAAATTCTGATCGCGCACTATTCGACAGTTTCCAATAAGGTTCTTCTTGTAAAGTATTGTAGTAGCACAGACACACACTCTTTCTTTCTCTGTCTGTGTGTGTGTGCTCGCACGCATGACCTGTCTACATATATGAATGTGTGGTCTCCCCTGACCTGCACTGTTGGAGTTGTTAATAGGACTCATGCCCTGGGCTCAATGCATAACATTTAGCGCTAGTTAAATGGCTAAAGCCACTGTCAGCTAAACATCTCTATATCTTGTGAATACCCAGGCTAACCGATTTTTCTTTAGCCATACCGCTAGACCCTAGCAACGCTCAGTGTACCCGCCCATTGAGCGCTGCACCACCAAGTGATACAGCTGCAAAACACTGACGCCTGTACCCAGCGAATCCACAATCCACCCGGTCTCACCTCTAACCTCGTGAACCAGTTTGCTGTGGTTACCAGGCCGCAAAATCGCTGACGCGTCTGGTGGGGTAGATTCGTACACGACCTTTACAGGGCCACCTACGCGAGGCGAATGCTACCTGTTCAGCCAGGCGTGACCGTGTCTGGCCGGTACCCAGAGGCAGTGCGGTTAGACACCCGCATGGATTAAAAGATAACACGACATAGTTGCGGACACCACGACAAAGGTTGCTACAGCGCAACACAGAGCTCTGGAACCGGACAGCTTGTATTAGAAACGGGATGTTTGATCTTTCCAGGGTGGAAGGAAAAGAATAATCAATGTGCATTAATTCCCGGTCTTCGGGGTAGAACAGACACCGGCAAGCGGGGTGGTTTCACTTGCAGTTGTTTTGTTTTCATGGACTGTCGAGTGTTGTCAGCGGGAATACAGTCGAGCTGTAATTTGTGTTGACTAACAAAGGTCACATAACATCGTTTAACAGATATCGGTGTTAATTAATATTACTACCTGATGACACTTCTATTACGAGGACAGAGAGTGTGACTCGGGATTATACACGAGGACGACGAGGTGCGTTACCCTTCCACCCCGGAGAGGTCAGGAACTGCTCAGTCTCGACCTCAGGTCATGTGAGGTCAGCTCCAGACTCACCGTTAAAGGATGGTGGCTGCTGCAGCAAAGACACACCTGTGATGAAGGAGAGAGACACAGGTACAGGTGTGCAGGGAGGTAACTCGCCATGCTATCATGTCCTTGCTGGAACTGGCGACTATGGTGGTCGCCCTTGTGGCATGTATCGTGCCTCTTCCCATGCTGGTGATGCACCTGGTGGCGCTCTGTTTCGGGTACGTGTGAACCGTTATTATTATTATTTTTTTAAGAATATGTATTACCTGTAAATTTGAGTTACATCAAGTTTTTTTCCGATCGTAAACAAATCTTTACTATTTTTTAGCAATTCCGTTGTTCAAGTACTATGTAATATTGCAAAATTAATATGAAAATTGAAATGGATTGGGAAGAAAAAAAAAAACAACCTACTTTACAATTATTGTGGTTTCCCGTTACATGACTACGGTCATGCATGATCGGTGTGATGAACGCGACTATTGACATTACTTAAGTCACGTGTCTGCGTGTTTCAGGGTTCGTTTCCTCTACAAGAAGGTGAAGATGACGACAGACGAAAAGCTGCCAGGTGTGTCTATCATCAAGCCACTGAGCGGTGTTGATCCAAACCTCACTATCAATCTCGACTCATTCTTCCGTTTAAACTATCCTCTGGTGAGTAAGCTTTTGACATGCTTCAGAATAATTCAGATAGGTATAAAATAAGACAAAAAAATCTTTTATTATGTTTATGGACCAAGCAATTCTTTTATGGAGCAGAGCTTCGTGCTCTAAAAGGAAGACTTAATACCACCCTCCTCCCAAATCAGTACCATATTTCAGTCATATATATATAATGATCTGAAGAGAAATCTTGTCTTAAAGGTATAGAGCAACAACTGTGCGTATTGTGGAGTCTGTGTGTGTTTGAATGATTGTAAAAGGGAGAGAGAGAGAAGAAAAAAGACTGTTAAATTTTCTCGTTTTGTTCCAGTATGAGCTACTTTTCAGCGTAGAAGACGAGAAAGACCCCGCCATTCTGGTCGTCAACAGTCTCATCAGTAACTACCCTCGTGTCGACGCGCGTCTGTTTGTCGGTGAGACGACCTTTAACCTAACCTCTAACCTCCTCCATTGTTTTCTTCGCAATTTTCGCTTCTATCGATAGATATCATGTCGAAGCCTGACCTTTGTGGCAGAGAAAGGTGTGGTGGAGGTGAGATTGGACCTCACAACCCACAGATCTTGCTGGCATTTTCATGTTTACCGAGCGCATGTGCCGTGTGACCAGACCCCTCAATATATCCATACATCTCATAATTCACACTCCCACTTGACATACGACAATGATGAAAACACTACATTGTATGAAAAAATGTCTGTAAGGTACCTGATGCACAATTCTAATATTCTTAAAATGCAAGATAATGTTCTATGTAAATTTCCTTTCTGTATTGATGCAGGTGTCGACAAAGTAGGCCTCAATGGCAAGGTGAACAATATGATGAAGCCGTACAAGATGGCGAAACACAACCTCCTTCTTATTTCTGACAGCAATATCAAGAGTAAGGTGTTGTCTTATATAGATGAACAATATCTCCATCACTATGGTTACTACGAACTTTTATTTTCAGGAGAGATAGGAAGGAATTGGGTTGGAAGAAAGAGAATGAAAGTAGTAAAAAGAAAAAGAAAGAAAGACAAAAGGAAGCAAACCAAAGAAAAGAAGAACGGAAAAAAAGTTAACAGATAAAGAAAGGAAGAAGGGAAACAATAAAATAAAGAGAGATATAGACGGGAGCTTATTGACTTCTTGACTCTAATGCTAGTGGACTTAGCGTGAAGAAGTGTGTTCGAGTGTATGATTGCTTGCTTAGGCATCTCAGTTCCGGTAAACAAATCTCAACAGATTATGCAATCATGACTATGATATTTATTAGTATAGCATCTTTATGTGACTTGTTGCAGTGGGAGAGATGATGTTAAAAGAGATGGTAGCAGAAATGACTCCGGAGGTTGGCATGGTCCTACAGATTCCCTTCTCCTGCACCAGAAAAGGGTTCGCTGCACTCTACGAACAGGTCAGCACATAAAGTTTGACACTTTCTTGCATGTTTGATCATGTTGATTAATAATGTGACATATATTTCATTGAAGTACACGATATACTAAGGTAGTGAGTCTAACCGATCAGGGTTAACATTCATGGACATCGGCATTTTGTGAGATGCATTTGACGCCCACTGATGACTACGTGTCCATGTACACAGCTTTATGTCTGTTGACATTTTGGTTTCCATGTGATATGGATGTGGATATACCTGATTTTCCAGATGAGCTTTGGCACGATGCAGGCCCGCAGTACACTGAACGCTGCGGCCATGGGCTTCACGTGCGCCACCGGCATGTCCTGTCTCTTCCGCCGGGACGTCCTGGACCAAGCGGGGGGCCTGGCGCCCTACGGCAAGTACCTGGCTGAAGACTACTTCATGGCCAAGGCCATTAGAGAGCAGTAAGATCTTACATATTTCTCTCTATATATGGGAGGATAAGAGATCGACACCTATTTCCTATTTTTTCCCCTTTGATTGTGAGGCTATAGACAAATCTTTATGTATGTGTGTGTGAGAGAGAGAGAGAGAGAGCGAAGCCAAGATGAAACAAGTTTGTAAATTGTTTATTTATTTACTTATTTGTCCATTCTCTAGTCGGAATAGGGAAAGGTTTTAATATGGGATATGAGTATAGTATATAAAATACTTTCATTTACTTCAATGTTAATGTGTAAAACATTTAAGATTAATTAACTGGATAATATTCCTTACACATTCTAGATAAATTCTGTTACCAAGTTTCCTAGAAAGAGAAAGATACAGAAAGAAGAAATAGAGAGAGAGAGAGGGTGAGAAAGAGAAAAGAAAGAATGAGAAGAAAAAGGGATAAGGAGATAAAGAAAGAAGACTAGACTCTAGGCCAGGGGTGGGCAATTAATTTTCCCAAGGGGCCGGATGAGAAACTGGGATTCTGATTGGAATACTGTTTGCTTTATGGTGGGTTTTTTCCTAACATTTCACTGCCTGCTGTCTCTAGGGGTTACAAGGTCATCACGTCGCCGTCGCCGTGTTTGCAGAATAGTGGGCACACCTCCATCACAAACTTTAACAACAGGCTGATTAGGTAAGAATTAGACAATAGTCAACTTATAGAAGTACAAACTCTGTTTAAGACAATTTAAGATTGATGTGTGCAACGTGTAACCGAAAGTTCTTATAGGTTAATAAATTTAATTACTTAAATTTGGTTAATGTACATGCCTTTCATAGCGCACTCGAGTTATCACAAATGAGACAACTGTACCTCAAATGCAAGATTAGTGGGTCAATTTTAGAAGTGATGGCATTGTTTACCGCTGCTAATTTTTTTGTGGTAACTGGCGATAATTTTTTTGCGAAAATAGGAGGCAAAATATAACTTTATAATTATGTTGATTGTTTGAGCCCCTGGTATGGCAAAGTTGACTGTATTCTTGTTCATTTTGTGAGGCCAGGTGGGGCAAGCTGCGCACCGCCATGTTGCCCCACCTCATCGTGCTGGAGCCGCTGTCTGAGTGTGTGTTCAGCGGGGCGCTGCTGGCGTGGGCTGTGGACTACCTGACGGGCTTCTCCGGCCTCACAGTCTTCTTGCTGCACGCACTCGTCTGGCTCCTCTTCGACTACTGTCTCTTCTGCATCATGCTGGTGAGTAGTGTTCAAGTTAGGGTAACAGCAAAATGGACCACCCATAAAGAAAACATTTCTCTATGTCATCTGATTCAGTTGCCATAGTGAGGGATTTTTAAAAGGGCAGCACATTGTAACATAAGTGGGTTGAGTCCAGAACCAAATTATCTTTTCTTAAATCAGTAGTCATTTTTTTAATTTGAGTCTAAGTATCCGATGCCTAGATGTGAAAAAAATATCTTACGGAACAATGAAGCCTTCGATGGGAGACCACTCAGAGTCTTGGGTATAAAAGCATAAGATGGACCAGTCCCAGTGTATTACGACTTTTTTCACTCTTAGAATATTCTAAATTTTCTAGAGTCTCAGCTACTTTATTTCACTGTACTTACTTATCGTAGGAGCCAATGCTTAAAAAGCAAAGAAAAAAAATTCTGGTGTTTATTTGAATAAAAAAATAAATATGAAAGGTATTTGTCTTTATTTACACTTTATAATTAACTGTTACCAATTAAAAAAGAAGCTCAAACAAAAGAAACTATAAACAGAACCACCTGACAGTTTTTTCTTTATTTAAGGTGATTAACACTTTTTTTTTCGTTTGTCATGCACAAGGGGGGACCACTCCGCTGCTCCAAACTTGAATTCCTGGTGGCGTGGATCTTACGAGAGATGATGGTCCCGTACATTGTGATGAAGTATCACATCGACCCCAACATCTCCTGGCGGGGCAAACGTTATCGTCTCAAGTGGGGAGGTGAGATCGCTCCTTCTGACCCCACGACCTTACAGCAAGTGACCGTGGTGTGAGCCAGCTCCTCCTCCCTTGTGTCCTCCTGTTTTCCATTCTGTACCAAGAGGTACAGGATAAGGAGAATGGACTGTGTGAATATGGACCACGAGCCAGATGTGAACAAATTTAACTTACTTGAAAAAAAGGGCATTCTTTGTAGAAACATGGATCAACTCAGAAGACACACCCACCCGAGGGCTGGTATTTAAACATTATCAGGGAGACACCCTCTGACAGTATTAAGGACCAGATACATTGACAGCTGTAGACAAAATGAGATGTACTGAGTAAAAATGAAGACACTCGTGTCACAGTCAGAAGACACAGTATTTATCAGCTGGTCTTCTGAAACCAAGGATGAAGAGGGTGAAATCATCATTTAAAGTATTTACCTCTAATGTCCATGAAATCTGTAACAGATGGAGACGTACCTTAAATGAAAAGCTTTAACTGTGATATTTACCTGTTGGTTGTGAATGTTTTGCTGTTTGTACTCTTGTAATAGCTAAAAATGTTCTGTCTTTGTTTACTTTAGCTAATAAAGTGTAGGAATACAACTGGAAGCCGATGTTCGTATAATATAGGGCTATAAACGTAAAATATATGGCTATAAACATAAAATATATGGCTATAAACATAAAATATATGGCTATAAACATAAAATATATGGCTATAAAAAAGAAGCAAGTAAAAGACATCTACAACATAACTGTCAAGGTAATTTGTAAATGAAAATGATAAGAATTTACAATCCTCTAATATTCCAGAATAAGGAATAGCTCTTTGCAAGATCCTTTCATTATCACAATAATATTTTTTTTAATCTGTAAGGAATTTTTAAAAATCTGTTGAAGTATAACTTACTAATACTGAGCTAGCGTAGGCCGGCAAGGTATAGACAAAAGACAATCCTTCACTACACTTTCTTGTGTTTATAGGGAATGTCTAGTAGGTATCAACCACGACCCAGTTCATGTCTGATTTGGATTAAAAACATGAGGATTAAAGGGTCTACTTGAGAAAAACTTAGTAAGAAATGACAAATAAACAAAGAATACTGTCTTACATGCTTAGTTATTTGCTAATTAAGTGTGTGTTCAAAGAACATCTAGAGATGTATATGGGGTTAATATTTTTGTTACATTTGTATCCCTTGGTTCTTGTGTCTGTGTTTGTCTTCTGATCACTTAATGGCGGTGACCGGCTCAGAAGCATCTCGTGGATGCTTTGTCCAATCGCAGAGCTTGATGATGTGGCTTGATGAATGCAACTGATGACCTGCGATGACCAGCTCATGACCTGCTTGCTTTACTGTTTGAACTGACTTTCACATCACTGTTGCTTGTGAAATATCATTGCTAAGGATTTAGAGTTTTTTTCCCATTAGAAAAGTTTTGTTCATAAAATATAAAATAAAGTTTTGCTGTGTGTTTGATTGATGATTGATTGTTCATGGGAGACAAGAAGCTATAACTAGGAGTACTGTGGGGTTTGAGAGTCTCAAACCTAACCACTCTCTTCCAAAAAACTAAATTTTTACACAAAACTGCAGAGGTTAGATGCACGCTTGACATTTCTAAAGATTGTACATTCCTCAATTTTTATAACATGCCTTATAAATATAGTTTTTAAAAAGAATTGTGATAAGTGACTAAAAACAATATATCAGTGATCAAAATGAAGCAAGTGTTATTCACATAAAAATGATAATTGATAAAGATCATCTACATTCTACAACAATACAACTCCATATTATTTCCGAATTAAAATGTGTTTGTTGGTAGCAATATGGTCGCTCAGCATTGACAACAATGACAGAGGGCAACAAAACAGCTCAGCTGATGTTATTCATGGAAATTATCATGGGGCTGGATTTGAAATAAAAAGATGAATTTAGGTTACCTGACATTGACATTACAGCAGTAAGTGGATCACAAACACAGTCAAAGGTGAGAGAAGGTAAAAGTACTGGTGCACTGGTCTAGCCATTTAGTTGTTAACACTAAATTTTAATTAGAAATGAATTGATCACAGCCTAAAAATATAGTGTAAACAACATAGTTAAGCTTTCTGTGAAATCAGATATGTTCCCCTTTCCTAAGGGGAGGTGAGAATAAAATTCTAGTCATCTGTGCAAAGGCCTTTTGAGGGGAAATCAAGGAAGTAGTTTTGTCAGTGTGTTTGTATTGCCAATCAGTTGCCTGGTGCTGCCACTACACACTGTCACAGCACTCACAACAGATCAGGTAAGGGCAATCCATTGTACTTGATGAGCTCCTGCCTTCATCTAATTATTCTTACATGTCTGTACATGTTTGAGTAACTTAGTTGTTTTTACATAGTATGAGTCTGATTTTTTTCCTAGCTCCTCCCCTGCTGCAATTTCCATGACTACAAAAATTTCCAGGCGGATTTTTAAAGTAATGTTTGTCTTTTAAAATAAATTTAAACATGCATTACCAGTTCTATAATGCTCTATTCCTTGAGCATTAAACAATATTTTATCTACACTTTCTCGTCTGTTTGTTGTTTGCTGTGAGTCATGTTTAGAAGTCTAAAAAAAGAAACGGGGGAAAAAAACACAAGGATAAAAGTGAACATAAGTAAACATTTAGCACAGTGACAGTGATTTTCCCAGCGAAGATATTCTAGGATTTAAAGAACGATAGATTGTTGTATCTTGCAAGAAAATTTTGAACAGTAATGAAAAAGTGCACATATGTGGTCGTCAACTTTTATTTCTACCTCCAGCAAATGCTACGGTTTACATCAACAGGTGTTCACATAAATATATGGAACTCCAGCGGTCGCTATTTGTACACTAACCCGGAATTAAGATACATGGGGCATTTGAAATTTGTAGAAAAAAAAAATTACAAAATATTGACTAGAAAGTGATAAAAGGGTCATTAATGTACCTGCAGCACCTGTTCTAGTCATCATTTTCGAATGGTTTTGAATGTGAATGCCTGAGATACCACATCGAAAGCAGGTCAGTGTTGTCAAACAAATCTATGAGTCACCCTCACACTGTGCTGCAAGCCAAGATATCTATACAAATATACTTTAAAATGTATGCTTTAGAATAAGAAGCTATATTTTCTGTCAACAGCTGTGGTACTCAACTGACTGGTTTTCACGGGTGGAACCATTGATGTGGAGATCGGGTGTTCTACCCCTCAACCATCTTCACTTTATTGGTGATCCGCTGTTACAGCTTTACTTTAGCACTATACTTGCTGACATCTACTTTTCTTATATTTGTTCTTTTGAACAATGCAAGGGTTAAATTTTGTACTTTATATTTGTGGGTATAAATATGTGGACATTTTAAAGAATACCAATACGCAAGTAGATAAAACATGTTTGCCCATGTGTAGTTGCGTTTATGTGTATTGTAGTGTAAAATGTAAACATTTCTTAAGACCACTTCATTCCTAAATTTGTTACTAGAATTACCTGGAAATGTGTTAAATTCTTATTGGTCTTTTCAGTCATATCGCACTTTTTGAAAGTAATATACTTATCATTACAGTTAAATCCTCGGTGTTCACCATTAAGTAAAATAATTGTATTTTTACTGTACAAGTTGTCTTTATCATTGTCATTGTGCAGTTTCTTCTTTCAGTGTGTCAATTTTAAAATTGGAATGGACTGGATGTTGTCTTTTTTTGTTTGTGTTGTTTGTTTAGTTGTGTCTTCCCGTGGAGCAGTTCCTCGCGTTTGGAATGAGGAGAAAGAACAGCAAAACCTATGTCGGGCGTCGAGTCGACAAAACTAAACATCGTCGAATGATTAGATTTCTAAAAGATAAGTGAGTACAACACACCTTCACTATTATTTTTCATAGGTTTTATTGCTGTGATTAATCATACGGTCTGGATAACCTTGGTTTCCGTGTCTATTATGATTTTATAATCTTGACCTTCATTGCTTTATAAAGAAATAAACTTTTTTTATTAATTGTGCTACGTGACTTACATAATACTGATTCTCAAAATGTAAAAGTAAGGTCTTCTTCCATTTGCATGTTTCAGCATCATAAATTGTTACTTTAGCTTAGCGTGCATGTCTAATACACATTACAGAGCTTTGTGTCTATATTCAAGAAAGGAATTGGTTTTTGCTTTTGACTTTAGTTTGTGTAAATTTCTTCTTTTATTGCTTCTCCTTTTGCATTTAATGATTATTATGATTATTATTCTTATTCAGGATCTGGACCAGTTTCTACACACAACAAATTCCAAGCATCTTTGACAATTTATATCGTACCTGGTTTAAAGCCATTAAGAGAACAGAACAAGTAAGTTTGTGCCTGAGCCTGTGCATGTGATTTAAGTAGTTTTTACTTCATGCTTTAAAAAAATTACTTTTGAACATCAAGAGGAAATTTCAGAATTTTGTACACATTCATGAATCACATGTCTTTTAAATTAATAAAACTTAAACAACACCAAATACATAAGTGAATAGCTTCAATGTTAAGACTACACAAGTACCTACGTTTGACCATTCCAGTGTAGCTTTTAGCAAATGTGTTCAGGGTGTGTTATTACAATAACCAACTATATCACAACATGCTAAGTGCATTATTCTTGCAGGCTTATCGTCTTCTCGATCATTTTTCAAATATGGAGTGGTTACAAAAATTTTTAATCCGCCTCAGCTATTCACGTCGCACCTTCCTTGCTCTTCAGTGGTAAGATCATTATTATCATCATAGTTACTGGCCAACATTTTATCATGAATAATTTGGTTATCGGTTCAATGAGCTATGGAAGAAAAGAACGATAAATGTAGCCAGACTTTTCTGTGAGTTGTGATGTTTGTAGGTGCGTACCGCCCAGATATTGAAAAATAATATCATGAACTAAGCTTTACCCAGTTCATGCTTCTCACTAGAGATACTTCAGATTGCCTTTCAACAGTTCACAAGATATGAGAAGATCCATTGAAGAGAAATTTGTGGGTTTGTGTAAAATTGTGCATTCGTAACAATAAAAATATAAAATGTCATTATAGCTGATTGTTTCATTTTTGTTAATATGATTAGGTGCCGCCTACACAGTAGTTACTTTGGAAGTAAAGCTGGAAAAAAAATGAATAACAGATTCAGGTCTGAGGATGTACAGGTACATCAATCTTTTATTTAGCGTAATGTTGATTGGTACTTTTACTTGAAAGCTGTGAAAAAAAAAACCAAACTTGAAGAATATTTAGCTTACAAAAACTGAATTTTATTAATGTTTGTCTATTTATAAAAACAAAAACTACAGTTGTACATGATATGGTTATTTTTCACAATTATTTTTAAATGGTAAAATTCATTCTCCCAGACAGAAAGACCTGTGCCTAATGCCGACTCTGGTGAGTTAAACAAAATGCTGCTGACTGCGGTGCCTAAGCCTGCAGACATTTTCGAGGTTGGAGCTTCAAACATTAAAGTGGAGGTAGATGCAAGAGTTTTTTCTTTTAAAAAAATATCAATTCGCGAAGATCTACTATGAACCAAGTGATCTTCCTATAAACCGTGACAAGCGTTTCAAAAACATATTTTATTATTGTTCTGAGCTTCTATTGTTCCTTATTTGCTATCACCTTATCGTTAGTGACTAGTATATAAACTTTGTATATTATGTCATGTTTATACATATAGAAACCAAAAGGGAACTCAGAATCAACGCTTTCATACAATTGTCATTGTAATACAGATTAATACAACTTGAATAATTGGAATAACAATTTGTTACTGAATGTACTTACTATTATCTGTCTTCAATGTCACCTGAGTGTAAGTGATTTACCATCGCTTACAGATGGCAGACCCGACGATAGAGATGGAGGACCCCGACGCTGGTGACTGTTCTCAATTTACTCAACAGGAACTCCTGAAAGAATTTGGGTACTACCCAATGGAAACCGAGAGTCGAGAAAGTGTAATATTACTACTACTATCTTCCTTCTCCTCCTCTTCCTCCTCCTTCTCCCCCCTCCTCCTCCTCCTCCTCCTCCTCCTCCTCCTCATCATCATCATCATCATTATCATCAAAAGGATCTTATCTTCATTATTTTGTACCAAGTGCTGATGAGAAGCTTAGCCAGGTTGACACTACCCAATATAAAGTTATTCAGATAAGGCGAAAGATCAGAAGAAATCATTGCTGTGCCACCAATGACAATGGAGGTTGGTCAGCAGCTGACTAGTAAAAATGGAAATAAATCAGAATGTGACCGAGGTGTCACTATAAAAGAGTGGCAAACACCCTTTTGATAACTTCAGTTCAAAGGAGGGCTACAAACTACTAAATATTTTCTTTGCAGGCGGGCTTCGAAGTTGTAGTGCCACTCTTGCCCCTCTCAGTCAACTGGTGACTATGCTGGTGGAGTTCGAAAATTTTGAAAATAAAGTTTTAAAATTTATAGTCAATAGTGTTGTTTTTATACTTGTGTGTGTGTGTGTGCGCGTTGTTCATATGCATCTGATTTGCGGAACAGAGAGAGAGAGACAAAATATGTATTTCATGGAAGGGTTAATATACTTTTCAAGGGAAAAAACATAAACAGCGAAAGATTAAGCGAAAGCAAAAGAACAGACAAAATAAATAAATCGAGTTGCAGCTTTACCCGGGAGAGTACACACGTGCCAGGTGACTAGTTTTCCAGCAGAAAGGAAAATTATCCACGTTAACCTTGTTGACCTCCGTGTTTACACGTCTATGGTGCTAGTAGAACTGCCAAGTGTTCATCTGACAGGGCGACCTCTCCGTACTCCTCCCCCTCCTCATCTTCAGGTTTCTTTCATCATGCAAGTTCCGGGTGACGGATTAGACCGTTGCGATAACCTGGAGGTGACCTCGCTTGGAATTTGTTTTGGGTATGAGACTGGAGATGTAATATGCAGCAACCATTGTGATCTGGGTACAAAGCAGGCAGAAGGTTGATGTTCTGGTGTAGAGAAATGTAGCCAACCTCTCCAGTAAAGTTTTGTGTCCGTCGTGCTATGTTATTACCTCCCCTGGCTGTCCCCGTTGTAGACGTAGTTACCACGTGACGGCGTCTGTGATAGTTGGTGGTGGTCAACGTTGTGACGTCACGTTAGTACAAACACGACTAACAAACAGTTCCATTAAATTAGAATGGAATCTTTGTAATGGGTATTCACACTGAGTTTTACCTAATCATTATAAACATAATTTACGCCCTTCTTACCCTCTATCTCTGCAAGGGAGAGAATCGATTACTGACTTTCATCAAATGTTGGTTTCTTCTCTTATGTAGCTCGGACTAAACAGGGTAGAACTTGTTACAAGATGACTTTCACGACATACACTGCTGATGGAATATCTGATTGAAGTAAATTTCTAAGTAATAAACAATTAAAACGGTGCTTTTACCTTCGCGTGACCATCGGTTGTTGCCTGCACTCTAACCAAACAAGTTTCCTCCAGGGTATGTGTAAAAGTTTTGATATTTGCATACAATTTATTGATCCACAAGCCAATAGGTATCCAAGTGGAAATAATTATTTTTAAAATGTGAATTGCACACTGTCTTACGTAACCTACAGGAAATTAAAAATAAAGGCATTTTTTCATAAAGTAAGATAACTGTCCTGCATAGTGCCTTAGAAAAAAATATACAAGTTCGTCAAGTTACAGCTTAAAGATATAAAGGTAAAACTTGGGGTCAAAGCAATATTACTAAATTCTCGATTGTTAGTTAAAAACGAGACTTCCGCAAATTGTGAGAATCGAGCTAGGGGAAATGAATCTGAGATGTAATGGTTTTAACAAACAAAGCTCCTTGAATGGGCATCGCTCGTGGAAATCTCCATAATGCTACATATTTCAATTAAGCTCATAGTTTTTGACCAGCTCATGCAAACTTTCTCTACAGGACAGTTGTCCTCGTGCATGACCATGGGAAGGCAACCATGACGATTCTCTCCCTTGAGCTATATGTTGTATTCTGTACTGGAGTGTACACAACTATCTTCTTACAGCTTCTTTATAAATTAGTAAACAGTGTGTAGGAAAAGGTTCAGAACCTGTTCACTTAACCTGACTTGGATGAGTCCCACTTAACGATGCCTATGTCAATGTGTTGCTCATTGTAATACTACCACGACTACTAATGTACTTTCTTTTGTTATGAATTATAAACGGTGCACTCTGACACTTTCGAAAAATAAACGAGTACGTGTTTTCTTATTAGGGTTTTATATTTTCTTAGTATCTTGTATAATAAAATTTTTAAAAAACTCGAAAAAGTTTTAAAATAACAACACTCGGTACAGCGCGCTGGTGTGTTCATTACGACTGACACACCACACACCTGTATGTTAACACCTGTGTGATAACAAAGCCATCTAGCAGTAACTACAACCACAACACACTTCTGAGTATTGAGTAAATGAAGTTTTCTGTGTGAATAGTTTAAAGATAAGTTTATAAATAAGCATTTCTTCAGTGTTGGATACAATTCGAACCATTCATAACTGACAGACTTCTAACGTTTAAAATATTATGCACACGGATTTGAAAAGAGTTAAAGTGTAAGCTGACAGTGACATACAGTACATACAGAGAAACTCATTCAGAAAGAGTGAAGGAGAGGAAGGCAAGCTAGAGACCCTTGAATGCGATATACAGCGTTGCCGACCTACAAACACACAAACATATTCATAACTTGTTCGTCACATCGGGAATAACCATAATGACCAGAGGTTCTTTTTATCAACAAAAGTTATATCCTGCTGAGTGTTGTCACAGTACAACAGGTGAAGACAGAGATTTATCAAACCTCTCCTCTAATAGTCCTGTAGGTAACATTCTGATCCTTGGTGTCTCCTGACATTTGCAGCAAGAAACTGATGAAATTATTCATACCAACGCGTGAACACACAGATAAAAAATGTACATGTCTATAAACTCTTTAAACTCTTTGCTTTTAGCTGATCTGAGGTCTGTGCCACTAAGTAGTGTTCTTAACCTTTAATATCAAAGAAATAATAACACATGAGCGTCTAATTCCTTTAAAGAAATGCAGACTTTAATAAGACCTCAATTTTAGGAGTAAAGAGATTTACAGGTGAAAAAAGAAATGAAAATGAATGAGGAATGGAGGAAGGAAATCGCGAGAGATAATTTTGTTTGCGTATATTTATTTCATAGGTTTCTTAAAAATCTGTTTAAGTTTCACAAAGTTTAGTTGAAGAACTGCCTCACAGGTAATGCTTATAGTTAATAAACTCGTTTGGTTACACCAGACAGTCTCGTCATATGAGCTTCTAGTCATACATTTTTTTACAGGCCTTGATAAATGTAAATACTTTCCTGGTCTACCTGGTCTATCGCTCTCAAACACTTGTTTACAGGTACAACTGGCGTGATGCCAAGTTGACGGCACGAGTGAAGTATATCGAGAACGATCGTCAGTCTTGCCCCTCGCCCTCGTCAGACGACAGGGACGACACCACAGCTCGACGTGCACACCACCATGATGTAGGCCACTTTGTTTATGGTTTACCATGTAATTGGGGTAATGTTTTTGATTACTTAAAATATTTCGCTACAATGTAGAGTAATTTTTATTTTCATTTGTTCAGTTTCTAGATATGATTTCTTTATTTATTTATGATTAGGTTTCGGAGAATGCTTGAGAGACACGTAGAAGGAAAACTTGATAACAAAACCAGTATTTACCCCCAAAACACATGCACACACAAATTAACAAAAACCGGCAGACAGAAGCAAAGAGAGAGATTTGCTAATTGACTCGCAAGAACGAGCACAAGAAATTCATAATATGGAGATATGACAGCAACACTTAGTATATCATGGTGAAGACAGACTTACCTAGCTGTGAGGGTCATTTCGTCCTGCTGATACACCTTTGTATACAACCCTACCTGGCACCCGTCCAACATCTTTCAGTTCCTGAGAATTGTCAGTAAGTTTATACTGGTCATTAGTTTTGTTTTTGTCTTTTTTTCTTTTCATTAGATGACAGACCTGTTCAACTTTAGTATGAATCTGATGTGGGGATACAGATAACAGCCTGACGACCTCTTCACACACCCACTACCAGAGAGAAATGATTTCAAAGATCCTCCTGTTGTGGTTATCAGTACTTGTTGACGGTGTCCTCGGTGAGCTCCTTGACATCTTCTTCGTGAATTTTTTTTATTATATGTAATACTTTATGTATATTTATACAGACACATCGAGTGGCCAGGAAGTCAAAAACTTTGTTAAAACGTGATCGTTGGGAACAGGAAAAGATTTGTTTTTCAAACAATTTCTGCTTATCAACAGTTCTGTCTAATAATAGAACACCTGATATTTTCTGTTTCAAATTATTACATTGTATAACTCATTTCTCAGACTGTAAACTGACATTATTAGTAGATACCTACCTAACAACTGTGACCTGATGATGTAAAACAAAAAGAAAACGATGATTGCAATCAAATTATAGAACATATTTTTTGAGTTGTCAGTGTGTCACAAATCCTAATCCAAATACAAGGAATGCCAGCTAATTTGTTTATAAAGGGATGTAATTTAGTGTAAATATTACATATATCTACTATGCTGATTCCTGTCAGGTGTGCGGCCGGCTTGTGACATCCCGCCAACAGACTTAAACCAACTGGCAACCATCACGTGCTACCTGCCAGAGAAAGTCTTGCAGGATAAACACGGTTTTAGAGTTACTCACCTGACTCGTAATAATACAGGTTAGAGTCTTTTCCTTTTATTTCTCCCTCCTTTCTTGAATACTTGAGTAAGTGCCTTTTCCATGAAGAGTTGTATGTGGTAAAAGGTAAAAAGGGTTTTGGGGGAAAGTAAAAAGAGACTTGACAGTTTTTTTATTGTAGGTAAAATTACAATCCTAACAGTGTTTTACATGTAAAGAAACAATAAAAAGTAAAAACACAATGTGTCACAGTTGTGAACGCGGAGTGGGAGGATGGCCAGTATATGTTCTCCCCGGAGGATGACATCTCAATGGATGGACAAAAGCAAAATGACCGGTTTACCTTCAAGATGTATCCTGTCACACGCAATCGTACCGGAGTATACGCCTGCATACCTGAGGGATACAAACAAGAGGAAGTCGGCACCTGTACACTGTCTGTAAAGTCAGGTAAATCATTCAACTTCTTCATTCAATCATTTTTAGGTATCCAACAATACACAACCGTTTGCTGATTGCACTTCGTTTTGACAGAGTTCCTCTATTCGACTGTTTTATTTTTGTATAAACTCCCCCACTTGACACTTTCTTTATCAGTTCGATGACATCTTGAGATTTCATATCGTCTTCAAGGTCCAACCGGACTATTTATGTCATAAATATTTTAATACCTACAGTTTTAATAACATAGTAGAATAAAATTATGTTTCCTTTCTATAGTTTCAGAACAACCAAGATCTACAGATATACCACATGTTGGAAGTGTCAATGAAAATGGTATTTTTAAATCGATAGTATGTGTGTATGAAAGTGTAAAAGTATATGTAACTGTTTTGTCTATGTACGTGCGGAGGGCAGTTACTCAGTGCGGAGGAACTAGATGTTTGTCAAAATTGTAAATAATTTGTATTCATATTATAAATAAGCGTGTGAGTATGCAAAGGTTTATTTATGTTGCCATGGGTTGGTTAACAAATGTACAAAATAAATAATACTGCAAAGACTGTTTTTATCCTAAGTATAAAATAAATAACATTATAAAGAATGTTTATAAAATAAATATGCCCCATGCATACACACACATACACATGACATTACGACACAAACAAGCCAAACTATATGAAGAAAACATATTTTATTGAAGTAATTTGTTTATTCATTTCAGAATACACAAATCAACCAGAATACATCGTCCTTGTAGCAGCATGTGTCATACTGACTACAATTATTGTTATTGGCCTGATTGGTATCTTGATGTACATTAAAAGAAACAAGAGGTAAGACTAAAGGTGTTAGTTTTGACTAAGAGTTTTCAAAGGTGTTGATATGAAGCCTGATCAGCTTATTTTAAGAGCAACACATTACTATGAATATGCCTGACATGAATTTACTGTACAAGTAACTCAAAACAAAACTGTCGTCAACAATTAAACATTGTTTACAGTATTAACTTTCATGTGATCTGTTTACTTCTTTTAATGTGAAGTGTTTTCAAAACTGTAGAATGTCAAGTTTATGTTGTGACATTTTCTTATGCAGGAGAAAAGCAAGACTACAGAACCAAACTTGTGTAAGTAGTGAATTGCATATTTTCTGTATGGTATTTATTGTAACTCATTGTAATGGAATCATGTTTATTTCACTTTAAAGGTATTTTCAACCAAAATGTCTTGACATATTACACATTTCTTGTCTCATTAAGCATTTGTTGCCCCAAAACAATAAAGTTTCCTTGTTCTAGTCATCCATCCATTCATCTGTCTGAGACCAGATGCTTGTTTATTTGCCACAGATTTTGTTTTTCAAAATGCAATTTTTCAGGAGGTTAAATGATAAGAGAAAAATTGAAAAAGCATGTTCTTTCAGTGTAATGAACGGTGCTGTCATATGGTTGTTATTACTGAATATTTTCTTTTCATGCTGCTCAACAAACCACATCTTTACACATAAAACCATTTATTCGGAAAATGACTTTGTCCCTTACTCGAATGCTTCACCAGGGAAATCATTCTAATTTAACTATTCTCCATCAGGCGTCTGACAAGAAACTAAGGAATCTTCTCGAGCCATTGTAAAAGAGGCATGTGGAATGGAACCCAATCGGTATGGTTGAAAAGTAATAAAATGTGAAAAAAATTATTTTAAAGCTTGCATTAGTCAAGTTTTGAAATGAACGACAACAAAAAGCTATCTTCGTGTGCCTGAAGGTATCTACGATGCGACTGTGCGTGTGTGTACAAGAACTTGCTGTTGCGTATGGGACAAAAAGAAGAGAGGCATTTTTTTATTAATGTCATGATCAGAGGAGGTAGAGAGGGTCGGGGTAGAACTGTACCTGTGTTTTGACCCCTCTACAGCATGTAAAGCATGGAAATCGTGGGTCTTCGTGCCTCACGTGAAGTTAGGGCCGTGCTCACCCTTTCTTAAAGTGGACAGAGGTGGGTATTTGAACCTGGACATTGAGCAGCCAGGTGGCTGTTGCTTTTGGTAGAGTAGATGACCACTGTTTGCTGAGAGCCAGAGCTGTTGCCTGGAGATCGGTTGTTGCTGTGGGAGGATGCAAATCACTTGTTGCTGTAGCAGCTGGACTAGCACATGGCCGGTGCTGTCAACACATTTCAAGCCGGGTGTGTGATCACTTGAACTGAGGACCACCACCTGGGGGGGTTTGGGGGCTGCCGAGTAGCTGTCGTGGTATAGACTTCGAGGAGTGATCCACACAGTAAGACTTTCTGTCTTTGTAGACAGGTAGAAGCAGGGAGGTGGGGCGTGACCATGTGTGTGCTACACTCCAGTCTCAAGTATCGTGAACATTCCTCCTTCAACTCGGGGTGTATGTGTGCTGTGGAGCATGCTCCAAGAATTTCAATCATTAAAAACCACATGTACTTCAGTTGTTGTGAGTCACTACCAGAAATGACTGGTTGTTTGAGCATTGCAAACAATACTGGAAAAATGACTGTTCAACAATTACACTGCGAATAGTTTGGAATACATTTCCTTTATTTTTTTTTTAGAAATGTGTGTATATTTGCATCAGGAAGAACAGTGTTCCTCTGGGCAGGGACGCCCCAAGATCTCCTGTTTTGTTGTTGTTGTTTTGTTTTGTTTTTGGTTTTTTGTTGTTTTTTTTTTTTTGAATGGGGAGGGAATAATGCGCATGTTCGTGAGTGGTGTGTGACTATCAGCGAGGGATTATTTCAAATAAATCTCCGACTGTAGTTTGTTTGCATGTTTGTATGAGTGTTGTGCGTGCATGTGTATGTTTATGTGACTATCAGTGTGTGCGTGGTACTGCGTGCTTGTTTATTTGTGGGAAAGACCTACTACTTTACACAAAATGCATTTTAATGCCAGTTATTAAAAATTAATAAAATCCGTAAGACTCAAATGATTTGTCTTTATCGAATAGTCTAGTTAGATGGCTTGTCATACATATTATATCTGGGCGAAGAGTTTAAAATGTTCATTTCTTTTCTCTGTACTTGCATATTTGTGTTTCTCTTTTTCTCTGTGTGATTGATTCTTTAGTACTTCAACATAGCTACAGCAAGGGTGTGAGCATCTGTCACTCTAGTTAAACATCTTTAAACATAATCCGACTATAAACAACAATTAAAACTGACTTCTATCAACACACGCACAAAGAAATACACATGTGTCAATAATATCATCTAAGAATACATCCACTCATACACACACAAGGATTTCTACTCGTACACCATCATGGACTTGAAACACATAGACAACGGACATTGGCCGTTAAAGCGAACTAAGCAATTAATATTTCTTCACTCTCCTCCCACCGCCCCCAAATCTTACACCATCACCATTGGTTACCACTCGGACAACATGTCCATCACATAGAAACACCGTTCAAATTCCTGCTAACGATACAGCGAATTACAATAATTTTAGAAATCATGAATTGTGCAGCACTTCCCTTATTTTATACAAATACCAAATACCATACCATTTAAAATAAAAAGTCAAGAAATTGAAGAAACATTTTGTGAATGCTCATATGATTATAAATGACATATGATGGTTCACAAACGAGGTCAGAAGAGATACCGTCTACATTTTTATTTACTTGCAATTAGATTGTTAAAATAGCCAAAGGGCAAAAATAGCTACAGCGAATGAATATGGCCAAGATTTCAATCCACCTCATCAAACACTGAAGATTCAGTTGTCAGCATGGCAAACGAGAGGCCGAGTGTATTAGTAGGACGAAGGTTTCAATAGATATATGTATAGGACTCAACGTGTTTGATGATCTGGAAGTTGATAACGGGTATCATGTACAGACTCATCTGTGTAAGAAGAAAGATGATATTTGTTTGTGTCACGAGTCATCAGGACATATTTTGTCCTCTAAACTGATATGTAATACAGCTTAGTAAGTAAAGGACGAACATCAAGCAGTTAAGCCAAGCATGACCGCAGTCCCAGTGTCACGGTGTTTAAATGGCATGAAAACATGTATTAGTGTTATTATCAGGTACAGGTAGAGATGACTTAATCTTCGGTGGCCGTAAGGTCGTGAGTTGTAGATGTTTCACCGTACAAAGGGAAAAGAAAATATATGACGGAGCCCAAACCTTTGTTGCTGCTGATTTGATTAAAAAAAAAAATAAATTAACTACGATAAGCGACCGTTTCGTACAGCTGTACGTAAACACCGCGATATCTAGTGATAATTTAATAACCTGACTGAGTACAGTGTTTGGAAAATCAAGGGGTCGAGGACTTGAAAGATTTTACTGGAAACAAGCCAGCAACAGTTGAGTTCCTGACAATCAAACCCTCGACTAGTTGGAAACATGCCAAGTGTTTATCTTTTTCTCCAGTTCAACAGTGTTGACAACAAGTGGTAAATATCTCACAGGAAGAATAAAGTTTAACCCAGCTATCGTCATGTGGTGGAAAGGATCATCAAAGTGCAGTGTGTCATGGCGATGGTGGAAGGCAGAGACAGAAAATACTGGAGTGATATGTGGCGGGTGTTGAGTGATAAAGCATGAGTGCACATACCCGAGGGACTCATTCTCAGGGTTTCTCAGAAAGCATATCAGTGAAATAGCTGGCTGGGGCTTTTTTTCACTAAACTGTATACGTGATTTTGAATAATATTTTTGAGATCCTACGTTCAGGCGTTAGAAGAAATAAACATTAAAGTTTGAAATATCAAGATTATCTCTTTCTTTTGCTTTTTTTCTCTCTCTCTAGTACGCACGCACACGCATATATGTATATACAAGCGGAACTATGTTAACATCTACTATATACACATCCTTTAAATTGATTGCCGTGCTTTTTGAAAGAACTGTGTTCTTTACACATATTTCCATCAACAAAAATGTAATTAACGGTTGTATTGTTTACTGCTGGACCCCAGTCCACCCCAGTGCACGAACAAGCTGTGAATGTTTATACATACTAGTGTATACTTATACATCTACGCATGAAAATGTATCTGTCTTGAATGCGTGTGTGTGTGTCCGTTATTTTCCTCTGTGAGCTTATTCTTGCTCATGTGTATGTTTGAGTGTATGCGTGTGTTTTAAGTTTACGCGGACATAGGTATGCCTGGTAGAGGTTTCTAAGACTATACCTATATATAGATATCTGTGTGTACTATATACAAGGAAGGACATTACTGCTCGTTGTGAGCAAACCTGTGTAAACAAGGTCGCTGTTTTCAGCCCTCTAATCGCTGTACCACCCCGTAGCCGACCCCGAGGTCACGTGATCACTCGTGCAGGGTATGGGTAGGTGTGCGGGGCTTTGACTCAGTAGTCAGCTCCAGTGACATGCCAGGCCTCCGAGTAATCGCCAGAGACATGACAACTACTTAGTATGTAAGTAAATTATTTATTTTCACACAAATTTCTTGTTCTAGACGTTCGTTCCTGTCAGGACAGTTAATAAAATGTTTATTTTCCAGTGGATTTCGAATCTCTACCTAAGAAGGAAGTAATTTACCAGTCAAAGCTCAAGAGTATCATTCTTTCTGTCTCGCATACATGCATACACTCACACGTACAGGCATACGAACACATAAACATCATACACACATGAGTACAAATAAAGTTTTGAGTAGCCTTTGAGGCATTCTTCTGTGTAAACACTGCTTCTACAGAACATCTATGTTTATCTTCTTTTGTAAGTTGTACTAAACAGTTTAAGACAGCTGATGATGTCAACAGCATCTCGATATAAATAGCGCTGTATAATTTTACATGTAGACATTAGCATTGTCTGTAAGTTGTGTTTGCTAGACAAGTATGTTGTGTGATATCTAGTTTATAAAGTTTGCTGAACACTAACAAAGCATTTTGAATATGTATATGGTGCTGTGAGACTTGATTTGGCCTTGCTTTAATCATTTGACATATTGAATATACTATTCACTCCACTAAGTAAATTAGAAAACTGTTAAATAAACTTTTACTGTTACCAATAAAAATTTTATTTCAGAAGAAAAAAAACAGAAAATGCAATTTTCCACACGGCGCCGTCACACGGCCATCTCTCGACAAACAAGTTGTCTGACAAATATTTTTGTGATACTTGCTGTTGTCACCGGTTGTACAGCATACGGTGAGGCCCTCGTGATCTCTTTTATTTTTTATTTCCACATACAAAACAAACAATGTGAAAGTGGTATCAACATAAGTCGATACACAGTCATGTAATTTTGAATGGTTATCACTCCTGAGGATGTCTGATCGCTCTTTCTTGTGATGATATGTTTTGCTCCTCTGCCTAATCTTTTTTCACTTCCATCTCTACACTTTCCTCATCAAAATGCATTTTCTTGCCACTGAATTCCTCTCATCTCAAATTCAAATGCTTAATCTACAACTTAAACTCTTTTCTCTTTTTTTTCGTGATTGACAGAAGAGGCAACACTAACATGCATGTTCGGTGAGAACATTGGTGAACAAAGACAAAACTTCAAACTGTTTGATGATCAAGAAGGTATATTCTCACTCATTTTCTAACTCATTCGCTCATACACGTCCACACGAACTCAAACAGGTATAAACATTTTATGTGTGTGTCTCTACTAGCTGGATGCCATTCTTACTAGTTAGATATAATGATTTTCTTAACGAATCTTGACTATATTTAGCAACACACAGAATAAGTATAAACTAAAATCAAAATTCAGAACAGGGATATTTATTACCTGTCATATAAATTCAAATTTTTTATTGTCAACCGCATTAAAAGGTGTTCAATATACTCAAAAGAACTTGCACTCAAGTGCACCTGGAGAAAAGAAAAACTTTGGTGCCATGTGGGCGGCGGCTACAGTTTCGACTTCCAACCGTCAGACACCGCCTCGGTTCAGAGAACACAGACCCCCAACCCATCGAGATGCTCTTGTTTTATTGAGGGAAATGATAACACCGAGCACGAGAGACCCTGTTTTGTAGAAGGTAAGTGTAAGGAATCCCCTTCTGAACACTACAAGAACCATAGTCATTTGTCAGTTATTTTTTGCCCTGTTCAATCAGGACAAAACACTGTAATAATTTATATATGCGTAGGCGTTATTATATCCTATTCTCTGTATGTTCATGTATGCACATTTGTTTTCCTGAATGCTGATATTTTATACCTTTATTCTTCATTTGCATCTACTTAGTTTCAAGTGACAAGAACTTTGAAGAAGGATCATACGGGAACGGGATCATAACAGATGTTTCTAAAGACAAGCCGTCACCTGATCCTATCGTGGAAAGTAGGTACAGCTTATGTCTACATACATGTCGGTGTAAGATTGTGCAGTAGTTTTTCTTTTCAAAAGTTTAAACTAGAAATACAGAGTACACTAATAAGACAAAGAATGGAACAGTAAGCGATCAAAATAGAACATTATTTTTAGGGATGTGATAATAAGTATTGTGATAATAATGACACATTAACAATTATGACATTGTTTCTTATGAATAATTTTTTTTAAAGCAATTTCATAGTTTTTTTCTGTTTTGTTGAACAGACCAGACGAATCCATTGATTTCCCAAACAAAAAAGGACGATGAGGGGTCAACTTTAATCATTGTCCTCAGTGCATCGTGTGCACTAATTTCTCTTGTAGCTGTTGCCTTGGCAATCACGGTTTGGAAACTGTAAGCCCACACTTACCAGTTGACATTTATGAAAAAATATGATGATTACGAATTAATAGTTACTTTTAGCTGCTACTTCTTTAGTTTGATATTTTTAGCATGATATTTTGTTGTCGATTGGCTGTTCTTGAGAATGTCCTCAGTACCTTCTGATGTAAATATGTTGTAACTCTTTAGTAAAGTTATGATCTCTTAGTAACCTGATACAGGTCATGCTATCATACTACATTGGTAAGGACCTTAGAAAATAAAGTGGTTCTAGATAAATTAATAGGAGATTTGATTGGAAGAAGCGTGATATTATTGTTAATTAGCCTTTGCTTGAAATGTTTCAGCTGGAGCAGAGAACGCCGTCCGTTGTATAAGATGAGGGAAAAGTAAGTACTTGTACTGTTGTAATGATTAGAGTAAACTAAGAAACCTTGTAGAACCGCAGTAATAGTAAATTTAGTATATTGTTTCCTTACCTAAAAATAAGGTAAGATAAACGTGCTCAGGATTGGTTGTGGTGGAGGCAGTGAATTTAAGCAGCTCACAGCATCTAAGCTGTATGTCCTGTGAGGAATGTCGAAAGTTTTCAGGTCAGAGGTCAGTGACCAGACATGAGCGTTGGCGACGCTTAGAAATGGCCAATAGAGTTTTCAGAGAGCTGTATTGTATATAAGACCTTACATCAGCACTAATAGTCTTTTTTTTGTTTTTTTAACAGATCAGCATGGAGGGAAGTTTCTCAGAAGATACCTCTGTGAAGAAAATAAAAGCTATGTTCGACAGGAGAGGGTTTTTTTTTACTCATCTTCTTCCACTTCCACCCCTCTCACCAATACACATAAACAATCAGTATTCCTGATTGTGTGTCCAGGCTGCAGGGGACGAAATATGGCTTTTCGCAGCATCTGTGGTCTGCATCTGATTTATGTCCTTCAAACTGAAGTCTTTGCTTCCAAGTCACTTCACTAGACGGGGCAGAGATGCTTTTGATAGTGAAAATGACAAGGAAATGAAGTCTTCAGTTTGCAGAACATAAAACTTCACAGGCACACAGAAATAAGGAAAGCAGCTTGTTATTAAAAGAAACTAAACTACAGGTGGGAAAAGAGTACGAAAGGCTTCTTTACCCTTTTCAGTGACTACTCGGACACAACTGTGGTGTTGTGTTTACTGTGATGAAATCATCCAATAAATATCATTATCTTTTGCTTGTTATTCTCCTTGTTATTCTTGTGTATGTTGTTGTGTGTGTACATATAAACACACAAATGTGTGTGCATATCTATATAAGAAGTATAAACTCCAGCAATAGGCCCTCGGTGGAAAATGAAAAAAAACAGAATTAAACAGAAGAAGACCCAAGCAAGCAGAAAAAGAATAAAGAGCGAAAGACAAGAACGCCAGACAATGATTTCAAAAGAAAAGGAAAGATTGCATGCCAATATTACCGTATTCTTTTCTGAATTTATTATTGTTTTGTAATGAGGAGGAAATCAAGGATAAAAGATTTACATCCTACAAACTACAAGTCCCTAGTCTCTTTCTCTCATCTTGTCTTTCAGTCTCTCAGTCTAACAATTCCTCTTTCCCTCAGTACCCACAAGCACATTAGCACAAACATATGCACTCAAACTCATGTCCATACATACATTCTCACATACACTCATATACTCACATACACTTGCACACTCAGACAATCTTTCTCATATACACGTACACAGACAGGTTGAGAGAAGTAGATCAGATGAATATTCCCTTTTCAGAGGTAAATATTATTGAGCCAGCTGTGATATTATTATCTGATGAAAGTCCAAAAATATAATTTTTCGAGATAATAATATAAATCCGTGATATTAGAGAATGTAGAAGTAAGATAAATAAGATAACTGTAAATAACAAACAACCTGTTCACCTGCTGAGGTTCTGATAGACTGTTGACAGGTTTACCGAGATGTTCACTAATAAAACTTGACATTAACCACACCCTGCACTAAATAAATAAACCTACTACAAGCAAACTATCATCGCCATAAGTCTAGTCATATCGTAAACATTTTTGTTTCAGAAATGATTTTATGCGAGACTGGGAGACACGAAGCAGTAGGTAACAGTATATCTTAAGCACAGGTATTCACTCTTTGTGCTCCCTACACCTGTATGTCATGTGTGTTATCAGTGAGTGTAGTCATTGTAGGGGACACTGCCTTGGTGTAGACTTGTAGACTACACTACAGAACTTGTTTCCTTTCGTAAACTTAATTGTGTGCAGCACATTCAGAGCAGAAGTGTTACTGGCAGGGAGCCAGAATGTTACCTGTGCTCACCTGTAGTTACAGTCGGTGTACACCTGTGTTGTGAACACAGGGGCAGTGGAGGGTGGAGGCTCTTACATACTTACAGCGCACACAATACTTGTTTTGTCAAATTATAGTATTGAGAAAATAAATAAGTTCCCCCTCCTTACAGCTTTCTTTCTCTGCAACCCTGCCCCTTCTTTCTGTGTGTTTGTACCTGTCTGTCTTCTGTCTGTAGTTGTGTACAGGTGTGCAGTAAGTGTACATGTACTGTCAAGTAATGGAGTTGAGCAACCACAGCCCTTGACTACTTCAAAACATGGCAACACCAAGCATTATTATTTGCCTTTATTTTGAGCTTTTTATGACAAGTGTACCCTGTCATGTCTGATTAAATTACTTGTAGGTGTGTGAGAAGTTAACTACAGTCACTGAATGATGGAACAAGATCATGGCATTCTCAGAGAAGAACATGACAATCACAATAAATTTTTAATTCATCAAGACTTGATCTTCTTCGATACAGTTTTCATCGTTAAATTCTGATGTTTCTTTCCGGTCGCTTATGCATTTCTGAGTAAGGATTATTTCTGCAATTGTTGCTTATTTTATTAAACTAATTTTAT
>SRHC01003513.1:474735-509484 GCA_004794325.1 Pomacea maculata | reverse complement strand
TTATAACTACTTCTTAAGTAAGATTTTGCAGTGCTATAAATTAAAGTTGATAATACATTACGATAAAATGTAAAGAGAAAATATGTTAAAGCTCTGAACGTGAGTGGTCCATCTTGTCAAGCCCGGGCCTCGCATGCAGCCACCTTTATATTCTCTGATAAATCAGGTGGCCATTAGGCTGCTAGACATGCGGGAGCAACTGTTCTAGTCAAAAGGCCAAACAGACATTAAATTATCAAATTTCTGTTTCTCAGTAGCACGCACTTACCAAGTACTTCCTGAAAACCTTAAAACTCTGCGCCATTTCTAAAGAGTGTTGATGAGGCATAACTTGTGATGATCATATTACCTGCAACGCCTGGCTAGCTTGAATAACTTTTTAAGTACAGGAACACCTAACAAAAGATTTGTCAGTGAATGAAGAAAAGATATCAGATAGGTGTGGAGCCAAAAAAAAGTATGAACGCATGGAGTATGTGCCAAGTCCTGTCCTACACTTGTGTCTCAAAAGTCAAATAAAACTGTAAAGTTAGACAAGCAGAGCAACAAGTTTGCTGACGATATTTCTAAACTCACTTTATTTTATGTTTAACAAATTAGATTAACATGTTTTAAATATAACAAAACTAGAATTATAATCTCTTTTTCTCTCTCTCTCAGCACACACACACACCCGATGACTATATTAATGATTATGTTGATAAAGACAATTACGATGATAACCACTTCAGTATGTCTTGGGAAGAGACAATGTGTGTGTGTTTGTGTACGGATAAGTGTTTGAATAAATATGCGTGGCTTTAGTTGTTGGTCGAGCTCGCTGGGAAGACTAGAATGGTAATTTCACAATCAAGGTTTGTAATGTGGGAAGATATAATTAATTTGTCTCAGAGTGCCTGCATCCCTACATGTCTACATAAGGTGTGGATGCGTTTGTGTGTGTGCATGTGCATGGATTTATACTGCCCTTGATCTAGTTTCTTCCACACAGTTCTTCCTTCTTTGTACAAGGAAGTATAATATTATAATGACTTGCCATTTTATTCGTGTTTCTAATTTTAGATCGCTACCCGTTACAGGACTGTGTCCCGCGCAAGTCAACTGGGTGAAGGCGGGTGGATGACTAGACCAAACATTCTGTCCTCAAACTCGCCAGCTACACCCTGGGTAGTTGCCGCGTACTGAAAACATGTAATCCGTGAGTAACATGTCTTTTCATATCCTCAAACTTTACTCAGCAATTAATTAAACAAAGCTGGATTAAAGGAAACGGCTCTAGATATGTTTAAGAGCATATCTCATATAATTTTAATTTACAAAAATGTTCGTCAATCAACGGCAGTGCAGTCATTAACTTTACACTACATACCTAGAAGTGATTATTAGAACTAATCCACAGCCGCTCGTAAGCTGACTCTCGCAAATGTTTAATTGTGTTGATGTGAGTTTTATTTTTAGTTAAAGGTACAAAAGAAAAATGCAGCGCATGGAATCATTCTATCGTGGAGACATCTCACGAATCCACGAAAGACTTCTTGGAATCTTTTCAATACTCCTCATAGTCTTCCCTGGGTGTGACTCAAACGGTATGGGGTGCAGTGAGAACCTTTCCATGTGAAAAATGTGTACTTAACACAATATATTAAAAAGATTTTCAATATTAATGATGCCTGTATTTAAGAATTTATACTATTGCAGAAGAGCAGAGATATATAGGAGAAAGACGTGAAGGAAGGAACAAAAAAGGATTCTTGTCTTTCTCCTTATCTCTTTGCACTTCTGTATATCTTTATCATAGTGCATCCCTTCACAGTTGTTACATTGTACAACCTAACTTGGATTTAACAGTTTGTTATTTAAATTTCTGTTTTTTCTGTATTTATGCAGAGGAAACACGCCTGACATGCATGTTCGGTGAGGACATGAATGAAAGAAGACAAGCTTTTAAGCTTCTTGATGAAAAGTCAGGTATGTACAGATTTACTAACAGACTCACACGCCCACTACCAACATGCACACACGGCACTGAATGTATATTTGTTGGGTAGATATATTCACGTATGTCTACCTTTGTGTCAACATGCAAGTTTAGATATCAAGTAAATACATGTATCAGAATACAGAAATACTGTTTACTAAGAAATTTAATATTCACATATAAAAATTTTGAAGAGACAAAATGAATAAAACTAATTATGACATGAAGTAAATATTATTTCCAATATTCTTGAAGTCGCTGCACTAACATGCAACTGGAAACAAGGGAAGCTGTGGTGCCTTGTGGGTGACGGTTACACCTACGACTGGAAAATATCGGACACTGTCACCGTCAGGAGACACCAACGATCGGAGCCTGTGACATGTTCTTGTTTTCTAGTGGATGCTGACAACACTGAATATGAAAGACCCTGTATTTCTGAGGGTAAGTTTTGGTAATGAAAGTAGAGATGCAGGACTGCTTCCATCCTGGCATTATTTTAAAGTCTTTTACATTCGACAAATAATATTAGAAAATGCTTTAGTTGCATAGTGTGCTCAGGTGATTACATTTGTTACTGTGCTAACTAACTTATTTTATGGTCATCTGTCCAGATGGGAGTATTGAAGCAAGTTCCAGGCTCACATCAAAAGTTCCTGAACACATTCCTTCAACTGTTCCTGAAATAAAAGGTACTACAGCCTATTGGAAAAAGGATCTGAAGGAAGATTCGAGAACAATTTTTTTCTAGACACACACACATCACTATGTTAGGACAGGCAGGAGAGGTGGAGCTAGACACAACCCAAATAATCAAAATAGGTAGTTAAAATCCGAATAAAATATAAATAACTAAACACTCTTAGTTTTATAGTGTTTCTGCAAAGAAAACGCTCCCAGCATTTTTTATTTCATTCATCAGACCAAACCCAGACTTCACAGATAAAGGAGGCTGGAGTGTCCATTGTGATCATCCTTCTGAGTGTATCCACAGCCCTGATATCTATTTTTGCTGCCACGGTGGTCTTAGTTCTGGCACTGTAAGTAAACTCTTGTACTTCTGGACTTTAACTTCACAGTTTTATATTAACACAGTTTTAGTAAATCAAAAATAATATTGTTTAACAATTACTACTTGTGGCTTGTTACTGCTGTATAACATTTCAATTGTTGAGTTCCTGCTATCATAAAATGTTTGTTCTAATGACCGCCTTTAGTTATTATATGAAACATTAACTTTTAAACATACTGCCAAAGATTTATCAAACTTTGATTTTAGCTTTTAGCAATATTTTTTACACTTATATGTCATACTCTTTTACTGTCGTTAATTAAAGCAGTTTTATTACCGGGATAGTTTTATCTTAAAGAAAAATTTCAAAATACCTATCATGGGTGAATGATTTTTTTATTAGTGTGAAATTTTTAACAATTCAGAAAACGTCTTCGCCGTCGCACTTCTGACAAAACTTCACAGGGGAAGTAAGTAGCATTTATCATGTAAAGCAAATATAACCAGTATTTATAAAAGTAAAAGAAAATGGTATATTATTCACTTTTGGTAAATGTAAAGGTAACTGTCCAATACCTTTGACTATTTTGAATGTTAAATTGTCTGTGGTTAACCGTGGCTAGGGCACTACGGACAGTGAACAACAATTATATTCCTCTGTCTATCTTCCTTGAAAAAATCCAGTCTCCTACAGGCTGTCAGTCTGGGGAATATTTCCGAGACGAGTTAGGACAGAACTGTAGCCCAATAGGGCACCGAGCATCCTCTATGATGATGCCTTGTTTACTCTCTTCCTTCCGGTTAATTAATGATAAATAATAGTATTGTATTATTGCGATGATGTATCATTTCATGAAACATTTAAGATTCTTTCAGAAAGCAATATTGAAAGTACATTTGTAATCTTTATTTTTTTCGGGTGGTGTGTTTCAGACTTCTTCGAAACAATCATGAGAATAATAATGGTAATAAGGCTGAAGACGTCTAAATCCCAGTCATCTGCCATCCTGAGCCATCATGGTGTCTCAACACCAAGCATTGTGTCAAGTGTTTGTTTATACAATCTATCAGGACTGATACTTTTTGTACATCATTTATATCGAGAAGTCTTGCTGCTGGCTTACATACAGTCCCCTTCTACAGAGAGAAGAGAAGATAACGAAGGAAGATTTTTAGAACTGGACAAAAATTGTAAAGTGCTTGCAACGAATCAGCCCTTAGCACATTAGTGGTATACCCACAACAACAACACAATGAATATTGTACTATTCTCTGTTGTTCTTTTTCTCACACACAAACATACCCATATGCACTCACACAGACATAACTCAGTCATGTACCGGCTGGTTCTCTCAGACAGTTTGTTTTTGGTAGAGATACTGAGGAATTACTGTCTGGTGTTACTCCAGCCCGTACACATTCTTTAGACAAAAGATTTTGTCTCCCATTCTCTTCTTTACAAAGGCAGAGATGCCGTTGTAACAGGAGAGCAACTCTTTCACTGCAAAACACAAATATTTATAGAAGTTACAGACATACACTGAAGTATAGGAAGGATGAGAGGTAGACTCTTTATTTCAGGTACTCCCCTTCGATCCTCCAATTATAATGTTGTTATGTTCGTTGCTGTTTCCATAAACCCTAAAATAAATTCTTATAAACTGTTTGAAATATAATTCTTTATAGATTTCTTTAGAAATGATTTCTATATGTACCTTCTATTGTGTGACATCGTTTGAATTGAAGAACATATGTATACATAGGTGAGCCTGCTAACAGAGCATTCTTGATCCCACCATTGTCACCTTGCTTTAAAACCATGCAAAGTTTAATATAATAAATCACGCCTTAGGAAATTCTAAGACATCAACTGAACTTGTTTTCAAAAAGAAATACACGTTGTACCTAATGAGAGAATTATGGAAAGTTATCTCTACAATATTCCACTTTGGTAATTTACTAATATTATTAAAGTCTATAATGTCTTACGAAATATTACCATTGGCTCTGTATTACTGGTATGTCTGTATGTTAGTTGGTGTTGTGTGGAAGAAATTTTTTCAAGTAATACATCATACAATGACACAGAGGGACCAGATGTTATTACGGTAAAGAATAAGGAAAATGTAAGAATCAGAAGAAAAAAGTTATAAAAAGTATAAAACTTCATTAAAAAGGTATAAAACAGAAAAGATGAGCACTATAAGGTAAAAGCATTAAAAATAAAAAGAAGTTCAAGATGTAATATTTTTAATATGTAATATTTCCCATTCTCTTCATTGCAAAGGCAGAGATGATTTATGTTTGTAAAGAATGATCTTTAACACACAGAGAAATCTTTTTCGCAAAACTGCCAAATTCGTACAATTTATGTCGCGCGTGCGTGGAAACACACACACTCACACTCTTACTAGAATATTACATTTTGCGTTCGTGTACACAAAATACAAAGATCTAGGACAGATGTACGTTCTGTAAGTATCCTTCTCTGTTTCGTTTATCTATCTTATTTCCCGTCTAAAATAAATCCAAAATGTCTACTTTCTAACACTACAGATCATGAAGAACAAATGAGTGTATGTTGTAACTGTATTTATGTATTTTGTACCACCACCACCACCACCACCACCACCACCGTCATCACCACCACCACCACCACCACCACCACCACCACCGTCATCACCGTCATCACCAGCTCTCCTAACATCGGTTACGGGCACGAACTTACCGAATAAAGAAAATTGTCATTTTCATTGTCTTACAGAATATACTAATACATATTCACACGTTTAATACACACAAATACCTCAGATCAAACACAGCAAT
Source organism: Pomacea maculata (assembly GCA_004794325.1). Taxonomy (NCBI): domain Eukaryota; kingdom Metazoa; phylum Mollusca; class Gastropoda; order Architaenioglossa; family Ampullariidae; genus Pomacea; species Pomacea maculata. The sequence goes on along the minus strand of SRHC01003513.1, from coordinate 503,668 downwards.
ACATGAACTCTATCAAAACTACACGAACAGTATAAGAAACTAAACCCAATGTAGTTTGGAGGTTGTCAACGATGACTAGACTGACAATTCGTTTCAGCAGTTTGTTTTGAACAACAACAATCACTTGCAGGTCTCGAGTGCATGTACTACCCGAAGAAAATAACATTCAACTAACTCCTCACACTGCTTTTGAGGTCGGCAGGTTCACATAGCGTTGATATGTTTATCGCGTTCTGCGCACTTGATAACCAAATATCACGTACCCGGGGTGGCGACACGTAACACGTCTCCTGCCACTCAGTCAACATGGCATGATGTCACTGTTATCAACACTGCCGTCTAGTCACACATCGGAGGCTTTTTCTCAGAAAGGACTTCCTTGGGACCTCCAGTACATACCTAGGTAAGTAAGTCTTTCTCCGACACCCGCCTCAAACGCTTCAATGAACTCTTCTGCATTTTATTGACTGTGAAAGGAGGTTTCATTTTTTTTTTACAATTTTCTGAAACACATTAGCTAAACTTTCTGCAGTGGTGTCATGGAGTTTAGTTGAACGAAGTTCAGATCTGCCACTGAACATTGGGTAAGGTACATTTTACCTGTGTTGTCAACAAAGATAGGTATTCAGGTCACCTGACATATTTACAGCGCAGAGAAGGTTTAACTTGTAGTGCAGGTAAATCACCCATTGTTCAATGTTAAATGTGTTATATTGTAATTTACTTTTACTGACAATATGGGTGTTAGTACTGTTGTTTATGTGTTCATGTGTTATTTTTTTTATTACCTTTATTTTTCTCCTCACATTCTCGCTCTTTCTCTGCCCGTCTACTTTCTCGGTCTTTCTTTTTGTTTGTCAGTCTACCAGCAGCTTTCGGTTTCTTCATTGCTCTTTAAATTTCTGTCCGTCCGAATATTTTTCTGTTTGTCTGCCAGACTTTCTGCATTTCTGTCTTCAGCTGTCTGTCTTCAGAAACTGGCGGTGAATGCATCTAACAGATCGAAAATGGTTGCCATTGTCAACAGCCTCTGTATACGGCGTAGGAACAACTCACATGTTTACCTGATGTCATTTAGCTCATTTTAATAACCTATATTTTCAGAGGAAACAATGGGAAAAGAGAAAATGCGGGTGGCGGTATCCAAAGGTGCGGTCAAGCGGACACACAGACAGCATCCATGCAAACTGCACTGGGTCCTCCTCCTGGTCACCAGCTTGACCTCTGTACCCTGTATGTTACTGGCACATTAGGTTTGAATATATATTAGAATCACTTTTCGTGTGCTGAAGTCTCGAAATACATCATCATCATCTTCGTCATCATCATCTAGTATATGCTATATGTATAAGGTCGGACATATTGAGATGTGCTAAGTTCCTGTATTGTAAAGAATGCTGTATTTATTGCAGTAATGCCATTCCTTTGTTGTTGTAAAGGTATTTCAGCAAACGTGTGTCCAAGTTCGTCTTGCAGTCGGCTGGCTTCACTCACTTGCACGTTCAGCGAGGATGTTCGCGAGAATCGACGAGATTTCAAGATCATCGATGAACATTCAGGTACTGTCTTCTTCATCTTGTTTTCTTTTTACACTCTTTTCTTCTTTCTTCTCCTTTTTTTATTAAATCATAAAAATACAAGTTCACTTTCTGAAGTCTATTACTTTACAAAATAAACAGTTTGATAAATCACAAATTGAATTGATTTGGTTTCAATGGATGTTTTGGTCAAATAATATACAACATATAAGAAAATGCGATATTTTTAGTGGAACAATATTTAGTCAAATAGTATATCTAGAACACATATGCATTCTATATTTTCAGTGACTGCACTTAAATGCTTGTGGAGAAACGATGAGTCGTACTGTCATGTCGGAGCAGGCTACCGTTACAACTGGACTGTGACAGACAGTGTCACCATCCAGAAGCCTTATGACACACAACTGCCAACATGTTCATGCTACATTGTCAGTGCAGACAAAAGTGATCATGAACGACCGTGCAGTGTTGAAGGTAACACAGATGATAGTGTTTGGACAAGAAATAAAAACTCATCTTGTCTTTTTTACATGTCATGTATTGTGGACAACTGTTTAAGTTTCGCTTGATTAAGTAGAGACTTAAAAGTGAAATGGTTTGTTTACTGCATGATAAATATTTATTATTATGCATGTGTGTGAAAATTTAGCGAGTCCGTGATTGTGAACGTTGTAGTGGGAGGAAAGAATAAGAGAAAAATAGATAAGTGAGCTACTTAGAAGTAGCCAATCTTTTTTGAGCGTATTATGGTAGGCAGGGGGCTAGATGGAATCTGTTATTTACAACTTTAAATAAATTTCCTTAATTTAAAAAAAATTAATATAACTCTAGACATGACCGCGGAGCAAGTGGACCAAAACAACCAAACAGCAGGAGACAGACAGTTGCTGCCGTACGGCGCAAGTATGTAAAGTTTTATACATAACACTGGAAATACTTCTTATCTGTCTTCTTATCAAAAGTAATATATGTCATATCTCTTAACTATAAAATAAAAATAAATTTTGTGAATGAGGCATTTAAGGTTACCGACCTCCAATTGTCCACTTTAACGACTTTTATAATAACCATTACCTAGAATTCACTTCTATTTAAAAACTTGATTGACCACATTCTTTTTGTTCAGTTTTCTTCTCTCCCCAACAGTTTTGTCAGTCTTAATTATTGTTATCCGATTTTGGTGCAAGCTCTCCTTAATAAGAGTGAAAATTATATGGCTGACTATGACCGTTGATTATTTGAAACTTTCCATAACAGTCTGTGTCTATTAGATATGGTTTTGGCTGTGTATACAAATTGTCTATTAATAATTCTAACATAATAGAGGGGAGAAAAAATTTAGAAAAATAGCTTTTAGTAACCGGTACTTTGCAGAAGACCGGGCAGTGTGTGACATCCCACCTACAGATGTAAACAGCACCGTGACACTGACATGTTACCTCCCTGCTGATGTCAGTGGAAACAACAGGAATTTCATTGTGTATCACTCAGTCACTACTCAAACCCCAGGTAAAGTCTGCACACTTCTCTGTCTGTGTGTCTGTCAGGCCGCCATTTACTTCTAACTCTAAAGTGAATACAGTTGCTTTTTTAAATAAATCTGAGCTATACATTTCATAAACACTACATTCTTTTTAGTTACACTTTTATTTATTGACAATATAAAATATTTTAGTTTAGTAAACGAAGTCATATGGTGTCTTACATAATTTTCAGCTGTAGACAATAGTTCAATGCTCCCGTTAGATGCCAGTTAAAATTTGAATCTCGAAGAAGGTTTCGTTTTTTCTTTCTTCCTTTCTTTCTTTTGTTTGCATTACAGTAGCTGTTATAAATGCAACATGGCATGAAGGCCAGTACCTGTTTTCTCTCGCCCCCGGCTTTGGTCTGGAGGGCTCTCAGTCAGATGGTCGTGCCTTTACCTTTTACATACTGCAGGTCAGCAAGGGTCACACTGGAATGTACTCCTGCAGGCCTGATGGGTATCACGACGGGGACATCAAGGGATGTGAACTGGTCCTAAACAAGAGTATCTATATTTTTCTACATCTTATTCCAAATAAATCTAGCATTGTGTGAAATCTGCATTTGCAGGAAAACGAGTTCTTTCTAGTTATAAAAAGCAAAGAGTTGAAATTTTTAGTTAAAAAAAGCTGTAACATAGAAATACAATTTTCTTACTAACATGCGCAAGTAGTTTGTCTGGCTAAACCGGTAAAAAATATCTTCAAAAACTGTAATTCTATTTTTTTATATCTGGAATTGTCATTTACAGCAGACGGTTTAATATCATTTCATAACTGGAACGTAACACAAGAATTATTTATCTCAATATGCCAAACAATACTGTTTGTAGGTCTGTTTCAGGTGGAAGTGAATCAGTAGACAGCCATGAACAGAAAGGAAACAGCACAGGTACATCTTATCTTTTTTCAAAATGATTGTTTTAATGGTTTCAAATTCTTTTCAACTCTAAAACTGAATTTATTGATATTTGTCTAAGGCAAGGGAGACAAATCATAGTCACGTGTCTGGATGTGCTGCTTAGTGAGCTGTGAACGACCAGTGAACTGTTGTTGTGAGACTGATACATAGAGGCAAAGAGTAAACTGTGAGAAAACAGACACGAGAGACAAAACAAGTAGTATAAGACATGGCTGTCATTTATTCAAACATTAAAAAAGTAAATTTATTTCATGCTTTCAGACTGCTCTAATCATTCTGAGACGACAAACGTTTATTTAATCTTATTTATCATCGCCGTCGTCTTCATCGTCATTCTTGTCGTTTGTCTGATCGTATTGTGCAGGTAAGCAGGAAATACAAGTTAATTTAAATTGTATAAACAGTAAACTCCTCAAAGAGCCCTTCAAAAAAAAGTTTCAGACTCAAGTGTCAGAAGAGTTTAAAGTTACCTTCACTTCTAGATATAAATGTAAAAGGCTATTTTTATTATTTAGCTGTGATCTATATTTACATGACAATTTAAATTAAAACCAGAAAAATTTATTAAAGAAAGATATTCCTGCTATTGACATTTTAACGACAAAGTAATGTATTCTTTCAATTCTATTTCCAGAAAAAGCAATTTTTGCAAATGTGGAAAGAATAAAAATAAACGCGAACCAGGCCGGAGTACCTCCACTGAGCAGACATCTACCCAACAAACTCTCTTAAAACAAAAAGTAAATGGTGAGTCATTCATCATTTTTAACATTCCTTCCTACAATGTTTCCTCCTTCAGCTATTTTTTCTTCGTCAGCAAAATAGAAACATTATTTTTTTAAAAGGGGAGGTAACAGCTAAGTCTCTAATTAAAAACAGTGTTTATCTCCCTTTTGCAAACGTAAATGTTGAGTAAGTACCAAAGTTGTTCATTTACTTGCTTCTGTTATTGTCTTTCCTGTCATCGTAATCATCATTGTCGTCGTCGACATTCCTTAGACTTAGCTGTATTTTTTTTAGTTTCTTCTGTATTTATTTTGTGTAATAATGTCTTTTATTGATGGAACATTTTCTGACAGATCCTATCGACTGACAGACAGGAGGAACTAGGGACTAATCCTCCACTACAACGACTCTGGGGCTCGTGACGATGTTATCTTCTATTGACGACAAATCTGTGTCTATGGCAACTGTTGTTACAAGAATTAAATTATTTATTATGGATATAACACGTTGTTGTACTTAATACATTATACATAATAAATTTTATATTTTATACTATTTTGATACTCTTGTGATAAATGGTCCGATGCCAGTGTTTGTTACTCATAGCAGTCTACATCTACATGTATCTAATATTTTTATTATCCAATGTTATTAATTGCAAGGATATGTGATATAATCAACTAAATCAAGGGCTTTGTGATATTGTCGGAGTCATTCCCTGTGATTTTATTTGACTGATTCAGAATTCTTTCTATTCATGGGTCATATTACTTTTACCGTGAAGTTAATTCATATATGTCAAGAGGATTTTAAAAAATAAATTATTTTAACTGTTTTATGTCCTTCTATGTGCGTCTGAACAAAATGTAGAGAAAAAAAGAACCAGCTGCTTTATTTATTTATGAAGAATTCTGATTCTTGGTGTTTATAGCAAAAATACTACAAATAAAAAATTAAAAACTATGATACAATGTATAAATAAAGTACACTTTATAAAATTCTTTTTGTTATTTTTCAAGATTCGAAATTCACCTCTTTGTGTTTGTCTTTTTATTGTTTCTTTTAACTATAGAATTATTCCTTCTCTGGGTCACCTCGCTATTTCTTGCCTACACTGTTTGCTTGCTGTTTAAGATATGAATAATATTTAATATCTCTGAAGCTTGTCTGTTAAGCTACTTACTGATACAGAACACTGATTTCACATAGTTTCAGGGAAGTCTTCAGGGAAGATTCCTGTTACACATCACGGGTTACTTTCAGAATACATGATTATATTTACCCCACATCTCGCTGGTACTAATGAACTAATGTGTTAGAAACTCATGTGACATTGTCAGGTGCATGTCTTATTCAGAGCCAACACGAGTATTTATGTATTTAAACTAATTTCACATCGCATTTCTTGCTGACATTTTGTTTCAGCTTCCTGTTTGACTATGAATGTACAAAGTTACATTCTCATGGCATGGACATCATGATACAGAGTGTTGCCTGTGTAAATCATCACTGTTATCATTCACATCAAGTAGGAATAATGTTTACACGATGACATTTCTCTGTTCACATCTGTCTACAAGGTGACGAGACCTTAAAAATCTTGATAAGAACATCATTGAGCAAAATTAAGTTGGAGCTCAGCTGTATGTTCCAAAATTTCTTGTCCTGCTTTATAGCTTGTTGTCCTGAATAACTTATAAAATTCAAGAGTTACTTCATAAATGGCCACTGATTAAAATATCTGATATTTTTCAATACCGCTTATAAAATTCAATAGTTATATTTTTCAATAGATAGATGGAAACAATTTATGTTCAACGTGCGTGAATGGGTGGATTAGAAGAATAGAACAATAAGGACAATATAAAGCTCAGTAAATGAATAAGAAGTACTTCCCAGTTCACCCACCTCTTATCCGCTTCTTACCATCCCGACACCGCTCCACACACACACACGCACGCACACACACTTCCCCTTTCATTGAACCTACTCGAAGTTTCAGACTCCCAATATTCTACAGCTCTACCCACGTATCCTTACTTCTCGTATCTGACAGTATTGATAGCAGCATAGTTGGTAGTAACGACGATAATAATCACTTTAATGATTTTAATAAACATATAAAACCTACGACAAGCACGGACACTCTTAGCCTACATTCATACTCCTCTCATTATTATTTATAATTTTTGTCTTTATCTTATATTGATAATCTTATTTTATCGTTATTCTTTATCCTTAATATTACACAATTTGTTTGTCCTAATTTGTCACCCTCTCATCTTTCTCAGATAATTTACTTCTGTGAATGGACCAGACCACTAGGTTGTTAAGTTTGTTAGTTTTGTGTAGATTATTCTCGGGTCTACGATTAAATGTCACATATATGTTGCCTGATAAACATCTCATACCGATAACACAGGAACAGGAAACCCCACATTCAACACACAGTCAAGGGATATTCTTCCTGGTCCATCCCCTTACCCGCAGCTTGAAAACTGTGATTGTTGTCTTGATGCTCAGGTTGATAGAAAATGTGTCAACAACACATCTGGATGTTTCTCGGTCTTTTAACTTTGGCAGCAGCCAGCGGTAAAGGTGAGAGAAAATCACTGAAACACAATCTGAGTAATAGTTAAGCTGAAATCTGTGTGATTTACATTGTTTCATATACTGGACATGGTTTTGTAACTTAGCTTGTAAGTAATGTCTCAAACTACTATTCATACAAAAGAGTAGATGTGCGAATAACGGCTTCTATCGTCGTTATCGTCGTCTTCTTAGTTGTAGTGCTGTTTGTTTCGTGCTTATTCTCTTTTAGCGAGGCTTAAATAAAATCCATTTTGCAGGAAATGTCAGCAAATCATAAGATTTAATTTTCTTACATCCTTTTGATTGATCATACAGTTGTCCTCTTTCTTCTTCTTCTCTACCCGACAACAACTCGGTATATGCCTGTCTCTCAGATTGTGAGAAGATGTCATTGTTAGCTGTCCTCTGTTTTCTTTTTCTCTCATTCTAAAATGGTGTGTTAATACAATCACCATCTCTATTTCAGGAAGGACGATAACCTGTCGGAGCTCTCCAGGTGAAAGGAATACACAAACTGAAGTCACGTTCGTTCTTCCTGAAGACGTGAATGAGACGAAAAAGAGTTTTACAGTCTACCACTACAACGACCAATCTTTTCGAAGTATGATCCATTTCATGATCTCTTTGGTACTTGCAGTTATGTCGTTGTGAAGCGAGGGCAAGTCGTTGCCCTGGGTAACATGTGGAACTCAATGACAAACGTCTTGCTTCTGAGTCAATAAAGATGTGCAGACCCGCAGATGATGTTTTACCCTTTGTTAGTTATAAAGTGGTGGCAAGGATGCCCTGGGGAGAGGAAACATAGAACAGTGTCCATGGGGTCTGAACATCGTCTGACAACTTAGGAAACAAAACATTTTTCTTGATGTCCACATTTTGCCCTGGGGTAACGACTTACTCTCGCTTCATGACTGCGGCCTCAGAGAAGAGCATGAGCTGAATGTCTTCTGTCTGATGAGTGGAACAGAGAGAACAGCTACACATGCAGACCGAAGAGACCCACTCGGAGGGCAAGGTGTCGGTAGAAAATATTTTCAGTATGTCAACATAAATCTTAAAAAAAATTGTTATTTTTAGGTAATGTCCTTCGCTGTCTCTGGAAGAGCGGAAAGCGTTTCTGTAGTGTTACTGATGGCTACACGTTTGACTGGAAGATCTCAGCAAGCTTCGTGCTGACTATACCGTCCTTGTCCGCCCATCAGACCGGCTTCTACGCTTGTCAGGTAGAAGGTTACGATGTGGAGGACATACAGCCCTGCACAGTACAGTTCAAACAAGGTATGCGGAACTATACACGCGCACTAAGAGCTGTTTGCTAAAATATTCCAGGCCATCATCATCCATCCATCCATCATCCATCCATCATCTTCTTCTTTGCGATTGTAAGGCTTTGGTGCTTCCTGTGTTCCAGCCACAGACTTTCAGTGTTCATGGCAAACCAAAGCCTTCCTCTGTAATCATGGAGATAATTACAACTTCGAGATGCCTGTCACGAAATCTTTCACTCTTGATATGTCGTCTGTATCTAATGGGATGACTGGAGTTTACTCTTGCTCGCCACACAAATCCTACTCACTGAGCGAATTAAATATGCAGGAGAAGGAGACTATACAAGGTAATTTTTTTCTATTTCTGTTTTAAACATTTTCAGACTACTAAAGATTGTATAAGAAACCATAATGTTTGTCACTCATTTGCTTGACCAGAATTACCGTTTTAATAAGTTGTTCATTGTGATACAGGCGGAACAACTTGCAACATTGGTGCAAAGATTTCGATGGGAGAGGCCACCCTAACATGCCATTTTCAGCAAGACGTTTTTCAACAAAAGAAAAATATTGCTGTTTATTACTACACAGAGACGGCTTTTCCAGGTTATCTTCCATTAAAAAAATATTTTATTATCCTCTCAGTTTTAGTCTTTAAGAACACAAATTTACAAGTTTAAACGTGTAACAATCAAAAACCTGTTGCCCAAACCGCTAATCCTAAAAATAAATTCTTCCATTCTACCCGACTAAAAGGCTTTGTTCTTGTTGTGTCAAACATCTTGGACCGTTGTTTTGAAGGAGGTTAAGTCGTTGCCATGGGGCAGCATGGAAAACTGAACGACAAGCGTCTTGATTGTGAAGTCATAAAGTGTTGTTCAGACCCCGCTGATGTTATTTTATTCCTGGGGCAGCAGTTGTAAGGTGTTGACTAAGATACCTTGGGACAAAGAATCGTGAAGTAGCGGCCGCGGGGTCTGCAAAATGGATTGTAACTTCAAAAACAAGAGGCTTTTACCTGAGTTCTCCATGCTGCTCTGAGGAATCGACTTGCTCTCGGTTCATAACTATGTACCTGGTCACAAAATAATCCTCTGGATGCTTCTTGCGGCAGGTGTTGTTGTGAACTGCTCGTGGACAAACGCTGAGCTCGCGTGCAGCTGTAAGTCCGGGTATCTGTGGAACAAGACTGCAGGCGGCGACCATCTGACCTTCTCCGTGCCACGGGCCACCGAGGGTCAACCTAGGATGTACGTGTGTGAAGTTCAAGGATACAACGTCAGCCTCACTAAGTCATGCTGGGACATCCTTCAGAGCGGTATCTTTACATACACACCAAGAGAGAATTTAGCTGAGAGAGAGAGGAATAGAGCTTTTGATTAATACATTTAATATCCGTATCAAAAATAATAGTTTTCTTATCGACTTATTGTTGAAACGAAACGCCCATGCATTATTTTCAGGTGAGATGAGATCAAAGACTTTCTCAGAGTCAGATAAAGCCACACCTGACCTCAAGCCCAGTTCTCCCACAGACAGTAAGTTTCAGGACAGTACTGGTGGCACAATTTCGCTAAATTCTTTATCTTCAAATAATATGTAAATATTTTTTCATTGATGTGTTAAAAATGTAACGTGACTTCTGCTCGTTTGTGTAACAAATGATGGCACAGAAACAGAGGGTTGATGTACTTACTTTCTTTAACTTTATCATCTGACATTTATATCGGCTTACTCGTAAACATTTCATTAAATTCAACTGTCCTGTTGCAGAAAGAAACCTAACATGTTGGATTGCCTCTGCTCATTTGAAGGCAACAAACTTGTTGACTTGTCAGTTCCCTGAGAACATCAGTGGTTTCAGAAAGAGCGTCCTTGTCAGTCATCATAATAACCAGGGTTACAATGGTTAGAATTAGGATTTTTCTTTTTTGCAAAAGTTCTTCGAGACGAAACAGTCTTCCATGCAAAAGTTGTGTCACTCACTTACTCACTCACTTACTCGGATGGAGTATGATGTTATCCTTCCCAGAGCTGAATGTCTTGTTCGCTAAGTATAAGATATAAGTAAAGTAACATAAGTATAACATGAAGCACGTATACGAAACCCAAATTTCTTATATTTTCTGGAACAGATGTTGTGGCCTTTTGTTCGTGGCCCAACAACAGCCTGCAATGCCTTACTAAAACTGGGTATACGTGGGACGGCAATCTGTACCCAGACCGCTTGAAAATTCATATACCCCGGGTGGCTGAGGAGAATATAGGGAGCTACACGTGTGAAGTGCCGACGAGTGAATATCAACTGGGACTGTGTAGGGCGACTTCAGAGTCTGGTGGTGAGTATTCACATAATAATAACACAGAGAGGAACGTGCTACATTTCTACTCCAGTTTGCATGTGTGTGTGTGTGTTTTTTCACAACTACTGTATACGTTTCTAAATACACAATTGTTTTCACACAAAAAACCTGAAAACGAGAATATAAGGTTTCCTAAAATCCAGGAAATACACATGAATACAATAGATTGCAATGACCATCATTGAAATTAGTTTCAATCTTTCATCTGCAGGGACGTCAACAGATAAAATATTTCCTGTGTCAACAGGAAGTGGCTTGACACCCATCAACAAAACCAATATTTTAACTGGTGAGTTCCCAAAAAAGGACAGCATTGTTTACACCGCAAATTTGGCTGATAATTATCGTTTTTAAAATCCTATTTTCTGTGATGATATACTGAGAAGTTTAAGTTGTAAAACGAGTTCTAAATATTCCTTGATCTAATAGCAATGCTTCTGATCGTCCAGAAAATGTTTTAAAAGTACAACAAGCAGGTTCTATCAAATCTTACATATTGTCACATTAAAAGAATAATTATTAATCACATTTTGCTAACATCATTTTTAAGTAAATACAGAATTTACAAATACAATTTAAGATGACAAGTAAAATAATTCTTTTAAAATAGTAATGAATGTATTTAGAGATCAGTCTGTGCAAAGATAGACAACCAAGGCAAAAAGAATATTACAATGTTAGATGTGTAAATTTAATGTATTTCATTGTCGTTACCCCATTGCTCCTTTGTTATATTTTGTAGATGCTCCAGTACCAGTACCTATTAAACATTAATGTTATTTTCAGGTTTGTCAGTCGTGTGCTCGCCGTCTATCGTGACAGAGGGGCAGCGAGCTTCAGTCATCTGCTCCTTTGGAGCTGTCATGGCGGTGCACAGTTTTGTCATTTTGCATTACAGCCTCACTAACACCGGGGTGCCAGGTGTTGTGTTTGTGTAATGTGTTACAGCATGTATTCTTGTCTTTTGTGTAATGTGTTACAGCCTGTATTCTTGTCTGTGTGTGATACGTTACAGCCTGCATTCAGCATGTTACATCAACTAATGTTCCAGCTAGAACATTATTTTAGAAGATGGCTTAAGAAACGTCCTACTTGCAGCTCAGTCAATAACCAGTGTGAGGAATAGTCCACTAAATAACATGTTCTTCTTCTCTCTGTCTCTCGCCCTCTCTCTCTACTCTTGTTTCTCTATCTCTCGCTTGCTTGTCACAGACTTTCCACTGGTGTGCTTGAGGACGGCAGGAGGGCTGGAGTGCGAAGTGCATGATGGGTACGAGTACGACATCATCGTCAACAACTTCACCGCCATATTGAGACTCCCGCGTGTTAGCAGCGAAGATTTAGGCACCTACACCTGTACATCCGTGACGTCAAACAGCGCACATGCGTCGTGCACTCTTACATTTTCGGGTAGGTATCTTTCTAAACTTGCACACTTTGTGCATATTTTCTCAACTTAACATTTCAAATAATTTTTTTTCTCCTCTTCTAGATGAATATTTATGTATGTGTGTATGTGCATCCTGTTGACATATACATGATTTGTGTGAATCAAGTAGAGTATGTGGGATAGTATATAATTGTCATAAATTTATACTTCCAATAATAAATTTATTAAATAGCAAATGAATATTTTTCAATAAATATTTAGAGGGATCAGAGGAGTCAGGATCTTTCTTCCTGCAGCACAAAGTATTTATCAGTGGCGGAGTTGGAGCGATCATTGCAACAGCTGTTACCGTGGCAGTCTGCATCTTCATCATGTACAGAAAAGGTATTATCGTTCCCCTCCCTTGCTCTCTCACACAGAAATTATTCACACGCATGCACAGGCGCACACACACGCACACACACGACATTTTACCAACATTGACGCTTGTTATCCCCCAGAGTTCTCTCCCTTATATCTTGTCACAATTCACTAATTCACTAATTAGTAACATGAATGTCACAGGTTTATGTCTTATTCTACAATTAGTTCCTGGCTTCTTTATGACCACGAGCTCGGGGTACTAGAATACATGGTAGACATTTTTTTCTTTTAAACTGAGTCGCAATAATATGCATGTATGTATTTTTACTTATGTTTGCATGCGTATGTAATGTAAATGTTCACTGACAGGTCATGCAAGGTACCAGTATCCCCAGCGACGACCTGAGTCTGACAGTGATCCATACAAAACACTCCCTGCAGTGGGTTATGAGAAAACAGGAACTGAAGAGGACACGAGCTCGTACGCAGAAGTTAGAGACTCGCCGCCATCTCAAAGGACAACTCGACCAGGTGTGCAGATTAATCAACAGTAATCAAGATCATCAAGACAAAGAGCAGACAACTTTGCTAGCAAACGAGCATCCTTGGGTTCTTGTTAGAATGTTTGAGCTTGAATACATACAAACATCCATTTCTCCTTCATTTCATACAAATTTCACAAAATTGTGATGTTTCGTGCATGTTTACGTGTTTTGATATGAAGTTTAAATAAATATGAAATACATGGTAACTTTATTGCTTGTCATTTAATACCAGTATTTATTCATTATAATGTATGTCTTTCATGTGGTTTAGTTTACGTGAGATTATTGTGTATCATGCAGAGACTAAACTTTTGACAGGACAGTCTGGTAAGGATGCTACCTCTCCAGTGATCATGCAAGACACAATAAATACATCACTGAAGGTTGAGCTCGTGGCTTTATCCCAGTTACCTACCACCTGTCGGCTGCCCGAACACCGTGGACCTCAGACCTTTGACCTTGCTGACCTCCCCGAGAACCTCGTTCGTCACGACAGCCTCACTCCAGGTCGAGGGGAGAAGAACATCCTCACACAGACGCTGGACAACAACGAAGGTGCTTACTTGAAGCCACGAGACAGATCATCTAATGACCAGGCCCCTCTATGTACACAAGATGAAACCTTTCCAAGTGGGATTCAGGCTGCAGACAGAAAACAGAATCCACCCCAGCTGCCACCCGCTCGAGTGGTGGACGTTACAGCGCTTGGTCGAGAAAAGAACCTGTCATCACAGTCCCAACATTCTTCAGATCGCCGCATGGACCAGGACCAGGAGAACTGCTCGCCGCCAGGTCAGTCCCAGGATTACTTGCATCCTGTAGACGACATGGCGTGTACCTACAGCTCCCACCAGTCACATGGTCAGTCACGTGAGCTTTCTGCTGAAACGGTGGCTGTCCTTGGCGATACGAAGAACGGCGATGAAAGAGATGATCCTCGTTGCCTGAGGGGTTCGTCTGGGAGGTACATGCAACCCTTGAACCTGTCTCACAACAGTTCCCCGGCTGCGTCTGGCAGTGGGTCCAACCAACCGCTGGCTCCAGAAAACCGTCACCCAGTCTATGAAAACAACGTTGAGCAGCCATGAAGAATTCCAGATTTGTATTTCATCTTGAAAATAATTGACCTTCCAAATTTGTCATGCTTCTGAATTGACAATGTACAATGTACAGTAACTTTAGTGCCTGTGACGATATACAAAATCTCTACACTGTGCAAACTATCCAGAAAAAAGCCAAGTGTTTTCAAATATCAGCACTGGGAACAGTTCTCGTGATTTAAACCTGTTTAAAAAGAGAAAATTGCTTAGAGAAGAACTTAATATAAATAGAAAAAAACTTATAACGAAGTATGCCCCTAAAAGTATACATTTCATAACATAGTAATATCACTTAAATGAACGCATAAATGATGACCACGAATCCACGATGTAGTACTTTCTCCATCCGCATTGTATATAGGACCTCAGGGTGGAGAAAACACCAAGCTGATATTATAAAGAAGTGTAAACAAAAATCCTTTCAGACAGTGCTAGAGAATTTTGAGATGTGAATATAAAAGATTTGTGAGAGTGTGAGAGACACCTCAGACAAATTATCTCCCTTTACCTATCGGGGTGTAAGGTCACTGCTGTGAAGAAGCTATTGTGCCACGGGTGGGCAACGTTTTCTTTTTTGGGGCTGGTCTTAAGATTCTAAGCTATGCGGCAGACATGTAAAATATCAAACTCCCCACTTCAAATGACTACACAACACACTTACTGAAAATAGACAACAACTGAATACATCATGGCGTTCACTAACCCAATTTATTGTGTAAAGCTGTTTGAATTCGCTGACAATAAAACTTTAAAACCAGCCTTTCCTTTGATGGCAGTCTCCCCGTTGACATGTAAGCCATGTTATTTGTTGTCCTTGTTCTTTTTAATAGAATTTTGCGGACTGCTGCTTTCTAACATTGTTGTAATTAATAAATTAATTTTTAATCAAATTAACCTAGGGTAAATGAAAAAATAAAAACAAGCGAGCTCCACATTTTGGCAGTCGGGTCAGTCCAAAGACGCCGCAGGAGGTACTTTGCCCTCCCCTGGATTGTGTGCATGTTATTAGCTTTAAAGATTCTCTTGGGTTAAACCATTGTCCATTGTTTAGACATCCGTTACTCGTAGAGTGGACAAGAAAGAGTGAGAAACAGAGTGGGCAGAAGTGGTATTTTTTTCTCGCTCTTAAAACGTATTTGTAACTTTTCTGAAAGGGCGACCAGACCGGTGCTTGGATTAAGTTTTTTCGTTGCGAGAATTCTGTAAGAATCTTGATCGAAAAAGGAATCCCTTGCCCAAGTCACATTTTTCAGAAACTTGTATACATCTTGTACAGGTCTCGTTCCTCATTCATCATTCATCATTGTAGAGACACAATGCAACGCAGCAAAGGTCACCGCTAGCACCCTGGCAGGTCTTGCACCCGCTTGAGAGGTCTCTACGTTCGTCCCACACATTTCAATTCATCTTATTTAGAGACTTTATAGGTATTCACCGGTCTTAACAAACAGAGAGACATGCTACAACAGGAAATATTGTGAGCAAATACCAGTTAATCATGGACCAAAATCATACTTATCGGTGACTGTCCCTCAACATCAAAACTTTAGAGGAACAAGTATTATTCTGCAATGTGTTTGGTTTTAGGCAGAGGAAAAACGTTCATAATAAGACTTGTCTTATATTCTAGTTCTGTAGCATCTAATATGTTACAGCCTTAGTTTTACTAATTTCCTTGCTCTTACTTTTAGTCTACCATGCTCACACATATGACCAAAACATGAATGATTGCCTCCAATTTGAGACTTGAAGATTTCCGCAAACTTTGGACCTTGCAGATTCTCTAAGTCAAAAAAGAATTTGGGGTCTGGTTTCTTCGCTTTCAGCTTTATCTCGTTAAGAAAACGCGGCAGCTGCCTATGACCTTTTTACCTTGTTGAAGCTGGATTTTTAGTTGTAAACATTTGTATGGTTTATACGTGTTCTGTACTGCTTAATGTTAAACGGTTTAACTGAAAATGTTTGTAGTGAGTTTGTAAGCATTGAATGGTGGGTTTCAGCTGTACTTATTTGTAACTTTCAAAATTATACAAACATATATCAGGACCAAATAGTGATTAGAACTGTCGCGTAGAAACGCACACCACCCTTACACGTACAGTTTAGGCCTGAAGGACTACATGTGTCGTTGAGGGTGTCCCCCCTGTCTTGCCGTGCTTTGTAGGTGCTTCCCGATGCACTTCTGACTTGCCTTTATGAACTGCTGATCACACGACAGAGCAGAGCTATTATCCCTACCTTTCCACCCAAAACAATCAAACCATATGTGGTAACGTGTCTAGGGAGGGGTATATGTATACAAAAACAAACAAAAAAAGGCTAATTGACCTAGCATCTACAGCCAGCTGACACCTGTGCTCAAGAAAGTCGCTTGAATAAGCTGTGAGACGAAAGAAAGAAAGCCAAGCAGGTCAGGTTAAGAAAGTCGACAGGCGCGCACTGTTGTTCACATTCAAATACGTTAACCAGCTTGTGGTGACTTTCGTGATGCAGTCACATAACACCCCTAACACTGCTGTTGCAAATCTGAACAGACTGAATAGCTCTTCACAAATAACTCCGATAATTTATCAGAGTCTCAAAATGTTTAACTACTATAACCTTAGAGTGCGATAATAGGAATGTGCTTCAGATAAGCTGATGGGTCCACAATCTGCATGGGAAAACTGCTCCACTTTGTGCACCCCAGCTTTTTACCAACACAATGCAGAGCAAAGACTCAATGTTTTTTGCCAGTATGGATAGTATTCAGGAAGCTTGAAATATTAGCTCCGAGGCAGCTGGTAAAGCTGTTTAACTGAGCTTATATCTTCTTTGTATGAAATGGTGTCACTGGCAGCAAGAATCCTCAGACTTGACTTTAGTGCATTGTCTCAAAAATACTTGATGGTCTAACAGTAAATTTCAGTAGACTACTTATTATAGTTATGTCTTTCTAACTATAACTTACTCGTACTAATGGCCCTTGGTGGTTCTTTGCAGCTTCCCCCAAAACAAATTTCTCAACAGTATACCTTCTAGTTGAAACATCGTTCGCACCTACAGTCCCTGGTAGGTTCTTTGACTAAAGGTCACGCCCCCACACCTTATTTGGACCTTTATAAAATGAACTAACTGCTGAACTTCGACGTAGAGGTCGCTATCTCCACACCTAATAAAGCTCTATATCTTCCTTTTTTGCTGATGAGATAACACTGTTCTCAGAAAGTGTTGTAGATTTTTAAAATCTTCAGAATAATGGAATTAGAAATGCATCTACTTAAACTGCCATAAATTCCGTACTCAGCAATACTCTTTGTAATATTTATTCTTCCAAAACGATGAATTCAAACTGCATTTTGTATTTGTCCTATATATATATTAGTAATGCATCCCCAACAAGTTTCATAAATACCTATCCTTCTTTCGGCTTTCTTTCCTTATGTCAGAGAATAACATAAATTTGACACTGGGATTTGCATGTTTTTGTGTGTGTAAAGCATTTACAAGAAGAAATAAGGATATGCTGCACTAAAGAAGGCTAAAGAAGGTGTGTGTGTATGTGTGTGTGTGTGTGAGATCTCTACTTGTGCTTGCAAGAGAATATGGGAACTTTTTTCAAATAAGGACTTTGTATATTTCCGTGACTCCACTTTTTCCCCATATATAAATAAGACGTATTATTCTCCTTACATAACTCTGCTATGATGCCACATTAGCTCTAAACTACATTTACCATTGCACTTTATTTGCTGAGAGACAAAAAAATCCTGAAGCTAAAATAAAACCAGGAGGATCATTAATGTTACTATTAATATAGATATTGTTGTATATCTGGTATAGTACTAGTCACGACAATTTAAGCATAACTATTCTACTTATATGAAGTACTTGATATCACCATCAAGCCTTTAAAATCATAAATGCCACATGTTTTTCCTCTGTGATTTGTAGTAAAAACACAAGTTCTGACTACTAGTTTAATTAGTAATTGAGCCTCAAAGCCCTAGCTTTTCCTATCTCAGCATCAGAAGGATGTACTCTGGATTACAGATAATTACAATTCCAAACTAATGTTGCTTTAATATATATACTGATAATTTGTTTTATATTTTACAGAATTGTATAAACTTAGTGTTTTAGTTTATTATCAGGATGTTTGGTGCTGTTGCTCACATTCCACCTTGAAATGGGCCTAGACCGAAACAATAAAAAAAAATCGAGTTTCCTGGCAGGTTGCTAGTCTTGCAGCTCATCAACCACTCGAAGTTTTGCTTTTTTGAACAGACACAAATGTAATCCTTACATTCTCATCTGGACCACATCATGTTAATACATACATATTTAACTAGCATATTTTATTAACAAGGTACATCCTCAAATAATAAACCAAAAGCTCAAAAGCCAGTTTTTTGTAATCTGGTTGAACCATTTGCTTCTAAATAAGGTATATCATTCGGTATAAAATGATGTTACTGAGGACTGCCACATTACTGACTACTTTTCCGAAGATTTGTTCCTTTCCAAGAAGGATAAAGGAAAACGAAAACGAAAGTTCAGCGGCTGAAGAAGAGGCTCACACTCAATAAACTAGTTTTTTTTGCTTCAGATTCTGTTGGATACCTGAACTGGTTTTGGCGCGCTTCCAAGCTGGGTGAGGCCTAACCTACATACATGAAACATTATACTCTCGGTCTCCATAGTCCGGTCGACGAGGAAGGTTTTTGCTACTGTCTGTTTGACAAAGCCCTAGCACGAGAGACGTTACATTACATAAGACGTGAGTAATCAATGTTTTATTTCAATTTTTAAGATTATTTACTTAAATAGTGTAAAGAAAATAAATATGTGAAATAAGGGATTTTTTTGTAGGTGAGATTTGCTCATTATCTTGTGAAGTTCCTGTTTGTAACAGTAAAACGAAGTTGAATGTTTTTCATCTGTATTTATAATACCTTTATATAAATGTCGAGAGATGCCAATAAGGAACTTGAAGTCTATAAAGAAGACTAAAAATAATCAACTTTTTCAACACTAGAAATAAATAATTTTCGGTAAACTATCTTTGCTTCATCAGAAAAGTAGAAAATAGGTCACGTATGCGGTAACAAACCTCGTCCCACAGAGCTTATGCTTTTTTTTTAGAGATTTCGTTTCAAATTTCTGTCTTCTAAACAAATCATCGCATGGGTCATCTATCCGTCTGAAAGGTTCCCCAGTGGACAACTGGCTCACTCTTCCACTTAGTCACCCAGTTTTTTTCTTTCTTCTTTTTTTTTTTCGATTGCCACTGAGTCGGCCGCCTTCCACGTAACCCGGGTTTTTAGAGAAACATCAGACCTCTGTGTCGCGTAACGCGATCGGGCGTCGCAGGACTCTCCCACACAGACACGCTCGCAATTACACAGTCACACCCCCACGCGCCCGACGCGAGCAACGAGGCCAATCACTCCTCAGTGAAAACAGAACACGTACACGAAGTTACACACAAAGCTAACGTTTATATTGGCGGCCGTGTGGCGTGACCCGCCGGTAAAAGAAAATAATAGTAAAACAAAACAACAGCAAAAAAAAAAAAAATACAACATATAACACAATCAAACCAACAAAAGCTGGATGCTAGCACCTTCTCAGCACGTTCTAAGCGCAGGGTCGACCCCTGCCTGCCGGTGGCGTTGACTGTTCGGATAGTGGCCACCTTCGCGTTGGGTGACCCTGCGGCTCTTTGGCGGGCCTCCCTTTCTTTGGGGCAATCTCTCCTGATGTGGCCCTCCTGGCCGCAGTTGAAACACTGCTGCCTCCCCTGGTTCCGGCCGTGCCCCTGGGATGGCGTTGCCCCGTCCCTTGGACCCCCGGGCCGCACCAATGGCTGCGGTGTGGTGGAACGCCTACTCTGACGTCGCGCCTCGAAGAACTGCTGCGCCAGCGTTGCTGCCTCTCCTACACCCTCAGGCGCGCGTTCGCGGACGAAGGTGGCCGTTTCTACAGATAGGCCGTCGAGCAGCTGCTCCATGAGGATCAGGTCTTGCAGCCCTTCGAACGTAGATGGCTTTCCCGCCAGCTCTAACTATCTGCTTAGGCACGTCCTTGCACGCGTCACATACTGCGGGAATGTTTCCCCCCCTTCCCGCCGAGCTGCCCGGAATTTTTTCCGGTATGTGTCTGCCGTGAGCTGGAAGCTGACGAGCAGCGCGTTTTTCAGCTTGCTGTACTCCCCAGCGTCTTCGTCACTGAGGTTCACATACACGTCACGCGCCCTCCCCTTAAGCAGAGCGCCCAGCCTCACCGCCCACGAGTCTGGGCCCCAGTTCTGCGTCCTGGCGCAGCGCTCGAAATGACGCAGGTAGGCCTCGAGGTCCTCGCCATCTTCGAAGAACGGCATTTTCAATTTCATCGCCTCGCCCCCGGCCGTCGCCCTTTGCTGCCCCCCGTCCTCGCCTTGGAACCTGGCCAACTCTAGCTCACGATTCCGCTCGTCCCTCCGGACCCTTTCTTGCCTATCTCTCTCTTTTTCTCTCTCATCTCTTTCTCTCTCCTCCCTGGCAAAATCCAGGAGTTCCTTGCCGCTGAGGCCTATTTCCCGGCCCACCCGGACATATCTTTTGACGGGGGATTCCTGGACCGCCTGAAGAAAAGGCGTCACCCGTTCCCTGTCCGAACTGTCAACCCCCTGCCGCTCGCTCCCCGAATCGCTCCCAGCCATTCCCCCTGCACGCGCCCTCGTGTGCGCTGACACGGGGGATCCCGACCGCGACATTAGAGAATGGGTGGGAAACTTAGAATATCAAGGAAACCGAGACGTACCGAACTAGCAAGTAACCCTCGGACCTACGGGCAATGCCTCCACCCCCTTCAGTGCAGCGCCTCCCCCCGCGTCTGATCTCCTGCCTGGCGCTCCCGGCTGACAAAGCCGGGCCACGTAGCACGCCGAGTGAGCAGATTGTCCCACTCCACTGCAACCAGCTGTCCTGACCAAGCCTACGCTAGCCAGCCCCCCGCAATATATCAATTCAACCTCAGCTCACAGTCATCCCAACACACGAACAAAACATCACGACAAAAACACAGGACAAGACGGCACTGAGAAGTGAGGACTAGGGTAGTGGGTTAACTCCCCGGCATCTCCACCATTTTGTCGCGTAACGCGATCGGGCGTCGCAGGACTCTCCCACACAGACACGCTCGCAATTACACAGTCACACCCCCACGCGCCCGACGCGAGCAACGAGGCCAATCACTCCTCAGTGAAAACAGAACACGTACACGAAGTTACACACAAAGCTAACGTTTATATTGGCGGCCGTGTGGCGTGACCCGCCGGTAAAAGAAAATAATAATAAAACAAAACAACAGCAAAAAAAATACAACATATAACACAATCAAACCAAAAAGAAGAAAAAAAAATATGGCAGAGAGGAAAGAATAACAGAAACCAGGACCCCCTTTTTAGCAGGGGGGTCAAACCCAACAAATAGGGTAGAGTCCCGCTAATCTAATAGTTCTCCTACTAGTCCGGATATCTACCAAATCACGGTTCAACTAACTCTAACTGCACACGCACTGCACTGCTTCGCACCACACACACTCGTCACTTATCTCGATACAGGGGTTACACCAACAGTCACGTGCACGTGGAGGCCTCCTCTGTTCGACGTCCAGAAATGCTTGTGTCGCTCCGTCGATTTCAGCGGCTTCTCTGTCCCCACCGCAGTCTGGCACTGACACTGTCTCGTTTGCCACAGACTCACTCGTGGCGTTCTGACTCTGGCCTTGCCGTGTGTCACTCCGTCTCCTCTCGTCCCTCCAGGTCGAGGCGTTAACCTCACTGCAGCACTTCTCAGGGACCGATGCTCGTTCACCAGACTCAGCCTCTACAGGTTTCTTCAGCCAGCTGCTGGTGTTAGAGCACTGTACACTCTGTTGTAAAGCGGGTCCACGCACCTCTGAAGTCAATTGCCGAAGCCGACACACTCCTCAGGCAGGGCTGCCGCGAAGAACTTGGGGTCGAGCTTAGACAACTCTACTTGCCGAGAGCCACATGCGAAAGACCTCAGTCCTACTCGAACATCACACTAAATCCTCATCTACAATGATCATCCTTCCTCACGATTGGTCAATCATACTTCAGTCTTACCCTCAACCATTCCGCTACCTTACTACATCCAATCACACCATAGGGAAACATGACAGACAGGTGGCCACTCTGACTCGTCCCAACCCAAACTACACCCCGTCCTTACCCTCTCTCACTCAGAACACAATCTGCGACTATGGCGCCATCCCGTCTGGCCCCTCACTCATCACCTCTGACCAGCGGGTGACAACAAATCACTCATCACCTGCGACCGGCGGGTGACAACAAACGGTGGCGCCATTGTCCGGTTTTTCCCCTGATCGTCGCCCACTCGTCGCCTATTGTTTTAGATTCGTTTCAGCCCGTACGCTATCCCCCTGACTCTCCATCTACACCCCTCCCCGGCGCCCCCACACACCTCGCTCACCGCTTGCAGCAAGCAACGCGCGACACTCTGACCAGGTAGCATACGAAGGTGTTCGTCTTCCGTTTCCTGTAGGAAATGCGGAGTAGTCTCCTGAAACATTTTGTTTCAAACGCCTGTTGCTTGGACTTGATTTATTCACAAATACGTGTTCTTTTTATAAGTGGATAGTCATAGTTGACATAGAAAGTGGAGTCATAACAGCATTAATCTCATATGCCGACAAGATTACAAAATCGAAAAAATGACTAGGTCATTTCATATATGATGTTGACGTGTCAGGTATTTATAGAGAACCTTTTCCAAAAGCTAAAAAGTTTCAATAAAAGACGATATAAGAAGAATTTTCATTTAGAAAATTTGAAAAAAACCAGCAGCCACAGCTCGTTAGCAGATACATTTACACGACCGAGTACTTTAATAATTTGCAGATTAAATTATAGAGACGAAAACTGTGTTTCTCATGCACAAACTAGAGATCAAACTATTTAAATTACTATACTATGTCTGTTTTCTGACTGCCACAAATTAAATACTTGCAACGTTTTTCATTTTCCGACGCCTCAAGTTATAATTCATACTCTTATATGAAATTTATTTTACTATTCCAGACGCTTGTCTGAAATAGTAACGCGACATTGTATATAAGCTACAATTAATATATCTAGTACAGTGGAACCTCGGTTAACGAACTTAATCCGTTCTGGAAAGCTGTTCGTTATCCAAAATGTTCGTTATCCGAAACAATTTTTTCCATAAGAAATAAAGGAAATAGATTTAATTGGTTCCCAGCCCCTGTTGACTCGCTAATATATTTGAAAGTTACAGGCTATATAGGTATTTGTTTTGATGAGAACAGTTATAATGCAATATAAATGGAGTTAAATAAACAAAAACATTAACGAAAACATCTAAACATCAGAAAACTTGCCGTTTTGACGGCGTGGGTGGAAGCAGGTGTGGGGAGGAAGGGGGTGGAATTACTGCTTGGATTCCCCCTCCATGAGCACACGTGACATTATAAAATCGGGGGTGACTTCCCTTTTCTTTAACTTTGAGGTTAGAAAGGAAAAAAACTTGTCGAGTGTCTGTTGCTTCTGCCTTTTTTGTAAAACTCTTCGGTAAGACGACATCACATATCCGACAGACGCATGCCACCTTCATACTTTGAAATCATTTCCTTTTTCAATTCATTTGTTGGCCGCTTCCTTGTCGATCATTACCTCACTACTATTAATTGCTCTTAATCTTCTTTGGAGCCATTATTGAGGATTATCTTATTAAAATAAAGCACAAAAATCACTATAAATAAGAAGGATGCGCACAGAGAAGGAACGACTGATCGTAACTGTGTCTCGAGCGCGAATGATGACATGCTGGTCGGTCACGTGTGGTTCACGTGGCTGTTCGTTATCCGAAATTTTGTTCGCTATCCGAGACAAACTTTTAACGAAATTTTTGTTCATTAACCGAAATATTCGTTATCCGAGGCGTTCGCTAACCGAGGTTCCACTGTACTTATATTATATTTACTTATATTTAAAGTTTCATTCCATGGTTATCCGTCACACCTAGGACTATAAGACTCCACATTATGAGGCTCTGCGACATGGCAAAAAGATAAATACTTTTCTCAACATCCAATCTCTTTACAAAACAATACAGTATTATAAATACAATGCAATACAACTTTATTCATCCCTAGGGGCAATTCAAGATATTCAATTCTTTACACTGTACAAAAACTACATGTATATATATACTGAACTTCTAAGTTTAGGCTTTACTGAGAATGATGTAAAAAAAAATTCCGATAACGTACGTGTACAATGTATGTTACATAATAATTGCAAATATTGCTGATTCTTCTGCAGAGAGCTGAACTGTACAAGTTTTCTCTGACTTTTGACAAAAACAGCTCTGGAGATAAATCTCTTTACTTGGCAAGCATGGCGTCAACCTCAGTACTCAGAATCAGGGAGGAAGACGATGAAGACAAGTAACTGAAGTTTAGTTTCAATAATTTTTTGATTGAAAAATCTGACATTTTCAGACAGGGGCTTGCCTTGTGTTAATGCATTTGAAGTAGAATGTTACAGATTATAGGCTCTCTAGGACCATTAGAAAACCACACTGTCCATTCAGCAACGGTGGGTACCTGATTTCTCGGGAAATGGAAAGGACAGTGAAAAAGTAAAGTTTTGGGTCCAAGGCAGAACAAAATTATAACACTTATGCGAAAATAGTATAATTTAATAATTCGTAGTATAGGTCTTATTTTAACTTTGTGTCACCAACAGGTCTCATAATAGCTTTGCTTAAAAACTTTAAATACTTATTACAAGACCGAAACATATACACCATAAATATAAAATTAACTGGAACTGGATCTGTTATGTAGTGTTCAACATGGCAAGCGCTTGCCGCTGTCCTCATTGTTTTCCTCACAGTAATCATCAGTTTTGTACTATTGCTACTGTGGTTTAATAAAAGAACGTGCTTTACTTTAATCGCCAGCTATACCACGAAACTCAACAACTTTGTAACTTTGCCTCTGAGGGACAGGAGTGTGCAAGATGTTCCAGGGGTTGGACCCGACACAGCAAAGCGCTTAAAAAATCAAGATTTCACGGAAAAAATATTGGTATACCTCAGTGTCAACATTTGTGAAGGGTTTACGTTTTATTTTCCTTTATTTCTTTCATTATCTGAAAGCTAAGTTAGCCAATGTATTGTTATTCGTTGATATTAAAACATATTTCGTATTTTAAGCGTCCTCAGCAATTGAGGTCCAATATGCAGATATTTCGGCCATATCACTGTGTAACACCTCAATCATTTAATTTTTAGTTAAGTAGTATTTTAGTGGTTCTTTATCCCGTTCAAAGTCATCGTCATTTTCTTTAGACTCTCATACTAAAGTAGAAAATGTACCGCTTGAACTTCAATCAAGTTAATTTACCTGTGCAGGATCATGTTCTTCTTGCATGTTACATCGGTTTTGAAAGGAATGAGAAAAAATTCAAGAAGCACCTCTTAAAGGATCTGGGTGTCGAAGAAGTACATTTTGATGTCATCTTCACTATTGTGAGAAAGAGGTAAGACGATCATATGGTCACTATATTATACCTGTTAATGATTCTTAGTTTTGTGTATGGAAAAGTTATCAACCTTTGCTCAGTAGTATGATTTTGTATGTTATATGATGATCTGCATCTAGTTTTTTTTAAACCAAATAAAGTGTAATTACAAAAGTTTTTGTACAACTATTTTAAAGTTACTCTCAAACGAAATAAAAACACCAAACACCAAGAAGTGTCCAATAAATATGCGCAAGACTAAGACAGCCTCGAACGCAAGCAAATCACCCATTTAAATATATATATAACTAAAAAAAGATAAAGGAGCAATTCAAATTGTTAAGAAGAGATTAACATGTCAAGAATAAAATTGAGCTTCGCTAAATCCTGTATGAACATTTAATATTTCGCTAATCTAATATGAATCAGGTAGGTGAAACGGTATTTAAAAAACCGTTTTTCACTCACAGGTTTACACTGGTTATATCATGCTGGCACAACTTACACCTCCAGGAATGAATAAGCCTTATCAAAATTTTATTTCTGAAAATACAATATGATGTACTTAATCTCCTGTGGATTTACAAGAAAGTGCAAGTTCACGATGGTTTCTTTTCTGTCTTTTCGCCTTCCTTACATTTCTGAGCCATTTTTATCTTCATGTGCATTGATATTTTCTCGAATCACTATACATAACTATAAACATCTCCAGCAGTATGCTTTTGATGATGATTCAGTAACGACAGTGGTCTAAAGAAGGAGACTGACGACGACAGCAGCATAAAAGCCATTCCCCCAGAAGCAGCTGATGCTGTAAAGAAAAGTCTTGAGAAAAAGAAAACTCTTCCGGTATATCTGCGAAACTTTTTAAAATTTTCTTTACATTTCCTACATTTAAAAAGACACTATATTGACATACAGAGATGTAAAAATGGCGCATACTTTGTCTGTTCAGTGCCTAAATGTCAAGAATTTCTTATTAAAGTAATAAAGTCTTACAACAAAGTCAGCATCTGGCCTCACTTTAACAATATAATCAGTGTTATTTTATATCAGCTTGAGTTTTAGTGTGCCAGATATTTATACAGAAGCTTAGCGATTGGAACAGAAAACCTCTTGTTTGCTTGTTTTATAACTGTGATGTATTCTTGCAGGCGTATGTTCTCTTTGGTCGCTACTTGGCGTTTGACAAGGATGCTTATAACTTCAAGGGATGGCTGAAGTGTCTTGGTGTCCGACAAAGTTATCGGCGTCGCATCGTGAGCGCTCTGAAAGAGTGGTAGGTGGTATAGTCCTCATTACTGATCTTGAACATATTGCGATTTAATAATGATTTGTTATTATAATGACAACGACGACGACGACGACGACGACGACGATGATGATGATGATGATGATGATGATGATGATGATGATGATGATGATGATGATGATGATGATGATGATGATGATGACAGGCATATGGTTGCTACAGTTGTTCCTCCTGGTTCCTCTGAAAACTTACTACAATACGTGCAGGTAAATTATTCTTTCTCTAATTTGTGGTGTGGCTGTACCTTTATATATCAGTATTTGTCAATAGATGTTGATATCGTGCAAGATTAACAGAATATTTTTGTGGTGTTTAAGTCCTTACGTAAACATATTATCATCTTTTTTTGGACAGTGCATTAATCAGTACACCATCAGCGAAATTATCAAACTTTAAAAAATATTCTGCAAGTCACTTTATCCAATCGAAAAAGGACTCTGAAACATGTTTTTGACCAAGTTTAAGAGTAGCAAGGTAAAGGATTACATTTTACTTAAAGAAAATATATAATGTGTACACATAATACGAACATGGAACATTATGCATACAATTTACAATTATGATGATTAATTTATAAGAAAGATAATTTGTTTGTTATTGTACAATATTTTGTATTATTCATGATAAAGGAAATATTGATGGTTGCATATTTTTAACACACTTTATTCACTGCACACAATGTATAAAACATACATGTATTTGCATGCTTTCAAAAACACCATTTACTATTGAAACACATTTTATTCAGTACACAGGCAGAGACAAGAGGTAGAGGTAGGAAATATCAGAAGTAGGAAAGAGAGAGGGAAAAAGGAACAGAACTAGTGCGGATATCCTAGCTTCTACTACTTGTGCTGGGCGGGTCATTTCGCCCTCGTCATATCGCCCCACAGCCTAAGTCAATTCGTCCAAACTATGATTATTTCGTCCCAGACTGATCAGCAACTTCTCTGCATATTAGTAGTAGTAGTAGAAGGAGGAGTAGTAAGTGCTATAATAATAATAAAGAAGAAGAAGAAGCAAAAAAATAAATTCAAAACACAAGTTCACATAAAATTTATCTTAAATTTAAAAGATTGTTTAAAGACAAAAATCGCGTTTATTCGCCTTTGTAAGACCCGTTCTCTGCCTATGTATACACCTTCTTGCAGTCGAAATTGTAGTTCCCCATAATAATATTAATGTTATAAAAATACACTGTGCATTAAATTCCACAATAGTTTTGAATGCGCATTTTATATATTATTACTTAAAAGTGTTTCGAAACATTGTACCAGAAGGGGTTATGGCTTCTAGTTTGTAGTGAATTTACAAATTCGCTACCTAGAAAGTGTAAATTGCTCAATTCATGGTACGAGCAGGTCGAGTGTCTTCCTTTGCAGTGTGTCTTTTCCGACATAGCACACATGAAGTAGTAAGCATTAACCATTTCTAGACTCTTGTTTACGCAAGGTTGACATACAGTGGAACCTCGGTTAACGAACTTAATCCGTTCTGGAAAGCTGTTCGTTAACCGAAATGTTCGTTATCCGAAACAATTTTTTCCATAAGAAATAAAGGAAACAGATTTAATTGGTTCCCAGCCCCTGTTGACTCGCTATTTGAAATTTACAGGCTGTATATATATATAGGTATTTGTTTTAATGAGAACAGTTATAATGCAATATAAATGGAGTTAAATAAACATAAAAACATTAACGAAAGCATTTAAACAGAAAACTTGCCGTTTTG
>SRHC01003513.1:331815-474634 GCA_004794325.1 Pomacea maculata | reverse complement strand
ATAAAATCGGGGAGACTTCCCTTTTCTGTAGCTTTGAGGTTGAAGAAAAAAACTTGTCCAGTGTCTGCTTCTTCTGCCTTTTTTTGTAAAACTCTTCGGTAATACGACATCACATTACGACAGACGCATGCCACCTTCATACTTTGAAATCATTTCCTTTTTCAATTCATTTGTTGGCCGCGTCCTTGTCATTGCCTCACTACTATTAATTGCTCTTAATCTTTTTTGGAGCCATGATTGAGGATTATCTTATTAAAATGAAGCACAACAATCACTAAATAAGAAGGATGCGCACAGGTAAGGAACGACTGATCGTAACTGTCTCGAGCGCGAATGATTACATGCTGGTCGGTCACGTGTGGTTGACGTGGCTGTTCGTTATCCGAAATTTTGTTCGCTATCGGAGACAAATTTTTAACGAAATTTTTGTTCGTTATCCGAAATTTTGTTCGCTATCCGAGACAAATTTTTAGCGAAATTTTTGTTCGTTAACCGAAAAATTCGCTATCCGAGGCGTTCGCTAACCGAGGTTCCACTGTATACCTTTCTTACTGACCTTAGCTTACTCCATTTCATAGAAAGTGAAAAAATAGTTGTTCAATTTCCTTTGAAAATGTATCCTTAGGGTTAGGTAGGTTGATCAATAAGCACGTTAATTTTGACATCCAATAAAGATAATTTCACCAGCTTGTAAGTGCCTGTAACAAGCGAACCCTCAGATAATGTTTTAAATATTTTATAATTGTATTATTGTTTATTTGCTCGATTATTATGAAAAGCTTTTGCCCTTCAAGTTATCACCCCTGTAACGTATGCGTTCAGAGACCCCACTGGATCTTATGACTCTTTGATTATTTGCACAGGGATGTTTCTTCGTTGCACGTTTCATCTCTGTTGAGAAAAATCTCGATTTCTTCAGAAAGTACCTTGGGAATCTTGGTTATGAAGAAAGCCATAAAGAAAACGTCATCAATGCTATGAAAGACTTGTAAGATAGTTTATTTCCTACAACATTTTGAGTTCATTTTTTTTAATGTTAACGTTTCTTGTAGACAAGACCGATGAGATATGATTTTGTCTTCTTTTAGATATATATATATATATACACTTCTCTATAATGAGGTAGATAAAGCTTTCAATGCTAAATTTCGTCACTATATAATCATTACCAGATGTACCATTAGCATTAGGATTCGTTATCTTATTATTAGCTTTGTTTTAATCATCAGCTGTTTAAACAAACATAAGACCTTTGAGGAGACATCCATTCAAGACAAGAATGTCAGATGTATACCCGGCATTGATGATAGTACAGCTGAACTTCTAAGAAAAAACTTCAAGGAAGGAGATTTACCGGTACGTTCACGCTTTAGCAAGCGATATTCCGATAATTGCCTATATTTAATTTTTTCGTTTGTTTCATTTTTTCATACACTGATATGAGGAAAACACCTTCCCGTGATTTGAGTATTTTTTAGAAAAAATGCTGCATCCTTGCTGTTTGACTCGTTAATGTATTTTGTCAGTAAAGCTATACATGTCCTGTAAAAATATTTCTATCTTTGCAAATACCTACTTACTGTACGCAGTATATGGGAAACTAATTCCATTTTTTAACACGAAATATCTATCCGTTTAGGTTTCGCTGTGCATGGTATTTTCACCATGGAATCAGACTGATTTTGTTAAGCACTG
Organism: Pomacea maculata; assembly: GCA_004794325.1. NCBI lineage: Eukaryota > Metazoa > Mollusca > Gastropoda > Architaenioglossa > Ampullariidae > Pomacea > Pomacea maculata. Next base: position 472,939 of record SRHC01003513.1, on the reverse strand, counting down.
ATCGTGGGCAATTTGTACAGGCATATGTTCTTCTTGGATGCTACATTGCTTTTGAGAGAGACGATGGCAAGTTCAGAAGGTATCTGCAAGATGTCGGGATCCAAAGTGAAACTGTCGATATTGTAATCACTGCTCTGAAAGGCTGGTAAGAGAGCATTTCAGAAATGTCTTTATACCCAAAAGCTGTCATTGAGTTTATTGGGATATTGGATGAACTATTACATACATAATGAATCCTAAACGCTTGAAAATATTAAAACAAAGCTGTCTATAATGAAGAGTCACAACCTACAGACATAATACCTCTCAATATTTTACCGCTGTTGTAGCCAGCACAATTATTTCGGAAATCCATCACGTAGTGATCAAAACTTGGATGGTTCCTGATATCTACTTCTGGTTAACATCGAAATAGTTTTGTTTCCGCTAAAGAGCATCTGCGACTTTTTGGGATCACTCTTGAAACTTCACAGATGTAATTATAAACCCAATCCAAAGTGTTTGTATGAAAACATTAGCGACAACATAAAATAGAACAATTTTCTGTTATAGTATGTCTACTATGTGTACATATCTTAGTTTCGAGGAACTAAAAGGAAGCAGACGTGGACATAGTAAAATTTATGTTTGCTTTTGCAAATTGCTCATCGGTAGTGCATTTCAGGAATCTTTATGGGTTTTTTTCAGGGATTTTGCGACTGATCCTGTAAAGTATACTCTCGCTCGACAAATTGAAGGATTCACGGCTCGCAGATTAAAGGAGAAAATAACGAAAATAATTTTACCGGTACGTATTTTGTTTGAAAGAGTGAGAAAATATGTTTTCGTATTTTTGCGTGTTATTACTTTTGTTTATTCTGCTTTTCCATCACGCACAGCGGATTCAATGAAATTCAGTAATTTGTATGGAGCCCTAACTCAACCCTAAATTCTAAGCCAGTCCTGTACCTAGTTAAATAATGTTCTTTCGAGACTGGGTAAAGTTTTCTAAAATTATTACCACTACACCAACGAATATTTTAACGATACGGAATGTTTACAACTGGAATCGTGTACATTTTTTACAGGCGCATGTTCTTCTGGGATTGTACGCTGATTTTAAAAAAGAAGACCAGAAAGTCAGAGAGTACCTTCAGAAACTTTCATTTGGCAGCAATATTGTAGATGTTGTCATCAATGCTCTGAAAAACTGGTGAGATAACCTTTGCTCTTTCAATTAAGTTTTAATGCCAAAGAACTCTTCTTGGTTTAATTATTGTCAATCAAATAACGGCATAGATAAATGAATTTAAAGGGGGTGAATAAACCTACAGTGAGATAAGTAACATCTCCAAGTATGAATGTGAGTCTGATCGATACCTGATCGATAATTGGCGACCATCATCCCGTCAAATTGGTGCACGTCACTCGGCAAATAAATGAATTATTATTCTTGAATAAGTAAGTATTCCTTACCTGAACCGTGCTGGGGTGTTTGCGGTTGACATAAGATTACAGTGGTTTACCAAAAGAAGGATAAGATGGTCGTAAATACCAACACCTGTTTTCTTACTTTCTGTTTCCTAGAATACCCGACTCTGTCCAGATCGGGTTTCTGCAGGTTAATATTTTGCTCTTTGTTCATTCACTTCACTACTTCAGCCTTCAGCATTATCTTTGGTGCGGGTAAACTGGCCATACTTTAGGGGGGTTGTCGCTTAAGTGTTTAAGATGCTTACTTTTACTTAAAGCTTCTTTAAACAGATTTCGTAAGCTGGAAAGCAGCCATTCATTCTCTTTAAGCACTGAAAAGGCACTGTTGATGATACAGTTTTGAATTAAGCATGAACTTGCATGAAAAAGAATGTGTTCACTTTTTCAAGCCTGGATGTCTATGTGAGACGTTGTGATCACTCACTTATTATTGTTATTGCCCGTTATGCCGGTCGGCACGTAGGGCAGCGACAAAGGTTCTCCACTTTTGTCTGTCCTGGGCTAGCTTCCCCACAGTACCCCAGCTGATCACTCACTTGCTTTGGAAATAAAATAATCTTTTTTTTTTCAGGGACCCTACAACAGATCCTGTGAAGTACAGAGTTGTCACAGATATTTCGGGCATTAACGATGCTACAGCTTCACTCTTGTTTGAAAAGATTGCGAAGAAAAAACTAGTAGTACGTGTGCACACACACATATATATATATACACATTTTATACACTAGAGCCTTACATATGTGTCGAATCGTACTGATATCATCATGCTAGGTATTAATTGCAGAAGAATCTATCTATTTTTACTTTGATTTAAAAATGTCATACTGTATATAGTGTATTTATGCCTGTTCATTGTAGACTTTCTCAAGAGGGAATTATTTTTGCAGGGTTAGAATTGGGTAAGAGTTAGGGCAAGGTTTATTTGAGTGGTTCCTCGACCTACCGAAAATTCCGCATTTTCCAACTGAACCAGTGGATAATCATTTATTTAGTGATTTGCTCTTTATATCATAAAATGTATGATGCTTTAAAAATTAGAATTGATTATAATTAGCTCCCCTTATGATGCTAAACCCACTTTGTCGCACTTTGTCTCAATATGAAGGAATATTTTCGCCTGGGATGCTCCGCTGCTTTTAAGGACAATAATGCGAAATTCAGAGAGTACCTAAAGACCCTCGGAGTGCATGGTGACAAAGTGGACGCCTTTTCATTAGGGTATGATTATGGTTCCATTATATTATTTTGTTAGTAATCTCATGTTATTTCTGTCCTTTTGTTTCTCATGTTTCCATGAAAGATTGGTTTTGATATAACAGCATTTTTTTCATACCACTTTATTTTGCCTCTATTTTGTGACTAGAACATTTTGTAGGTCCTAGTTATTTACTTGAATCTTATATCTGATAAACCATTTTTTCCAGAGACTTTGCGACAGAGTATGTGAAGGATGGAGTCTCAAAAAGCAACACAGGCAAAGCCAATCTTGCAGCTGAAAGGATCTGGGATGAAATACCAAAAATAAATATACCGGTATATCACTGTTAGCAAAATCGTACTTTAGTTTTCTTCTATACACTCTTTTAAAACAGACAAAAATAAGAATGGCTACTTTATTCATTATTTCAAGATAAATATTGCAGCTACATTTGATCAGTGTTATGAAGTATTATAATTTTTTTGAATTTATACAGTCTTTTACCACCTCCACAAGGATTCCCAATAGTTATTTTTGCATTTGTTTGTGTTTATATCACATATTGCTATCTTAAATTATAACTAATTATGGTGCAGTTTACGTCTTTATTTAGTTTTCAAAATTGACCACGATATTTTGTGATTTTTGTGCAGGCGTATGCTCTACTTGGACGTTACGTTGTTTGGGGGAGCTTCAAGCAATGGCTGACTAAGCTTAAATGTCAGCGATCGTCTGTAAGTGAAATTTTCAATGCTTTGACAGGATGGTGTGATCACCACTCACGTATGCTGATCAGTGATGCACAGGAAGATGAACCTATGGCACATTAGGTAGCTGACAATAGGAGGAGCACGTATCCGAGTGGTTCGAGCGCTGGTGTCCGAACTTACAGGCATGGCGGTTCGATACCAGCTCGCTTCCCTACTCCTCCTGTAGCTAATGCTGCATTTAAAATACCCAGTGACAAAGTACAAGAAGACAAAGTGTGAAGAAACATCACATTTGCACCACTTTTATCTGAAAGCCACTTTTGTAATGGCTGCCATTTTACAAGTAGAGACAATATTTTCCAATGTCAAGAAATCTTTATTACAATGTCGTTTTATTTGTGTTAAGTAGAATTTAGTCGGATTAGTCCTCAAATATGAGGATCATCCTTGCAAAGTATTATCAGCGCATTGATAAGTAGTGTGTTCAACGAGGAAATTTATTTCTATTATGAGAATCTTCAGGCATCCTAGCTCAAGGCAAAATAGAATGAAGCTTTGTATGTAGTTAAGAAATGCTGCGATAAGTTCAAACCTATCTTGGTGGACAACAGCATGACATCCACACTCGCACCTTAATCAGCTTATGTTTTGCAAAGCAGTTTCGAATTATTTACCACCCTTATATTGTTGTTATTGCACATGCTTCAAGCGATTTGTGTCTCAGCTTTCCGATTTTTACCCTTAACTGCATTATTGCTTAAAAGTCACTCGCATAAAGCTTAACCATTCTGAAGGATTTGCTTACATTTTAAAAATTTTAACAATTTGATTATTTGTAAAATAATTATTTCATAGCATAAATTGTCTTTTTGTTGAAATCGTTTTTGTCAAAGAAATGAATCGTAGAAAGTTATCGCAGAGCTTTTATTTACATTGTAACCCTGTCATAAGTGTGTGCATATATCCTGGTTTTCTTAAATATTAATCGGATTATTATTTTGCATGTTTGAATTAGACTGATGCCTCTATTGTGTTTGTAACTATTAACCTTTAGAAACATAGACAATACACACTTGTATTTTGAAATATTGGAGTAAACTATAGAAACACATTATGACGTAAAGTTTTCATTTATTGTACTCACAGCTTATTTTATAAGAATTTCAGCCGAGTTTCAAAGCAGCTTTGAAGGTTCTTGAAGCTATATGTATATACACCTCAGTGATTTCTAGAGTGCAGGAGAGTGTAATCGACATGAAAAAGGTTTCAACGTTAATTTATAAACCCTCCCCTTCTCCCGATCATCGAACCTCAATTTACAAAAAGTGTTCCTTAGAGAAAAAATTATTTTGCAAATAAAACAAAACAGTAAACAGGTAAACGTTCATAAAATTAAATTCAAGGAAATAAAAGCAAAGTACAGATTTGAAAAGCTAAGGCTTGGTCTTGAGATATCTTTATACACAATTTGTACTTATTTACAGGTAAACTGCTATTAGCTGACTAACTGGCCTTTCTAATATTATGAAGTCTTAAAGTAATACACAATTAAAATATTCTTAAAACGTGTGTTTAAAATGATTTAATATACAAAATTGATGCAGTAATTCTGGTCGGGTCCGTTGAAATGCCCGATTCTGTCTTCGAAGACTTAAAAGATTTTCTACATTTTTAAAAATGTTGCAGCCACATTACCAACTTCATCTTCCACTACTAGGATCAATACAGATAGCAAACAAAATATTAAATCTAAAGGTAAACTATCCTCAATTAAATAAATGAAATACACAGATGTGGGATTGATTTACCGAAATATAATGTAGTATATTGATAGTACTTATATTAAGATTAATTTGTATCTATATTTGGAGTATTTAATATATAAAATCACTTTTAAGATCACGCTAAGGGCTTCATATTCCAGTTGGTTTGTTCATAATAGTACGTGCTCAGCATATTCAGCGGTGGGATATATTCACAGAGACATAGATAAGTACATAAAAATATATAAACACATGCAAGCACATATGTATTTGCACTCTTTCATTCTCACGCGCGCACACACACACACACACGCACGCACGTAAACAAGACGTCTATTCATCATACCCGGATTGCGTGTTGCTTCGCTACCGCACGATCAACACGTAAGTGGTCATCTGAAAGTGGTTGCGAACAGTTTGTTTTTAACAGACCATTCTGTTGTCCTGAAGTCTCATGTCATGAATCAGCAAACAGCAAGATGGGGAGAATGCCAGGTTATAACAAAACATGTGGTTCAGGTTATAACAAAGTCATATGGTTAAGGTTATAACAAATACATCTGGCACGAGAAATTTAGTGGAGTCTTCCTAGTTTTAAAATAAGTAAGCAACTTCATCTTTTAAAAAAAAACCCTTTGGCATGTGATGACTACTTAAGACGATAAAGAAGCGCTTGCATCACGAGGTAACAAGAGTCTGAGGGGTGAATATCCGATCGGAATCAGTCGTTCCGTTGAGCCTTGCACTGTTTACATAGCATCTCTAACCCTCGACTGTTTTGTCCACCATACATATCCGGTACTATTTTGTCGGGTTCATTGAGGTCAAACTTCTACAAAACTTCAGGTTGGATGACCGGACGACTGGTTGTGGGATTCCTATGCTGTAAGTATTTGTTGTCTGGTGAGAGTTATTCACTCGTTCATATCTAAGAATTGATCATGTTACAGTCTTTAACGTTTCCACATTTTTGTTGATATTTGGCCATCTTATTGTGAGCAATATGCATATTGTAGGCCTTGAAGTTTATAAATATTACAAATGTAGTTAACAACAATAAACTAATAAGCAAATTAACAAAGCACAAAAATTCTGTATGAGTGGAAAGATGAGCATGATTACAGACACCCCTAATTGTACTTTTACTTCTTGACCAGGACATCTGCTAACTGCTCCAGCTGTTGTCACTGGTGTTAAAACTGTGTTGTTCCCTAGCTAATGCTAATTCTTACTTGTTAGTCTTTAAGCTTGCAACTAAGCTCCATGAGGAAGATTTATCCATCTTATTTAATGCGCATGCTGTGCTTATCACAACAGAGTTTACCAGATGATAACATACTAAATTCATTTCTGAAAAAGACTTTAGGGACAAATTTCTTTTCTGATTAAGTCTTAATTTCTCTATGGAACATTGCTTTTACAAATATCTTCGCCCACTGGGTAAAAAAAAACCCCAAGCAAACAAGAAAGAAAAAACAACACAGCAGCAACAAACAAACAAACAAACAAACACACAAACACTCATATTTCATTAAACACCTCGAGACCTGTACGACTACATACCACCATAGAAGAAAGTTTCAGTCCCTAAATACTAATTATAATGGGAACTTAAACCAGGCAGCATCACGACAAAGATAGATCGCACTCTCTGCGCAGACCAGTGATGAAAGATAACAGCCAGTCGACAATGAGGTATGTATAGACACTGAATAACATAAAGATGAGGTACAAGAGTAGAACCAATGGTTGAAGGTATGAAGGGATGTAGATACTATAAACAGTGTGAGATGGAGTAGATCGTTACGTGACGGTTAGCGTGACAGTATTGTTGATCCATTGTTGAGAATCAGGCCTACAAACATAGCCTGCAAAGAAAGAGGTTGTTTGAAAGTGACGTCACGCTTGTACACGGATAAGTCTAACAGAGATTAGGTCCCAGCAGTCACACTGGCTGAGGTCTTTATAGCGTAAATGTGCCCATGCAGTTATGATTACCCCTATGTGTTTATTTTTGTTTGTTTACCTTTTCCGTACGTGGTGATGTTGGTAGGGGTGTACCTTGAAAATAGAACCCTATTAGTCTTTCAATATGTTTTCTGTCCATATTTTTTAGTAGAGATGGTAAAGTTGTGACCTTTTTAACATTATAATTAACATTTCACATTGCACAGTCATGCTGCGAGGCAGAAAGCAGCACAAGCTCACAATACAATAATATTTATTGTCTATTTCTGTGCAACAGACACAGATATGTTTCTTTGTTAAGTGCTTATGACCTAAACAAAGTAAACTAAACAACATGCAGTGGCATCCCACACACCCATACAATTACTGCACTCTTATCCCCCATCCTCATAATTATCAGAGGAGCGTGCGCACACATATGATGTATCCCAGACAGATGTATTTCGACTTCTTTCATCGTTTTCTTATTTCCACTGATTAGCTCCGGGTAGATGGAGTATAATCTATGGCTAGAAGGTACTCGCATCGGAAGGATACTACATTGTGCATGGTGAACACACATTCATACTAGTGTTGTCATTTGGGAAACCCCGATATGACTACCCGACTATAAATGTTTTATCTATATGTGTATTACGATTGTAAATATTCCTGGCGACCTGTTGAACTTCATATTCTGAACCTTCTGCTTGTATATTGTGCTGAGTCGCTGACCTGCATGTAATACACCAAGCTACCATAAGGGAGAAAATGCTCTCATTCTAAGTCATCTAACAGCCTGTATTATATATCACCAACGACTTTATATCAGTCCCACTGAAATGCAGGCAAAGAGACCAACACGAGTGTCTAACCCTACAAGCGATGGAAAAGTTGAGTTGATTTGCTCTACACACTGTGTACTCAAACACGGCCATGCATAAAACCTTTTATTGTTATCCTCTTTTTTAAGCTAGCAAATAAATATAGAGTGCACAAATTTATACTATTACACAAGATGTAAAACGTTGAATCAAAACATGTTTACTTGGACAACACATTTCTCTACTGAGGACAATAAACGACAGAAGACAAAGTAGACTTGGCAGTTTGCCACCCCTATCAACACGGTGAACACTCTTATCCTGGTACACCTTCTACCCGGATCTTGTTTAGGAGAAATCACGAGAGCTGAACAAAAATAAACCTGACCTGTTTAGGTTATAGTTTTCCAGGCTATAGCCGGCGATATTGTTGAGGAGCAGTATAGTGAGGTGTGCAGTGGTTGAGCTTTTCCTGAAGTACAGGTAGACAGGTAGATACATGACTGACTGTCCTACTGTCTGTAGTGGACTGTCACAACACAGTGCGAGCATAGGATACGTTGAAACAAAAGTTGTATGAGGTAAGAACTGTATGTAGTTTAATTTTACTGGAAGTAGGGCTGAGAATGTCGGAGTAACATCAAAATCATTTTTGAAGCACGTTCGAGGTACTAAAAATAGAAATAAAAGTGGAAGGCGGACATAAAACGAAAAAAGCATTAAACAAGTAAAGGTAATGTGAATAAGGTGTAGACATTGTTACTATTCTGTTATGCTTGTAGCGAGAATGGACAGGCGCGAGTGATTCTGTTGTTTATAAATAATTATAATACGTGTGAACTTATATTGAGTCATATCCCGGTCCAACGTACAAGCTCATGGAGCTTATAAAAAAACAGACATGGATGCAAGCAACAATGTATGTTAGTGTGTGATTAAAACAAAATTGTAATGTGTGATGAAGAGATGTTTCACATTGCCTGTGTGCCACTCGTTCACATCAGGGCGGTGACCATATCCTCAAGGTGTGGCATACAGAGTACAAGTGCAGGAGGAAACACTTTGTATACTTGTAAGTATGATAAAAGTGAGAGGTTTCACTGGATTTTCACATTTTAAACTGATCATGGGAATAGGATACCGCAGATAACCCGATAAAATGTTTGAAATATGAACTATTGTAAATAAATAAAAGAAATCTTATAAATAAATATGTTTTGCACATATGAGTAAGCCAAATGTAGGTCAATATACTACAGTAGGGGTGTAAACATAAAAGTTATTTCAACTTGCAATCAGCAGCATGAAGGTTCTGCTAATAGTTAACTTGTACACCAGTATCAGAGGTCCATTTTGATGGATAGTAGCATTTGGTGGACTGAAAGGACTGAGAGAGGAACTTAGTGAATGAATGAGGAACTGCAAGTGAAGGAAGATAAAAAGACAAAAAATATTACTCGAACAAAGACATGTCCTCTTAGAAGGTGTTGAAAACTGTTTTGTTAACTCAATCTTTTGAAAGCTGAAAGAAACTGATTATAAAATATGTTTGCCATTTGTGGAGTTTTTCCTACGTTTATTCTGCTGAGGATCACATGACTGTGATGTGACAGATGCAGTGAATACAAAATGAAGTGAAGATGCAGAGTTTTCAACGATCCTATCACTATGGAAGCCGGACTCGCAGACTGGTTCTCACCACTGCATGTCTGGCAACATTTCTACCATTTGCCTATGGTAAGCTTCTCCTCCTCAATATTGTTTTCATAACTCACTCTTTGTATAACTGTTGTTTACAATCCTAGACATAAGCAGGTACTAATACTTTTGTGATAACATATCATCGGGTTCAATACTGATCAGAAAATAATGATTAGCTTTACAAAGATAAATTCTCGATCAAATGACCATGATTCCAGTCATTCATACCATTTCCTGACCTTTTCTCCTCTCTCAGGTGTCAGACCAGCATGTGACATCCCACCAGCAGACTTAATGGAGCAGACAACATTAACTTGCTACTTTCCTAAGAAAGTCTTTCACTCCAAGTCTGACTTCAAAGTGTTCCACATTTCTCGGAAAGCTTCAGGCAAAGATCTCTACTCTCATTATCATCCTTTTTTCTCTGTTAAACACTGATAGAAAAAAACATTCTTTATGAAGAAACACAAAACAGGAATTTCAAGCCCAATCTGAACATTGTCATTAAAAGATATTTAATTGCAGACAGAAGAAGCATAGATCCTCTCTTTTGTAATGTGAATTTTTAAAGTGTTAAAAATCATATTAAATTTTGTGCTATCTTTTAACCAGCATAGAAAGTTGTTTCATTTATTTTCAACTTAAAATAAATTACTTACCTGTTGAATGTTTTTTCCAGACAAGCAAAATACATAATATTATGCAAAATCACACAGGATAGTTGGACTGAATAGATTGTTCACAGTGTTACTCATAATGCATGAGCCAGTTAGTACTGCATGTCATCACATCTGATTAAAAAATCCTTTGTTACAGTTGTGAATGCCACGTGGAAGGATGGTGAGCTGCTATTCTCTCTGGAACATGGTTATGCGTTAAATGGACAAAGTCCCACTGACCGGCTCACCTTCAAAATGGACCACGTGACCCTCAACCAGACAGGTAGATACGCGTGTGTGCCTGCAGGCTACGAGTATAGAAACGTGGGCACGTGCACACTGTCTCTGAAATCAGGTAAACATTGACTTCATTGTATCAGATACCTACAGGTAAATAATAACAGTCTGTTAAACTCCCAGGTCTCTTGTTATTGCATCAAACCATCAAAGAAGTCAATTTGAGCTAGAGACATAATTGATGTTTATTTGTAGGTATTTGTTCATAAAATATGTGTTAAATTAATTTGTTAACATTTTGAAACTACCTCCCTATGTGTCCAATAATATAAACAAATTGTTAAATATTCACGAGTAGATTCTCCTTCTGTAGTTTTCTAGTAGAGAGACAAAAACTTGTTTGAGGGAGAAGTTAGTTTTCAAAACTGTCAGATACATGTACACAGCGTTTATGCTGGTGATTACAAATATCTTGTTTAGATATCTCCCTCTTAATCTATATATATATATAGGTCTAGCACTATAAAGATTAAACAAACATCTTTTTTATTTCTTAATCGATGAAGGAAGATCAAAAACACCCAGAGAAGCAGCCTCTGTGCAAGATGTTGGTGAAACAGGTGGGTTTCACTGAAAGAAAGATTAGAGAATGATTCAGCATAGTTTTTCCTCTGTGTTTTAATAAGTGTATAGATACCTGTGTGAATGCATGACAGGTTTAGTATGTACAATGCTTATCTTTACTGAAACCATATATAAGCAGTTAATTCAAAATATTTTTTTCTTCAAATCCCAGAAAATGCTTCCCTGATTAATGTTCCACCCTGTGGTATTCCAGGTCATATAACGCTGGGTGTGTTTGTACTGATGCTGGCAGCATTCATCATACCGTGTGTAATTCTGGTCATTGTTACTGTTTACCTGGTCACCTACATCAAAGAACGCCGATACATACAGTAAGTGTTTTTTGTGTAGGTGTGTGGGCGCAGTTTTCTGATCATTTATTGCAGTGGTTCTCAAAGTGTGGTCCGTGGACATAGGTCAGGTGGTCCGCGGCTGCAGTCGTCATATGTCAGCAAAGGGATGTTTAAAGTGATGCATTCCTCGCATTAACATTTTAATCACAAAGAACGAGGTACGTAGTTTTATGTCAACTTATTACTATACTAAATCACAGAAGGACATTTAGTTTTGAATTGTAATGAAACAAATGCGGCAATTTAAATTTGAAATTCATAGTACAGAGTGATTTTTAGGACTTGGTGGTCCGCCATATTTTTTACTTAAGTAAAGTGGTCCGCGGTCCGAAATACTTTGAGAACCACTGATTTATTGGTATACTTGAAGATCTATAAATACTCTCGACCTGTCCTCTATTGTTTTGTCTCAATGTGTTAATACAGAAATCAGTTGACATAAAAAGTGTGTGTGTGTTTGTGTGTTTGATTGTGTGTGTGTGAATGTGTGTGTGATTGTGTGTGAATGTGTGTGTGATTGTTTGTGTGTGTGCAGGGACCTGTACAGTGTGGACTGCACAACACTGGATGCTCAGGCTGCAAAAGAATCGTTAGTAAAGACCCAGGACAGCGTGGCTTACTGCTGATTGTAAGCGAGTCTTCTTTTAGATACTAGTTCTTGAAGGAGAAAGTTTTCATTGAAATAAAATCTTGTACACGTTATCAAGAAAAAATATGCTGTAAAAATGTTAGCAATGTTTTAATAAGTAATGAAAGTGAATTACAACAAAAAGCTATATTTACTTTTTTATTATCTTTTATCTACTTCAATAAAAGGGATGAAATTTTGGTTGTCTGGACTACTGCATACAGTCTCTATCTAGCTAGCTGTCTGCATGAGAAAAAGAAATACCAGTAATATATAACAGTACTTTCTTTTAGTAACTTTAAAGCTTTTTTCTTTAGCTTTCCTTATCACACCTTCCATGTATGCTAGCTATTTTTGAAAACCTTTATATCTATTATGCCATGTGAGTGATATTCAGTTTTGGATTGTCTGCATTTGTGTGAATATTCTAAAATTATTTCACTAATTAGAAAACAAACCTATCATAAGAAGACCCACACTTTTCGATAAAAAAATTAAATAAAGGTAAATTTTGTGATTCCACATATTTTCTTTTCTTTTTTCCAAGAACTGAAGCAGACATCTTTTCAAAAATGGATGTAAGAAGGTTCCATCTCAATACATAAAAATAACATGCAAGCGAAAAAGAATAAAAAATTTTTTTAAATCCAGTTTGAAAATTCACAGAAATGTGATCATGTTTTTATCACATACTTTGAAAAAATAGTTCACTTGTAATAAAGAGACTAAACTCGTGAACAGGTTATCCACACAGTAAATGTCAGCTGATGAGAAAAATAAGTAAATGAATATGTATATATGTTTTGTTTTACGTATGCATCTACACATACACATTGGTAGTTGTAGTTTTGCATTTCAATGTTAGTGTGAATGCATCTATATACCTGTGTTTTTCGCCTCTCCCACTCATTGAGAAAGAGAGAGGGGAAGAGTTATGCACTGAGAGGGAGGGAGAGAGAGAGAAAAGTAATGTTACTGTTTTCACTGCCAAAGTAGTTTAAAAAATAAATTCAGACTCAGAACAATTCTTTGCTACTTTTTTCATGATGATGTGTGCTTGAATGTCAGTAGTAGAGTCAAGAATGTCAGCTACCCGACAGAAAGAAGCCGTGTACACACACAAACACACAAGCACACAAAGGAAAAATAGACAGAAAAATATATATCCCAGGTATTTACAGTAAGCTAAATATTTATTAGCGAGTATGGCAAGCCAATAAATATTGTAACTTCATCTCGGAATGTCTTTCGGTTATTAGCACCACAACAAACAAAGGAAAGGGAGTTCAGAAGTGCTGATCAACAAAGTAGACAAGACAAAAACTAACATTTTTATATTTTAGAAACAGCATCAAGTGGTACAGTCGGTCTAGTTTCAATAAAGAACTCCCTCTTTCTAAATAACAACCTACAACTCAGTGTTGTTCAGCCAGTAGAATGTGAGTCAAAGTTTTTATGATAATTTATTTCCTCAAAGAGCTTTAATCTCTTCAGAATGTGTACATGACCAGTGTTTTGTAGTCTCTTACATTAAGGTACTCTTAGGCGGACAAAAAACACGAAAATAGACAAATATTCTCCACGTTTGGCAAAGTGTTAATAAATTTAAAAACTGTTGTGATCTTGGTAAAATGTTTGTCTATGTACCCGGTTAAGTACTGCCTTCAGGTAGTGACAAGGGGGACAGTTGCATTACACTGCATGACATCTGGAGTGCAGCCAAACCTGTGTGAAGTGTATTTAATCCCAGAGACCCTACCCTTGACCTAACCCTCAGGTGTGGGGTACGTACACCAGGAAAATATCCTCAATCAGTACACAGGTGTGAGTGAACAGATTCTAATTTTATTCTCTCCGTTGATCTTTAAAGGAGCACACCTTGTCCTCGTGCCAAAATCATAATAAAGGGATAAGGACACAGCTTTGTACAGCACAGTAAACGTAGGTCATGTCGTCGCCCCTAGCAACGTCCAGGGTCAGAGAAAGAACTTGTATACACACCCTTGGTCAGAGTGTTCGATAGTTGTCAGAGTGTTGGTCTAGTGTAAAGATAAACAATTCTGCCAGATAAAAGAATCTCTCATACATATATAGATATCATATGGCGTATTCTTGGTTTATTGGTGGGTGTGTGTGAGAGAGAGAGAGAAATTAGAGAAACAGACAACAGAAGGACACATAGAGGTAGCCTGTGTAGGTATTGAACTGAATCACTGGAGTATATACATTATTCTTCCTAATACTATTATTAATGCTATTCCATAGTTCCTTTATTTTACAACAATATATCAGACTATGCCACAAGACGTTTCATTCACACTAAACTAATATTTTAATTTTAATTATGGTTTTCTTCAATTCTATATGACATCTGCTAGACATCCGTGTTTTCGAATGACTAACATAGCACCGAAAACATAAACCAAGTGTGTTTGACCTAACGGGACTTGTCTAGTCATCCCCAAGCTTTTCTAAAGCTCTCTAAAAAAAGGCTCAAGCCTTTAATTTTAAAGGTGAGTGACAGAAAGAAGATATTTGCTCTAGGCCTTGGACTGCATGATATCACGAACTGCACGGGGTCGTATCTAGAAGATATGATTATACAATATTTATTCAGCAGACGATAACTTGCTTACAGCAGACAAATGTGCAAAAGTAAAACAGGGACAAAGTGTATGAAAGGAAAAAATAAATAGCAGGACATAACTTATATGTACTAAAATGTAAAACTATATGAAATTCTTTCTACACCCAAGATCTTTCTCGGCGTATCTCTTGCGTCATGCGGAAGCATCAACACTCGACGTCTGGCAGGTCCCTCCAGCGAGCTCAAGATGTAACCACGAGCCGCATTCTGACACATCGGGTTTATGGCGAGAGCTAACTCGACCTCTGTTTCAATCTCGTCGACACTCGTTGGTCCACCGGCAAACTACTGAAAGCGGACTAACTAGTATGCTCGTAGAGCCTCTGCCCACCCAACGGATAGCATCATGGTCCTCTCTATGTACTAATCTTCTGTCGTGGGCTTCTGCCCGTGATGAACAAATGTTTCTTTTTGTTCAGCAGTGCTTTTAGGCCCTTGGTCACCCAAGGTTTGTTGTTAGGATAAACATACACTGCCTTGATGGACTGGTGCAATCAACACTATTTTACTCCTCACTTTTACTCCTAATGTGTGTTAAATGTCTGTATGTGTATGTGAGCAAAGACAAATTTCTGTCCTCCTGGGCAGACAATAAAGTCTGTTTTGATTTTGATTTGATTTTTGAAATTTGTGAAGCCAAGGGACTGAAAAATTGGCGATAGAAAAATCAAATGAATCGGGTGAGTGTACTAGGTACTTGAGCATACATATTATTTGAATGATGAGACAAGAATTTAAGAAAGGTGGTAAGATAGTGTATTTACTTGTTGATTTCAGCGCGTTATACACATACACGCACGCACGCATGCACGCATGCACGCACGCGAACGCACAGTCGCGCATATATTTCAGTCTGTAACCTTCTGGACAATGTGATTTTTACGTGACTTAAATTGTTGATGTGTACTGAGGTCCTAACAGTCTGGATCATTATCAACAAATTGTCAATGCCCCGTTTGAATATTCCTCTTTCAGTCTGACCTCAGTGTTTCAGTTTAACCCTGGGTCACAGCAACACTGTGCGGCGCTTTATCTTGTTGTTCGATAATGTTTCTCCTGATAAGGAGCCAAATATAATTTGTTTCAACTCTGAACTTTTTGGCAGAGACTCCCCCCCCCCGCCCTCACACCTACCATTAGAAAGAGTGGCGAGACATTATTGGCGTATTGCCAGTCGTTACAATGACTTCAATAGGTGAGTAGATTCTAAGTTTATCGCGATCACGTGATATGTATACCTGTCTGGCCTGCTCACAAACCTCATTTCGCTTTCGTGCTGCTAGCGACCTGCTAGCGACCACCCAGAGTAAGTTCGAAAAGTTCTTACCTGGAGAAGGCGCAAAAACATTTCGTTCATACGTAAGTAACCGATTTTATTTTAACTAAGTTTTATTATTTTTATTAACTCGTGTAATTAAGCACACCCTATGAAAAGAATCAACAGGTTGTTATAAAACTAATCACAAATGTCTGAATATGTGTCTGATAGATAAAATATTAAGGTTTTTTTTTTTAAATGTGACTGTAAAAGTATTATACAAGGTGAATATAATAAGAATAAAAGGTTAGTGATTAATTATTTTCTTCAGTTTAAGATTGACATTGAACACATTCATAGATTCTTGTAACCTTAATAACAATAATTCTAATTGTAAAAAACAAAATCATTCACAGGGAAACTGATATGGAAAAACAGTGTTGCTAAAATAATATATTCTTTGAATCTTTCCGTTTACGATTCATAAGAGAAGGGGTAAAATAGAAAATAGTAAATTAACATTTCTTACCTAGCCATTTCTTCCCTCTGTTGATATTGTTTTTTGATTTAATTTTGCTTTGATGAAGTTTTCTGCTCTAGACTAATTTTAATCAACTAGTCAATGTTTAGGAAATAGTAAGTTAGAAATGTAAGTTAACTAACCCTGAGTCTGAATGTTGTGCTAATATCACTACTTAAACAACAGACATGCACAAATGTTTTAAAAATGAACTCTGTTATTGAGCAGAAAAAAATCCCAAAGCATGATTATTGTTCTTTTGTAGAAACAAACAAGTAAATCACACTTACTTAAAGACACGTTCAGATGAGTTCTCTTTTTCTCTCTTCTCACCCACTCACATATCCACCCCTTTGCACGCACGCACACACGCAAACATATATATATATCACGTACGTATGTTCCTCTTCCCTTTTAACACTGAAACTTGGCAGACACTCAAGTGGTCGAGTGTGTCTAAGCAACTAGGTCCTAACAAACGCTTTACGTACCCGGATGTATATCAACGTCTAATTTTTAAAAAGCTGGGCGATAGGCAAGATGCCAATTTTCATATGTATAGGAATTTAATACCCGGGGTGTTAACAGAGCCACACTTTTAACAGCAGGACGTGTTTACCGCTTTGTCACGTGACTTGTATCTTAGTTTTCACAAGAGTGATGTCAAAGTCAAGTAATGTCACACTTAAAATCACCCTAAGTGATAAAGAGTGTCTTTGTTACAATCAAGCTCTCCCTACGCCATACCCTGTTTACAAAAAAACAAAACAAAAGCCAAAAAAAAAAAAACAAAACAAAACAAAACAAAAAACCGTGGGGTGTATGTGCAGAGCTACAGTTTCGGAATGGTTTCAACTGTTGGTGCTTCATAAATTTGTTTTTGCTTTTATTTTTGTTTGTTTTTTGTTGGGGGGGAGGTGTCGTCTAACATATTTCTTTTTTCCTGTTCTTAAAAATCGTGTTCTTTAATCTCTTTAGCAATTGCTACTGTACAGGCTAACACTTTTATAATGTTTTAGTTTTTACATTCTTGCTAATATGATCTTAACAAATGATAGGTCATACAGTGAACGCTTTCATTCCTTGCAGGTAAGGTGAGAAAATGCAGTTTTCAAGTGACACCTATCAACTTGAGAAAGGCAAAAGATGCCTGTCCATCTTTCTGTTCATCATCGTTTCCTTTGGTCGTAAGGCTAACGGTAAGCTAATGTACTCCTGGGAGATTTCTCGAGAAAATATATTTGAAAAACATCATGTTATATCGTTAATCATAAAACTAATAATTTTATTGAATTCTTATCTGCCTGTGAGAAAAATGTCATGCTTTTGAATTTTTATAACTTTCCGCGCTTCCTGTCCACGCAGACGAATCACGGGCGCTCATACACACACGCACGCACATGTTCCACCATACACACACACCATACACACACACACATACACAAATACGCACGCACGCATCTGTGAATAAGGGGAACTGATCTGGGGTTTCCCAAGAAAGAAATCTATTAATACCTTACGGTAGAAAATTACTTTTAAACTTTAATTTCATGGAACTTATCTCCTTTCATACTCTCAAAAATAGTTCTCAAAACAGTGATTATAAATCTTTGCTAATAATTTTTATACATGGTTGACGGGAGGACATGAGATACAAAAGAGCCAACAAGGCTTTATACCCTGGTCAGTCCTCTAATACAATCAGGGGTGGGATGTCGAATGTTTTTCGGGAAAACACACTTACGTTATATTTTATGACATTTATTATGTAAACGCTCAATCTGAAAGTTTTATTTTCGATCACAAATGTTTTAAGGGGTCACTGAGGACATATCTCTATAATTTTTTTATTGTTTCACAAACTTCAGCACAGTTCGATGGTGAGACGCCGTTGCAGGAAGAGGTCTCACTGACATGCATGTTCGGCGAAAACATTAATGAGAAAAGACAGTCGTTCAGGATTTTGGATGACCACTCAGGTAGTCATTAAATTGCCTTGTAGTTACTTTTCTTTCTGTCATTTTCTATCACTCACACATAGGTTTGCACATTTGGTGTGTATGTTTTCGCTAGTCGAAAATAATTTATTTTACGAAACGCTAAACTGTTTTTGATAGTCAAAGTGTGTCGAAATATTAGTGTTTAGAAAGATAAATAGTTAGTACATCAAAGATATAGAGTGTCTTCTTTTATGCATCAAAAAAGACACTGACAGCATTTTTAAACGAAATATATGTATTTATTTACATAAATAACCCTAACCGTACTTTTTGTCTTATTTGTAACAGAGAATGCTCTCAAGTGTATTTGGAAAGAAGGAAAACTCTTCTGTTCCGTGAGAGAAGGTTACAGCTTCGACTGGAGAATATCTGACAAAGTGACTGTCGGGAAATCTCAGGGTCCTAAGCCAAGCATTTGCTTTTGTTTTCTTGTTGACCCTGACAACGCTATGTATGAAAGACCCTGTACTGTTGAAGGTAAATAACACCAGATTTCCCTAAAAGAATCCTGTCTAAACATGTTTTCAAAGAACAAAAAAAAAAAAAAAAAATCAAAGTTGTTTCCATAATTAAAATGATGCTAAAGCTTTGTAAACTGAAAAAAAAAAATTCAGCAACTTTGAACATATAATACGCTTTAATTTGTTAGCAGTTCAAAATTATGTGTGCCTACAGGTCCAGTAAAACGACCCAAAAGCGAGAAAATTGAGACAAAAAATCCCAAGCTGGATGAAGACTTTTCTCTAAGAAAGTCTTCATCAGAAGGTAACCTCTAGCCTTATAAGTAAACATTTGTCAATGACCCTTTCCATACGTCCAGTTTTTTTTCAGTCACTATCTTTCCTTGAGGAGTGTGTAGAATACCAACTACTTTTTTGGTTCTCCTCATGGATTATTAAAAATAAGGTTTTCTACTAAGGAGATAAAAATTGAGAGACGGACGTTCAGACAGATGTGCGCACGCACGTACATACATACACGCACCCATCCAATCCCCCCCCCGCCACACACAGACACACTGTTACATGGCAAAATAACAAATAAGGTCAGTGTGGTGTAAACTTTCTGTCCTATAAACAATTGATTGTATGTGTTGTAAATTCACCACTAACTTCTGAAAAAATGTTGATGCCTAAAAGACATTAAGAACAAAATGCTAAAATTATCTTGAAGATAGGGCGGCATAGGAAGAAATCTCTCAAATATAATAGATATTATTTGTTTCAGAATTTTCACAAACTGATTCACATTCAACGTCTGACAATGTGTTTGTGATTACTAGTGTGGTACTAACTGTGGTTTCGTTGGGCCTCTTTACTGCAGTCATCTTCATTTTCATTAAATGGTAAGGAATGCATTTTCTATAATCTCATCACCATCTCAACCTGCATAGAGAACCATAATTAAATCTCGTAGTCTTTGTTTGAGTAGAACCCGTTACATGATATCGACAATACAAACGCGCGCACACACACACATATATATAAAGCGCTTAGCATGAATTTGTTTATGGCAATATGTGACAGAATATATCACAATAAATGTTACTTAAGGCTGGATGCAGGTTTTGTGGGATTGTAGAAAGTCGCTAAATGAACTAAATAAAACGCACGATATATTTTGTATTTGATATCTGTTAAACAGATCACTGTGTAAATCACTTGTACATAGACTAGTTTGCTATGTATTTATTTCCGAGACCTGAGAAAATACAATAGCAGTGAAGTTTCAGAATGTTGGCTATGACTGTAACGGACTTAAATTTAATACCTACTATTAGAAAGGGACTAAATGTTAAAACTGAATATTAAAAAACTTCTTTGCAGGCGTCGTAGCCGTCAGCGCCAAGAAAAAGATTCAAATAGCGATCCGTAAGTTGTGTCTTCGATATATCTGGTTAAGTGTAGTATGAAGAGAGAGAGTGTTTGTGTTTAAATAATACTATTTTCATCATAAAAACAATTGTTTAAATATACTGCGAAAAGTGCAAATATCTTTAGGTGTCTTTTTGCAGATTATAAAATAGTTTATTTTCTTCTGCATCCCTAACAACCCATTTGTTTGCTGGGTTTTTTCCTACTCTATTTCAATAGAAATGACGAATATTAACACGACATGGGTATACTGTTACTATTTGAAAATGAATATCGTGCAGTGTCTTGTGGATATAAAGGAAGTTTAAAATTTCTATTCGTTTATGATTTTGAATTAATATAAATCGTTTACAGTCTGTCCTATAGAATAAGCAATGAAAACTTACTTTTCTGCATAAATTTATATTGAAATAGACAGGAATTGACCTTAGGTCCATATCAAACGAGTGTGTTTCAATAATGAGTGCAGTCTTATGGAAAGCGTTCGTCACCTTATTGTGATAATGTTTGTTTTGGCGTGTGTTTCAGGCTCATGAAGACACCTTCTGAAGACTCTGATTCTTCGATGCAACGTATCTGAGGCTTATGAAATAGGCCTCATCTGTCTTTGAGACTGGTACCTGGCTCTTACCACCCTGTCATTTTACTGAATTTGTTTCCGATCAGTAGTGACTTATGCTGCATTACAGCCTGTTCTCCACTCGTCGCCAGTCGTCTTCGCTGCCCGTTAGTAAGAAGCTCAGCTTTGACGGGGACGTGGAAGTTCATCTTCTGAAAACGTGGCGATGAAGACGTACTGAGGGATGTCTGGAGCAGATTTGTAATCAGTACAGCCTACTGATTTCTGCCTTCTTTATTCAGTGACTAGACAGATGTCCAGAATAGCTAAAGGTTGCCAGTTTTCCGGTTATTGTAAAACATGGAGAATTATTTTTGATAAGAGATGTTACACAATTACCAAAAAATATCCATGATTACCAGCAAAAGTGTAATATTGTTTGTGGTTCAGACTTGTATTTCCGCAAGAAATATTGGTAAGGCCTATGATATTTATTTCAATGATTATTATAGGTTTTTTTTTATCGTTCTATGTATTTTCATTGTTTCTCTTGATATTTGTATCATCCTTCACAATCGTAAATGTCAAATAATTAACATGCTGAACTCTAATGTTAGAGCAAGGTAAGAGAAACCCTCCAATGTTCTGTTGTTACATCGTGTAACATGATTGTAACTTACTGCTGTAACATTTGCACAATTCGTCTGGGAGCACCAGCTTGTGTGTGACGATCTGTTCTTGGCTGAGCAGCGTTCACTTGGCATCTTCAGCTCGCGCAAGCAGGAAGCTCTCCTTGGGCGGAGACGCGTAAGATCTTCAGCTTCTGAAAGCGTGGCGATGAAGATGTAGTGAATGTTGTTTCTTCAACAGATTGAAATGACTCGAGCAGAAACTACGACTGGGGCAAGTAAAGGTTGGATTAATAAATCTCACTAATTAGAGATTGCAAAGAACCTTGTGCAAACCACCATGCATAACATTTATTGGTGCACAAAAATACACTGTTCATTAAAGAAAGTAAGACAGTCTCTCTGGTTTTTTTGGTTGTTGTTTGTGTGTGTGTGTGTGTGTCTGTTTAGTGCTGCATTATAGATAACTGTTTAATAATTCTGTAACTTTATGCAGTCATGAATAAACCTGAGTCTATTTGATGTTTTCATTTTGTTGGTAAGAATGTACTTAGAGACGGACATAGGTACTGACGAAAGAACTTGTGGGTGCAAATTTGAAATGATGAAAAACTATTTAGATATCATATCCTTTTCATATCATAATCGTAATTGGTAATTGCTAACTACAATGTCTGGGCATTAACGTAGGTATATGAAGAGCTGTGACATCCCAGATGTGACATAAAAGTCTGAGGTAGGCATTCCCTGATCCTTATTCAGATTTATTCACACTTTTATCCACAAATACCTCTTCAAGATATATATGTTATATGTAATCAAGGGGTTCAAGTCAGACTCGCTTAGTTAAAAGATCAGTCTTGAAAGTGGACAAAACAATCCTGACCCGCTATAAATATAAACACACACACACACACAAACACATTTTTTGACGAAACTATTATTATTTCCACATTATATCCTCTTCTAGGTCTTTTCTATTTTCTCTTTTGTCTTTTTCGCTTTTCTTTTTGTTGTCAAGCTATTTATGATTAATAAGAATTTACTATTTATCATATTTTCTATAGACTATTGCACAACACATATTGAATGCTTACTCAATGTATAAATCACAAATAGCTATTTGTATTTCTTATGTATGAAAATTTTATTGCAAATTTTTAATATCTTGTTTATGTTCTACATAGGAACTAAAATCATTTGTTTTAGAATTGTGAAGCCTACGGGCATGCTTCCTGGTTAAAGGTTTCTCCATGGATAGACAGCACAACAAAAATAGGTTCATGTTCAAATTGGACTAGATCACTTATTTACTCAAAAGAGTGATCAAATATCTCCTGGTTCAGGATCTCCATAGACACTGTATTTTCCCGCTAAATTTGCCACCTAATTGTCACACAGAAAAATTCAGATTACTCCACCCCTTCCCCACAAAAAAGCAGAATCCTAACAACAAAGCAAATCACAGTGCTGTAGTTTACCAAGTAAATTGTCTTTTGAGCACAACCCTTCTCAAAACTGTTTGAGAATGACGCGTCTATGATTTGCTTAATTATATGAGTTCAAAAGGTCAGAGCGGTAGGAACGGCAGCGTGTTCGTCCCTCAGAGTCGCCTGGTTTCTTCAGTGAAGTGGGCGTCTTCACTTCCATGTCTACGCCGCGCCGAGGAACTATTAATCGTTATATTCGGTAAGAGTCCAGCAGTCACTCGTATTGTTCGCCCCTTAGCCAGCAGCTCGCCATAGGTCCCGGATTCGAATTTGCACTTGACGCCTTTATCTGGCGACACACTCTGAGTGACAAAAATAAAAAGAACATCATCTAAACTCTTCACAACACCTATGACCTGGATACTATAAATTGAGCTGAATGTAAAAAGCATCAGTCAAAAGCTAACATTAGCCTAAATTATTTTCAGATCAGTAGGTACAATGTGTTTTACGATAGTGATTCTTTAAGACCGAGCTAAAAATCTTTGTAGAGATATAAGTCATCAAACATCACAGTTTTGACTTCTTGGCTTTACAAAACTAGGCTCAGTGATTGAGCGATACCTCAAAACTCTCATTGTCTTCGGCCATTGTCATTTCATAGGGCAGAACATAGACGTTACTGGACTCGGTCGTGTCGTTTTATTTTTGTAGTCTCTTATATGGCATTAGTCTGGTTATACTACTTTTTTTTTATTAAGATCACCGTCGGAGAATAAATGAGCTATTAATATAACCCTTGGTTATGTATTTTTAGCACATCCATATGGTAGAGATGCTGAGTGAAAAAACTCAAATCATTAAATGGTTGGAGTTTAGACCCGATGCAGCAACTAAATCTTCCTCACAGACAGCTGGTCCAGCCTTATGAGCTGATGTTGCATCCAGAAAGAAATTCAGTGTGGCGGAATCGGGATCGAAACCCTCAGCTCATGATTGTCAATATCTAGGGGACCATCCTATTATTATTGCCATAACAGGCTGAACCATCACCTGATAAATAAATTGACAACGACATTTTCTCCCCCAAAAAAATATTCAAGATAGAACCAGTAAGACAATGAACCTGTTTCTAACCTCGATAATCAATTTACCACCATGGTACACTCGGAAGAGGTCATAGCAGCACATCTGGCTCGTTGCCGAAGAGTAGATCACACCTACTTTGACATACCCGCCTGCACAGATTCCTGACACTTCGATTTCCCCGTCCACAGGCACGTGGCGCAATTCCCTATAGCTCTTGTACAAGATGTCCGATTGGTTGAAGGTCACAATGAAAGTATTTGAACAGGTGCTCTTGACTTTCACGTAGTGGTTTCCCATCCCTGGCCTGGCCTGGACAAAGAGAATTACAGCAAGTACAATGGATTTGAACATTTCAAACGATCATTAGAATACAATAGAGTGGACAATCAATGAAATATAGGAGGACATCTATCAGAAAGCAAAACTAGCATGGTGGCTACCCTATGCTGTGATATAGTCTTCTGAAGTCCGGGGTTTGACAACTTTCAGTGACATGAAAAGTCTACTTAGGTTTACATGTAGCACCTTAGTTGTTACTAAGATTTAATTTTTATCGAGATCATTTTTTTTGCTGTCAGTCAGGCACTGGATGCTGGTGAGCGTGTTCTGTCTCCTTTTTTCCCCCTTTGATGGTTTCAAACGACCAGGAACCTCCCACCCTTCCTGCGCTCCGCTGCCCTAAAGGTGACCTGACTTTGCATTTTGGGGGGGTTTCAAGTCAGGCAGTGTGTATGTGTGTTCTTTTTTTTAAAAGGATTACATCAATCTTCTATAATACGTTGGAAGGAATTAATAAAGACCATCAGTTCCACTGGGAAAGAAAATCACGCTCTCTGTTGTGTTCTTTGCGTGCGACTGTTCCCACCCTTTGTAATCACATAAAGGAGAGGTGTGGGTTCCAGTGCAGAGACTTTTAAGTAAAGGCTGACAATTATAGAGGAACACTTACAGCTGAGCAAGCATTAGAATTCAACTATTTTTCAGATATTTTTACCTTTGCTTTTTTGCTCAAGAAAGGTGGTCTTCCTTTCTACAGGGGAAAGAAGCAGTGACTATTGCCAGATTCCCTTAAGGTTTGCTTCTTTTAAACAGGCTTAAGCTAACACAAATAGAATTCATTTCCTCTTTCTCGTTTTCTCTGTTTTTACATTAGATTAACAGGTTTTGCATCATAGAACCACAGCAGCAGAATCTTCCCCAATTCTGTTCAATCACTAAGCAATTAAGAAAAATAGAAAGGGTGAAACAATAACAAATGCAAATAAATATTTTGTATACAGACCAGCAATTTTCAAGGTCGTAGTCAAGCACAGAAACCACACGGCTCTCGCCTTAATGTCTGTTAGAATGCAAGTGAACGGAAGTTGCCCGTCTTCAGGCACGAATTAGCATAGACTAGAATCTCTATTATTGGTTATGGTCATGACGAGGTGTAAACAAAACACTTTCACCCTGGGAAACCTTCAAGCTTCCGGAGGCTTGAGCCCACCATGACTAGAAGAAGAGAATCGGACATACTGCGTTTCCCTAACATTTTTAATTATATCCATGTACTGGATTCTATCATTTAGAAGGAAGGTACTGGTAAGGCTGTCGAAACTTAGAAAATTTCTCTAATTTACGATCACGGATTATACAAATAACATTCCCTCTTGAGTGACGAAGAGCACGAAGCAGTAAATAAGAGTTGGACTGTGCCTGTTTAACGCCATAGAAGCAGTTATAAATCAGAAATTCTCAGCTCCCACAGAGTTTCCTATGAAACATCTTGTCAGACAAAGTAAAAGGGTTAGGGTTAGAGCAAATCTTTGACAAGAGGGTATATACATCAACTGTGTAAAAGTGTGCTTAGACACAAACACAGGGAGTCAAAGCTCTGCTGTCATATCAGAAATTCATGAGATGACTATCTGCCCGCTGCTGAGTTAAAAATCAACATTCTTACCCAGCATTTTGAAGTATTTTGCTGGGTAAAACTGCTTGTTAAACTCTATTGGCCAGAAGTCCACCAGAATAAGTTGATACAATTTATGTATCCAGAAGGTTTTGTCTTCTAAATCGACTTCACATTAAAACCGATAGGAGGCTGGTGATATTTAGTGCAATGAGATGTGTGTATAAAGCTCCGGTGACAATGCTCTGTCACAATGTTTTCACATATTGTGTACTCACTGTACTACAAAACCAACTCGGCTATACATATCAGCATTATATAGTGTCTCTTTCTTCACACAACAAAATACATATTTGAAACATATACAGCATATCAAACCTTGATTTAAAATGCTCACTTTCACAGCACATTTTACTATTCAGGACAGTAGTAACTGCTATGAGCAAAAGATTTTTGGCATTTTGCCACCCCAGCAAACATGATTCACGTTTTTATCGGGGTACCTCGCACTCAGTCCTTTCTAGCCATCGTGCGTAGCTCGCTGGAGTTGATAAAAGGTTACAGCTTGAACCCAGATATCGTTCTCGAGAAATCACATGAGGTGTACACAACAAATCGAAGATATTTTAGGTTGTGTTGTGTTGACAAGCCTGTTACCTGAGTCTTTGTATCGGCGGTATAGCAAGCTGTGTGTTGGGCTATGGGTTATTACACATGTACAGCCAGACGCCCTGAGAGACCTACACAAGCTGTCACAACACACCCGAGGGATAAGTGAAAACAAAATTTATGAGGTAAGAACTTTTACTAAGTGCTAAGGTATGAAAATGTCCGCATCAAATTAGTATAATTATTATTTAGCGATTTTATAGTATTAAAAATAGAAATAGAAGTGGAAGACAGACAAGAAGCAAAGAAGATTATGCAATTGGGACAGTAAAACTTCATTATATATATTTGATGTGGGTTCTGCCATACTTGTGCCGAAAGTGGGAAGGGACAATACCTTTTTTTCAGGAAATGTCATACGGTAGGGGTATAAACATAAAATACATTGCAAATTGCAATCAGTAACATAAAGTAGCTGTTAAAACTACACATAAACCAGTATCACAGCTACCGAAGGACTGAGAAAGTAGTTTAGAGTGAAAGATTGGGGAGCTGCAAGAGAAGGAAGAAAAAAAGAGACGAACAAAAGTAGAAATTTTCTTACAATGTGTTCACAATTAAACAACTGTATAATTAAATCTTTAATAATAGGAATGCACAGCCATCACCATAAAGCGTTACACTGACAGTTAAGCTTGTCTTCCTATCAGTAGGAAATGATGTTTTACCATCAGTGTTTAATTTCTTTTTATGTTGAGTAATAGTAAATTGTTATCTTATTTACAGTTTGCTGTTGATTCTTGACCATTACTTTCTTATATAAATGAATTCACATATGATAAATGTAAACAATGAATGCACAAATTCTGTTTTCGCACTTTCCTTCTTTACAGGGTTGTCAAGTCAGCTTTCTTCTGGACTTCTGGGTGAAAAAAAAATCAAGATCAAGAGAAGATTTCATATCAAGAGACCAAAACCCCACATGGAACTAAAATAATAAAAATGAGAACATTAAGCTTCAAAAGTCAAAGAGAATTTGATAATATTTTGATCACTGGCACACTCTGAAAAGTCAATTACTTTCACTGTGCTACATAAAGGTAAAACATGAGAAACAGAGAGTGCGTGAATTGAATATCTACATAGTGAATCTTACCTGAAGGCACAGAAAGTAATATATTTAGTTTGAAAAAGAACATTTTTTTATTAAATGTGTAGCTGAAGTATGTATCTATACATAAGCATGGGTGAATTCTACATTTCAATGTGAGCTAGTGTCCACATTTATGCGACTGTTTGTGAACACTCCCACCCCACCTCCCCATTCAGAGAAAGAGTGAAAAAGGGAGTGAGGCACAGAGAGACTATATGTTTAGTAAAGAATAAATGACTTCGCAGAAAAGAATATATAAGACTTTGTAAGCACGGAGTAGTGTGTTAGCAGACAAGTATGCGAGTGTGTATGTGTGCCACGCACTAAATCAAGGTCGGGTGTATTACACACTCTTGAACTGCCATATTACTTTTAATCATAAAGAATAAATGTTGCACTCAGCTTGTCCTTTAAGCCTTTCGTTTTAAAAGTCGATTACACCTCATGAGAAATCAGTCGTTTATACAAGGCCTTGGATCATAGGATATAAAGATTACTGACCGATGCCTGGTCTTTTCTTATGACCATAACGGATATCAAATAAATAAAAACTTGCTTGTAACGAACAAGAGGGAAAAGATGCAATAAATATTCTCACATGTTACTAGAAACACAGGAGAACATTACTCTGCTATACTAAAGAATTATGTTGCACAACACCATTTTCATACACGTTCACACAATATCGTTAATCTACACTTTACACGATCCCGTTTATAATTATGCCCGTTCATACAATACTATTCATATACATGTTCACATAAAACCTTTATAATGATAGGAATAGAATCTAAGAGAAGTAGTAAAAAATTGTATGCTTTAAAACACACACACGCACACACATACTTTTGACGAAATTATGATTATTCCTACGCATGCGCGCGCACACACATAGGTACTTTTTTCTGGACGGGCACAGAAATGTAGTCTCTTGTAAACACGTGGACAATTGGAGGCTAGGTGACTAAAATCATACAGACAAGTGTCAGGTTCGTCATTTGCAAAACGTATAAACGCACTGTCTCACTTGCACAGTAAGACACCAACTCAAAGTGCTCCATGTCAAGTTGTATTCACAATATTGTTTCGGTATACGTCACCGTTGACACTAGATAACAGATAATTTAATACAACCAGGTCCTACCCTTCAAACGAGGGGTGAAGGAAGGGTGTACTGGACGATACATACAGCCAGTCCATGTAGTGATTTCAACAGCTAAGTACATCCTAAGTTTATCTCGATCACGTGATATATCAGTACGATTGCAGTGCGCACACAATCTCCATTTCGCTTTCGTGCCAGCTTGTGTTCGAAGCACTTACCTGAGGAAGGCGTGAATAACTTGGTCACAGGTAAGTCACCAACGTTTTTTAACTGACACATTTTCTATATTTCTACAGTTACAGTGAGATTTTAGAGGGAAAAGAGAAGCGGACTATGTGTACACATATATAGACATATATAATACTAAAAGCTTTCCGCTGGTTCTTTGAAAACAGATGTGGTATTACAACATTTCTTATTTACTTTTGATGCTTTGTTAACTTTTTTTTATTTGATGATATCTACAATTAAAGATTCCTATTCTAAACTAGGGCATGCTGAGTGGGTACTCGAAAGGTATGCAAGTAAACAAGTTATATTTATCCGACTCACAATGTTGTGTTCAATTTCTTCCTTTATTACCAGACCTTTGAAAACTCAGAAACGTGCTCTGATATTTCGGTTACGTTAATGAAGTTAACATCCCGACGACTTTGTAGATCGGGAGAGTTCACTATTTTTCTGTATGTTTCCTTCTTTATTTATCACTCACTCACATAGCACGCACACACGAACGCACAGGTTTTTATTACTTTAACACTAAGTACTGTACATGTTAGCATTTTATACGCGTTTTTACATTCTCATGAATCTGATCCTGACATAGAATTCACTTAGCGGAACTTGTCTTGCAGATACAGGTAGAGAATGGACGTCGGTGGCCATCAAGTAAAGAATATCAGAAGACACCTGTCCATCTTGGTGTTGATCTTCCTTTTCTACAGTCCTAAAGCCAAGGGTATGACAGATTGTGTTCCTGGAAGTCTTCTCGCACATTTGCTTGCTCACTGGAGCTCTCTAATACTCACACAGCTGAGTCATGATGTCAGCTCTGAGTCATGTGTCAAATATTAAGTTAGTAGCAAGCAGACATTACAGGTTGCAGGACCTACCACGTATAAGGTCGAGTTTAAAAGCGTTTCCTTTTTATTTGAAATGTTTTACAAGTCACCGTTTTTTTTCATTAATTTTCAGGGCAAAGGGATGGAGAATCTGAAAGTAAAGTTCTTCTGACGTGTTCGTTCAGCGAAAACATTGAGGACAAAAGACAGCCGTTCAGTATTTTTGATGACCAGTCAGGTAGTCATTACTATCTGCAATATCTTATCTTGTAATGTTGTATCATCATCAATCAGTTTTCTTTGTCCATCACCAATTCTGCTGTCGTTTTACATGTCTGATGTCTCGTTATGCTTACAAAACAATAAATCGCAATTTAATTAGGTATGAATCGGACAAAATTGAATGGTATAACCATTTTCAGTTTTTTATTGCATGTTAAATTGATAAAAAAAACATTGATTCTGAGAAATAAGTGTGTGACTGTCTTCAAATAATATAACAGGACACTGAAAGAGTTTTCAAACAAAAACGAGGCTTTTTCTGTCATATTTATGTCATATATTATAAATAATAAAAAAGATTTTAAAAGTTTTTTATATTGTTTCAAAGGATCATTTGTTCTTTTACATGTAGCAGAGGAAGTCCTTAAGTGTACTTGGGTGCACAAAGAGTTTTTCTGCAAACTGGGCGATGGCTACAGTTACGACTGGAGAGTCACAGACAAAGTGACTGTCACAAAGCTTCGGGGACCTTCGCCAAACGTTTGCTCTTGTTTTCTTGTTGATCAAGACAGCACTCAGTATGAAAGACCCTGTGTTGTTCAAGGTACATAAAAATACAACACTACACTAAAGGAAGTGCTTTGAAGTGTTTAAAAGATAGAGATTGATGTGAGTGTGAGATTTATAGTTAAAGTGTCGTTTTAATTAGAGAAAATGTCATTAAAAGTTTTCAGCCTCAAGTTGATCTGTACCTAGATATTCTTGGATGTCTGCGTGAAATTAATAAAATTGAGCTTGCTGAATATTAAATGCTTGTTTGTCTCTTACAGATTCAGTAGAAGGTGCTGAGGACAAAAAGGAACTTCAGACACTGCCATTTGAGTTGGTAGAAGATAATCTGTTAAAAAGCCCTCTGCGAGAAGGTATGGCACCACACAGATACACGTCATTGAAAGACTGTAAGAAATAATAAATACACGTATGGATAAACAAGTGGCTTGTGTATGTGTATTACTGTACACACCTACACATACAAACACATGTATAACGGTTTATTAATCAGTACACGCAAGTAGGGTGACATAAACACAGAAACAAAAGCCCAGCTTTAAATTTAGTAAGCAAATGATATGTACCTATCTCGGGTACCGAGCGAAGGTCAGACAGTGAAGATCAGACCGTGCCCGTTATACAGGTGTCTACACATCAACTTTCTGTCTCATCAACAGTTGATTGAAATGGAGACAAAGGACCTAAAAGCATAAATATTGGTCTGTAAGTTTGTCGCAAACAAGGAAACGTTTACTAAGCATTGTCTTGGCTAAATATGGAGTCTTGACTATAATTATCTCATGAAAAAAAAAGATTTTTAAAAAACACGATGCTTCCTTTTTTGTTCCAGATACTCCAGACGAGCCTGACCGCAAGTCAGATAATTCCTTGATGATTGGAGTAACCGCTTTAGCGGCAGTCATGATGATTATTATCCTTGTTACACTGGCGGTCATTTTCGTTCGGAAACGGTAAGAAATATTTTGTCTAGAATTTCTAAAATAATTAACAATATTTTCGGTAGTACGAAGATTGGCAGTCACAGAAAATATCGAGTGTTCTGTCTACAGCTCAGCCACAAGCGACAAGAATTTGTTTAAAACTTCAGTACCTGAAGCATGCCATTTTTCAATTTAATTAAGATACCTTATTAGAGTCTCAGAAACCTTCTTTAAAGAATTTACTATGGGATAATCAATGGGATTTATATATAAGAGGATTAGACATTATTTATTCATACTTATATGTAAACAATAAGCAAGAATGGAAAACCTTACCAAAAGCATTGATAACTTGATCAGACGTGTCTTTCTTTTCTTTTTTTCCAGACTCACGAATTCTCCTGTTACACAGGTGTGACAAGAAGTTGCAAACATTTAACTCGCAATGCTGTGTAGCATCATGAAAACCCGAACTGGATTGAACAAAATAAGGGAGACACTCTTTTTGCATGCATTGTGCTTGTGGCTCTTGAAACCTTGTTTTTTGCACCCAGAATTCGTTTTTATGCGTTGCTTCCCATCTGATGAATGAACGATCACAATCTGCTGTTCGTTGGACGGCGCTCTCCAGTCATCGGCTCACAACAGATGCTTGGCTTTGGCGGAGACGCGGAAGTTGAAGTTTCTGAAGCGTGGCGATGAAGCTGGACTGCTTGCTATCTTTTGAAGAGCAATTTGTGTGTTCATTATATTCATTTTGATGAAATACTGTACTAGAGTGAAAACTGATCGGATGATTTTTTCTCTCTCTGTCGTTCCTAAAACCTGCTTGTGAATTTTATCATTTATTAACAAGTGGAATACATTTTAAGTACATTTATTTGCGTGTTCCCATCTTTATCTTTCATAAGAAGCTTGTTTTCAACTTGTGAAAGCAAAAAGGTTTGACTTCGGTGGAGACCCAGAAAACGAAGCGAATGATGTCTTCTGAACGGTTCAAAACAATATTTTTGTTTAGTGCAAATATGTTATAAAAAGCTTAACCAAAGACAAATAAAAGACATCGTTTACTTAAACTGCCAAAAAAGTTGAAGAATGTGTAAGTGCAGAACTATAAACTAACGTGCAGTCATCTTCCAGTATTTACAATTCATAGTTCTGTTATTATTAGTTGATGTTTCGGTGAAATAACGTGTTTCTTGTTATTTCCTCTTCTTTGTATTTTGTCTGATTTTTTTGTTGACGTTTTAATTTGTTTCAAAATTTTATGAAAAGGTAGTGAAAGTAATATTTTCGACTTATGTTATACTTGTTCAAATCTTTAACGTAATAAACCTAAACGATTCATGGAAAAAGTGTCCTGGTGAAATTTTTGGTGGGGGTGGGTGTTTAGATGGACGGACAAAAAGACGGAAAAACAGAACGTTTTGTTTAAATTAATAAAGTTGTCTTCTGCTTTGAAAACACGACGAATTGCAGGAAGTTTAATACAGCACACTCTACACATCAGTGAGCCTATATTCTAATAATTATTAAATATAGATACCTCTATGAGGCATGAACTCCTGAAAACTTCATTAATCAAACATTATCACACTATTTTTCTATTTATTTTTAATAATATTCGCTCGGTCGCTATCCAAATGTGTCATTCCAAGATCATGAATACGATCCCAGACTGAGGTGCATGAAGACTGACTTCAGACATTAGCTAATAGTGAAGAAAATGTAGAGCACTGAACCACATTATCTTTCTGATTCATTTCTGGATCAGCAATACATGAAATAAGTTGTCTAATTACTTTAAATCATTTACCTGAAGTCAAATATGATAAAAGATTTCAATATATGGATTTCTCGCTTATGATGACTGTCCTTAAAGGAAATATGTACGCGTCCCAATAACATATTTTGTGTTTGACTGTTAATGACAGAAGCTGTTTAACATAAATATGATGTTCTAAAACATATCCTGGTATTCTGACTGAAGATTCCTTTATTCCGCAGCAGTGTCCAAAGTCTCCTACAACTAAGTTCTGCTCTGAACTAGCAATAAAAGAGAAAATCACAAAAATTTCGCCCACCCACTCAATAGTTTTATGTAGATAGGAATTTCTTAACTGTAACAATCTGTGCATGTAAATTAAGTAGTGGGTGTGTGGGTGTGTATTATACAAGATACATGATTATATGTCTGCTTTCATACGAACATGTACAGGTATACATATAAAATACGGACATGTTTATCTGAATATTGACTGAGCAATTTCTTACTGAAACAGTTGCCGTCAGGTTTTTTTTAGTTCTGAATTTCTATGTCGGTAGATCATGTTACCGGTGTGTATCCCGCAGCTACGTTTTATTTCTTAATCCACTTTGGCAGTAGTCCACATACAGTATGTCAGTATGCAATGATTTTTACTTTAAACGACAAGTACTGTACATAGATATGAGAGCAGGTCACCGAACACCATAGACGAAAAAGGAGTCTAGTGCTTCCGACCCAGTCCAACCGATCTAGTCATTTTTGGAAAACACAACACTTTATTCACCCCTGAGGGTAAACTTCAAGGTGATAAGACAGGTGTGCATGTACCGCTTACACCTGGAAAGAGAACCTGTACCAGGAAGGTACGATAATACAACGGTAACATAGCATTCAATGACAGACAAGAATACACGCAGACAGAAAACTAAGAGGAAAGCAAGACCAACTCTTCTAGGACTTCCCTTTTCACATGTTCTGTAAAAGCTACACTTTATTCAGATTTTTGATTAGAGACTAAGAAATGCATGAAAAATATATCGTACTAGTTGGTAGTTGCGTGTTGTACACACACACAGACACACAGTCACACAGGCACACAGACACGTGATCTCTATGTCAGACTATAACAAAATTAGTAACAGCGCTCTGTCTCACTTTAGCAACTCTGTGCCAATATCAAATACAATACTGGTTCCATCTAACCAACTATCCTGTTGCCCATCAGTCTCTCTACATAAGGAGAGTCTGTTCTTTCACATCAACAGGAGAGATTAGGTAAATAATGACAAATCCTAAATAAGCTTAAAATAATGGCTTTGCACAAATGACTATGAAATGTACTCTCATTTTATCATCATTTTTAGTTTAATACTAAGCTTTAGGCATCTCACCTTTCATGATTGATAGGTTTCAGATCAATAGTAGATACAATTATAGTTTTTACCTGTATAATGCTAGATATAGCTTTGGTTAAAGTATATTTTACCACCATGATGATTATGATGATGGCGAGGTGGACAAGGAGGAGGGTGATGATGATCATATCTTACTTTTACAAAACTGCATCGTATGTATAGTAGTTGCAATTTATTGTTCGCTTGTTATGTTTGTGAGGACACTCTTTCTGCTATACAAGACACTTAACAACCCTGGGGTATGTCAAGTATACTTTACAATATCTGTATTGCATTTGTACACTTTAGCTTCAGGAAATACTTGAACGCATGCCAATGTCGACTGACCCCTGTCGATTAACAAAGGGGTATGCACGTTTCAGGGAGCTAGTCACAAGTCTACACAGAGATAAAGTTTGAACATATTAGTAGACTCTAAGTTTATCGTGGTCACGTGGTGTATCTAGACGACGAAACCTCATTTCGCTTTCGCAACTGCCAGCGACATGCTAGCGGCTGACTAGTGTAAGTAACAAAACACTTACCTGGTGAAGGCATCAGTAACCTCAACACGCAGTAAGTCATTGGTTTGTAGCATTTTTATAAACTATTTATCAGTGTTTGACTTAGTGTCTGCAGAATATCTCTATTTTAAAGAAGGTATATCGAGAAATAGAGGACTTACAACTGTAGAGTAAAACTGATCGCAATTATTCTAGAGCATAAAATAAGAAAGTTTTACTGAGACAGTGCCAAGGAAAATGAATTTACAACACTAAATTTTTGAAAGGTAAAGAAAAATTGTTTCAAGAGATACTTTTTACTCATGTGTATACAGTATT
The DNA here is from genome assembly GCA_004794325.1 of Pomacea maculata. Classification (NCBI taxonomy): domain Eukaryota; kingdom Metazoa; phylum Mollusca; class Gastropoda; order Architaenioglossa; family Ampullariidae; genus Pomacea; species Pomacea maculata. The sequence continues at coordinate 437,275 of SRHC01003513.1, read as the reverse complement.
TGTATGTGTGTGTGTGAGAGAGAGAAAGCAGGCTTTGACATTCCGGTTTTTTTTCTTGTTTTTCAACGATTTTTAATATTTTACAATAATCTTTTGGCATAACGAATACTTGTTTATGAATGTGAATATAAATATAAAACGGAATAGGAAGCAACAAACCAACGTATGGACTCAGAATATCCTATGAAATATTGGATTTATACCCTTGCTTACTAAAAGACAAGTATAAATATTTTAAACTATAAAGTTCATAAAGACGCTTAATGTAGGCAAATGTTATTATAAAAATCCATTTACTGTTTTAATCTCGCCACAAAATAACTAACCCTAATGAAACTTGATAAAATACGTTCATAGAGTTGATATTGTGACCATGTTGATCACACAACCTCCCTGTCTCTCATCTCACAACCAGCACACAGACATACCAACACACTCACTCGACAAGCTACCTACCTATAGATACATTTCTGGCAGAGAGCACGACAGCCAGCTAAGTCCACCCCAACGTTGTCAACAACAGTTAAAGATAAAATCGCATGTGATAAGCTTTTACCAGCAAAAACACTTTGCACAGTTAGTACATCGGGCCATAGTGTGAGACACTACTCAATATTGTAAATAGGTTCAGCAGTCTGTACTTCAGCTTTTTGCTATTTTCCACACGTTTCAGTCGCACATTATTGGTAATGTTACACTTACCTTAATGTCTTTATGACATTCCTCTTCATAATCACTTAGCAGAAGATTATGAAAGAACAATTTTACTTTTGGTGTGGTATACTTTAATTGTAAATAATTTTGTGCATCAATAACAGATGACAAAGTAAAAATTTTATTCAATCAATCGTTTGTTCCTTTATTGTTTCTCTTTTCAGTTTTTGCTTTCTTTACACACGAGCGATCTGATCATTGCAAAATCTCCGTTAATAAGACATTATTTTTAATTGTCGTTGTTCCTATTTTAGAAATGTTGTGTTACCATGTTAAGCCTCACGCAACTGAATAAATACATTTTCACCTGCAGGTAAAGAAAATGCGTTCTTCAACCATGGCTTATCAAGTGGAAGATTCCAAAAGAAACCTACATATTGTTATGTTGATCGCCTCATTAATTCTTACATGTAAAGGTAGGCAGAGAAAAATGTTCCTATTAGTTCTCTGAAACCCAAATAGTAATGGCAAAAATCATCGAAGCAAACACAATATTGAATCACACAAAGACTGAGAATGGTATTGCAGCACGTGATACATAGGTATACTGATTATAAACTTGCATTATCATTGTACATACATCTTTCTTCTGTCCTCTCTAAGGGAAAACAGTCTACATCAACGAGCTTTTACAAGAATAATTTTAGCTTCCAAATAAACAGCAACAGGGATCATTTAAGCATTATGGTTTTAGACAAAGTGTTGATAATAGTTTGCTAAGGTGTGTTTCTTTGACATAACTGTTTGTTATGAGGAGAAGGGGAAATGACAGACAAAGCAGCCGACAGGGCTTTCCATCAAAGATGTATATGAACTATCGTGCCGTATGTTTAAATATGATACATTGTTTAAATTTCTTATTTTTCAGCTCAGCTACATGAAGAGTCGCCTTCAGAGTATGAGGTGCACCTGACTTGCGCTTTCGGCGAGAACATCAAGGAAAACATCAAGCCGTTCAAGATAACTGATGACCAATCAGGTATTCTTTAATGATCATGAACAAGCTATGTGCTTTATGTTTATTTTATTAAGACAATAAACTTCCCTCGCTGAATATGCTCATGCAATAATTTTAATATTGTCATCAAATACTGCTTAATTGTTTTCCTATCCCTTGTATGTTTCACGTCTTGTTTTAAGTGCTAGGGGTATTCTCCCTAATGTGTGAATAAGTGTTATATATTTTTTTTTTAATTTTTATTAAGACTATTTTGGCATTTCAAATTAGGCTATAATATTGATTCACTGCTAATTGTTTAGTAAGGAATACATAGCGACCGGGATATTATCTTCTTCGTTTTTGAAGAAACAGAAAAATAAAATTATTTATATCAGAGTGAATTAAAGATGCTTGCATTTCTTGTTATAGTTGTAAAGCCAGTGATTGGTTTGTTTATATCAGTGAGTGCTCTTACGTGTTCTTGGAGAGGAACAAAACCATTCTGCGCTGTAGGAGATGGTTACATCTACGACTGGGTTCTGTCTGACAAAGTGATTGTCAAGAAATCCAAGGCACCAGGACCGACATTTTGCAATTGTTTTCTTATCGATCAGGACAAAACAGAGTACGAAAGACCATGTACAGTTGCAGGTAAACAAAACATGATTACCCTGAAAGAGTCTTTTTATTATATATATATCATTTATAGAATGGACTTGCACAAGGAAACTGTATTTAAAACTTTGTAGATTGAGTCTGTGAAGATGCTTGTGTCTGTTATACTTGGCTTTTAACTTGAGGATATTTTCAAGTTAGTTTTGTGCCTACAGGTCCATTCGAAAGTCTCGAAAACAAAGAACTTCCCACACAACCACCCAAACTGGACGGAGACATTACTCCACAAAAGTTTCCTTTAGAAGGTAGGCTTTAGTAGACATAGACATAGATTTGTGTTAATGAAGGATTACAAATGGATGTCTTCGAGTTTTGCCAGTTACTTGTGATGTGTGCAAACTATGCTTCTAGTCTTCATTGTGGATTTAAAATAAAATTTTCTACAACAAGAAAGAAATAAAAATTGACGGCTGCACGGAAGGACAGACATGCGTACATACACATATGCACATGCGCGCACCACTTTGTAAATTTATAACAAACCTCTGAAAACAACTCTGTGTATCAAAAGCATTATAAAGGAACGTTAGGTAAATATGTTCTTGAAACTATGAAGTGAGCGGCAATGAAACACTGTTTCAGATTTAGCTCCAGTAGGTGTACAGTCAGACAACACATTGCTGATTACTGGTGTTGCACTAACTGCAGCTTTGTTGGTCCTCCTTGCTACAGTAACGGTCATCGTCATCATGAGACGGTAAGCAGTGAGTTTGTATCGTCTCTAGAAGGAAATTTGTGGTCGTGTCAATCCCTCTATATATTCATAAATCTTTATATCTATATCCCAAAACTGCTTCCAGCTGGCTTATACCAAGATGTTAGAGACTTCATAGCGATAAATGATATTGGATGGGATGCAGGTCTTGCTATTGTTTTGTGAAATTGTAAGCAGTCGTCAAATGCGCTCCGAATAAAACGCACAATAAAGTTTTCTTGTCTGCTAAATCGATCACTCAGTGAATTATTCATATCTAAATGAAGTTTTCAATGTGTTATTTCATATTTTCGATACTCAGAAGAAGAGAAAGGAGACAATTAACAGAGTCTGAGATTTAATTGTTTTCACTATGTGCCTTCATTTTAGGTCCTGTGACCGTCAACGCCAAGAGGAAGATCCGAATGTTAACCAATCGTAAGTTCTATTTTCAATGTACCAGGCTAAAGAATAACATGAATAACAGTGGATATCAGACCTTAAAAAAATTAATATACCGATAATAAGCAATTAAGATTTACTTATTCTGTTTTTTTCATTTAAATTTAAATCGACAGGATCTGAAATTAATTCCCTGTCACATTCTTGTAGAGTAATAAAGGATGCAAAGTGCTATGGGAAGCTTTCATAACTTATTGTTATAATTTTTCTTCTGGCATTTTTCAGGCTCGTGAAGGATGCTACTAGATAGGAGCTTCACGATTTCGCAAGAAATTACTCCAAGCGAAAGCATCTTACAGATGTTAAGCTTTCTCAGCTGTATAAAATATATGGACACCCTAGACAAAGTGAGGCAGTGATGAATTACTTTTCCGATCATTGCAAAGTATGAGCAGTTGTGCTTTACCTGATCCCCACATCACAGCATAAGTACACAACAATAACAAACTCCAGGAACTGCTTTGAAACTTAAAAATGCGAGTCGTCGAGAAATGAACAAAATAAGGTTTGGTGACAACACAATTGTATTAAGTTCTTTTTATCTTCAGTAGTTTTGTTATTATTTTGCATAACTTGTTTATATTTATAGGTATTAGGCATGGAGGGAGGGAATTATTAGAATGTTGTCACACTTTTATTGTGAGATCCGGACTAGAGTGGAAAAAAGTTTCTCCTGTTTCACTTACATGTTTCTTACCCCGGTGCGTGATGAGTAACTCATCACCTTATTATTTTATATTTGTTTCGATCATCAACTACCTGTGTGGTACCTTCATCTGTTCTACACTCTATGCCAGTCATCTTCACTGAGCGTGAGTAAGAAGTAAGCTTTGGCGGAGACGCGGAAGTCCACCTTCTGAAAACGAGGCGGTGACGATGACCTGTGCAATGTCTTGTCCACAGATTGCTATTCACTAAAACACTTTTGCTTTCTAACATCTGTATTCAGTGACTAGACACAAGGTAGGGACCCATTGGCTTTGAGACACTTGCTTTATTCAGTGTCAGCCGTGACCCAGTCAGAAATTAGGAGAGAGAGAGAAAAAAAGTCTTTCTGATTTAAGAGTTCATATATTGTGAATTATGAACCCCTGTGTTCGGGAAGAGATGAGAAGAACGAAAGTTACTAAAATAATCATGATCAAAAATAATAGCACCTACATCAGCACTATATATATATATCTATCTGAGGTTCAGAATCCTGTTTTCTGATAAAGTAGTGATAAAGAAGTTTTTGTGATAGCAGATTTTACTTGTCATCGTGATCGTCATATATATATATATTGTTATTGTGCTTATTTTGATTGTGTTATTGTCATTCACATTCACCAGTAGGAAGTAAGGCGCACGATTAACATTGTGATGACAACGAGAGAATTGCTGACTTGCTTCTCGTGTATCTCTTATCATCTTAAGTTTTCATGAAGTATGTTTGAAAACATCCGTTTGATTGCCGTGATCTCTGTTCCATCACGAGTTGTTTATCGTTAGATAACACTCGCCGTTCGTCTTCATCTCGTGCAGGAAAGAAGCTCTTCTTGAGCGGAGAGGAATAAATTCTTTAGCTTCTGAAGAACATAAAGAGATGAAGAGTAATGAATGCTGTCTTTTGAACAGCGCCAAAAATTTTCCATTTATTAAGTGAGTACAACTCACGGGAAAAAATTTGAAGGACATGTCAAGATGGCATTAAAAGCAGATGATTTAAAGAATTGTCGAGCATAAGGTTACATGGGCAGACCGACATTTATAAATTATGTAAGTACGCATGCACGGTGAGTTAAAAAGAGAGACTTGATTTGCTACATTCAGTGTAGGCTGTTGCCTAATTATAAAAAAGAAGAGTAAGAAAAATTTCATCACTCTACCATATATTACTGTGGAAGTTTATATTTTCTCATTATTTTTTTTAAGTTATTTGTATAAGTTTCTTTAGTACTACTGTGGAGATATATTTAAATCCGGAGCTTCTGCTGCATTGAATAAACATAATGATGGATTGTTGTTATGGTGGTGTGGTGAATATGTTTGTAAGAATGGGCTTTTATAGGGACAGACAGACGGACAGAACACGGATGCAAATTCATGATGATAAAAGAATTTAGACATGTACTTCAAATTTTATATTATTAATCACATTTTGTGAATGACTACTTAAGCAAACTCTACGCACGTATGATGTTTTAAAAACTGATGATCAATAGTCATATTTTTTTTAAATATAGGGCATGAGCGCGCTAACATCCTGAAAAATTAATTCAAACTTTTTTCTTGAAATATCTTTCGGTGCTTATAAGACTTTCATGTTCGTTCTAAGTCAAATAGACTTTACTACAGCAGTGCTATTAATTTAAAGAATTTAAAAACTAATTTTAGGCGAGTCTTTTATTATTTTTATTATCAAGCTGTGTAAAACGATGAGCACTACTTTGGACTTTTAACTCGAAATGAAGCATCAAGCAGAAAATTGAAAGTTGTGTTCAACGCTTTTGAAACCAGTGGGAGCAAGTAAACAGGATGTCTCTAGCCACTAGAGAGAAAGAGAACAAGTGTAGTCGCCATTGAAATGAGCGATACATGTTATCAAAGTGCAGGCAATAAAATTGAAACAATTCTGTCATATCGGGAAATCCCGCTTTGCTAGCTGATTTATTTACAAACATTCTTTGAAAGAATTGACCTAAACGTGTCCTGGTGATTTGTAGTCAGTATATAGCCTTCCATGGAAGATGTTTCTGATCTTGACTTTGAAACATCGTTCAAATCAAACTCCTGCCAGGTAAATCGCAAAGTGACAAGACCGAGGTGAAGTTGTGCAAAATACCCTTAGGAGGAACAGGAAATGAGAAACAATCTTTTGCAATCACACTCTAATTTTGATTTATTAAGCTAGCTAATCACCCTTTCAGACTAATTTAGTTATATTTATTTATGTATATGATCTATTATATTGTTCTGGATACACAAACACAAATAACGCTTTTGTAGTCGTGTAATACTACTAAAACAAATATAAACAAAATTAATTATATTGTCGTTTACAGAAACTATACCGCAGACTAGCCTTTGTGAAAGAGAAATGCAAGTTTACTTAGAAAACTTACACACATTGCGTGTTAGAATTGTGACTAGTTTAGAGGAGACAAACACCGCCATTTTAATTTACACCTGTACTGTGACCTGCAGATGACATCTAGTCATCGTGTAGGGGCTTGCTGGAGTTGACAGAAGGGCACTGTTTCAATCGTAATGTAGGAAAGAAGGTGAAAAAAAGCAAAAGCACATTGCCATTGAAGTGAGTTTTATGGTATTTGATTCTAACGAAGTATTGCCAAAAGATAAGAATTTAGCCTGAAGACACATAAACTGCTTTCATTTTATTTCTTAGAGAAACAAAACAAAATATTCTGAAAAATAGAGACTGGAAAGATACACAGAGAAAAGTATCAGAAACTTGTTTAAATTCACGAGAGAGATATTTGTCTCAGATGAACTTTGACATACATGTTTTTGAAATACATAAAATATCTGATCGAAACACGAGGGACTCTTACTTCTTCGTCAAGAGGAATGTAGAGCCCACAGAGAGAGAGAGAAGTCACGTGATTACAATTGGCAGTTGGCCAGTTTCTCTGTTATTTCTGAAAAAACAGGACTTGGTCAGGCCATGGTAAACACATTCGAAAAGTAGTCAACACTGTCTATACACCGCAGCATGTCTACAAAAATGATTAAGGAATGTGAAGGTCGCGAGAAATTCTAACCTACGTGTGTCAGGTATTGAGGTGAAGACTGAAGCGAGAAGGGTAAACATTTTATTCTCACCCTCAATAATGTCTGTGTGTGTGTGTGAATTTGTGAAGATACTATAATTATAACTAAAAATAAACTAAGCAAATTATGACATTTGTCATTTTGAGAGTTTAAATAAAATCCTTTAAGGCAAAACATAAAAAATTGAATGTTTCTCTATGTGTAGAGGTGTGTTGAGAGAGAGAGAGAATGACTAAATGGGTGTGCTTGTGTTTGTTTTGACAAGTGCTTATGAGGGAATATGTTTCTGAAAGATATAGAGTTACAAGAGAAAGGTTTTTAGTCACATAGCATTAGTGACAATCAAGTGGGGTGAAGATTGCAAGTTGTGGTCGTGCTGGGTGGTAAGTGACGATAACCAGTGAACGACACAACGACATCACGATTAAAAATAAATCCTCGCACGCGGAGTAAGTGCCACCGCACTGAGCTCGTTTCTCCACACACGAAGTGAGAAAAAAAATATTATGGCCAACCAGCGAGCTCGAACCAAAATAGTTACAGACAGGAGAATGCCAATACAAAATAAGTTCTAGTAATGTGCTGACAGAGTGTCGATGTTTACTGTTATAACTTGTTACACCTTCACATTTTGTCATTACTTCATTGCAGAGTGGAGTAGAGTACTTTCAATCAGCTAAGGTAAAACTATTCATCGTTGAGGTGTATTTGCTTGCCAACCTACTACTGTCACAGCTCTTGCATGTCCATCTGTACCTTTAGTTTGCTTGAGCCACTTTCATTTCTTTCATTATCTGACAATTTTCTCTCTTCCTGGTTTTCTTATTACATAAATGATATAAAAGATTGTCAGTTTAAATTTATCTGGTTAAGCTAGCACAACACACATCCTCACCATGGACATCACCTGTCATATTAACGCTTGTGTAAAAAGTTTTTTGTGTTATGTAGCAGGTTGAAAACTTACAGAAGGACTACTGATCTACCATCACTGTTAACCTGAACATGTGGTAAGGAAACATTATTACCTTCATCATACCCTTCAGCTTCATTCAGTTGCCTTGTCTCCATCATGTAGATGATATGTAAACATTGCTACATAAACACTATACATCACCGAGTGTGTCATGCTGCTCTGTTCTGATACGCAGCTCATATAAGTATTTATTATAATGTGTCACATGTTTAATACGTGAACAGTTTCCTTTTGCATGATTCAAACTTTTTCCTCTAATTTTTTTTTCAGGACGGCAAAAAAGTTGAGGTAAGCAACACGAAACCTTTAATTGCAGTTAGCACAAATATTATATCTTCGTGATGATTTGAAAAATTCTTAGATGGGAAAGATTCAGAGAGGGAGGACGAGAAATACCATGAAGGGAGAAACAGTGTGTGTGTGTGGAAAAAATGAATTTTTTTAAATTTACCAGTATTAAAGCGCTCACATAGCCATTCGAATGTACATTTGCTCGCTCACGTACACGTACTCAAGCAAAAAGCACAGTTTTCTATGCCAATATAAAGCTTGGCATATTCTTAACTGACTTGCAGTGTGATACGATACCTTCAAAAATTAAGAAAGAAAAAAAGCTTCCTTTGACGGCTTGGTTTGTTTCCATTTGATGAATGCTACATAATTGGGCCTAAGCGCTTCTTACATAATAATTTTTTTTTAATGGACCATAAGGCATTTTGCCAAACTTTCCAGGTGTCACTAGCAGTGGACTTCCATGTTGTGTATTTAAGTGGACCATATTTTTTTCAGGCAGAAAACAAGTCTCTGAGTGATCTTAGGTAGTCACATTTTATTTTTAGAAAAAAATGGGGTTTTTTTACTTGGAAAAAAATTAATGGTTATAAGACTTAGTGAGACATGAGATCATAAGTTTCACTGAACACTTTTTTCTACTGTTTTCTGCTTTATTCTGCAACTAAGTCCATACACATACAAATGTACATAATTGCAACGATTATGTTATCATTCATTTACTCTTACCTCGCTCGACTAATACCATCTGACAAACACCTTTTCCAGTCCGCCGGTGATTGTTAACAAAAAGAACTAGATGGCATGGTCAGTTCAATCTTTTTCTCTGTTGAAATTCTGTCGGAGAGTTTGAAAGTCGTCTTTACACGGTTTCGCACCCTGTCACATGACCAAGCTAGATTAGTGTGCGCAGCTTCACCGTTGACAGGAGGGGATCGTGGTAGCCCAACAAGATGAGACTGTGTTCAGTACTTATTTGCTTGTCTTCCACTTCATATAGAAAATTCGAAACAATATTTCCTTGGTCTCAAATTTTTTAGATTTTTTTTTATTTTATCACCAAGCATCGTCTACATCGAGCACTTCTACAATTCTGAACATTGACAGGATGAGTTGATTTAACTGGAGCTTTAACCTTCCTTTATTATACATGAATATATCTTTGTCCTGTTACAAAACATGATGCAAACTGTTGACTTTGTATTCTCTTTCAACAGCTTTGCTAGATTTTTTCCTGGATACCATCCATTCTTCAGGCATGTCATTCTTATCACACATACTTTTTGGAAACAATTTTGTCCATGCTTAGTTGGTTCGTCCCAGACTGTGTGTGGGTGGGAGGGAGAGAGGGAAATAATTATATACTCTTACGTTTCAAACAGGCAACTAAACAATTTCAAAAATGAACAAAAAAAAGTAAGAAAATTAAAGCTATAGAATAAAAGGTTTTGATTTGGCGAACATCTTTCTGTCATAGTGCGCCTGTGGCGGGATATGCTTTCCAAGCAGCAGATGCAAGCGGATTTCATCTTGAATATCCGAAGACAGACCCCACACGGTATGTTAAACCAGCAGCAGTTGCTGATTTGACTTGAGAGCCACCTACCCTGCAAAATAGCTAGGCCTCCATAGTGTTATGCAGTATTCTTTATTGTTGTTTTTTTTAATTCCTTATTATGTAAGTGCGTATTGATGATACAAGCAATCCTGCATGCAGCACATATAATTTAATTTAATTAAAAATTTCTTTCCAACAAGAAATAAATGTTGTAGTAACTGTTTCACCATCCTTACCTGAAATGGTCACTTTGCTATTGATGGTATGTGCTTAGGGTACATCAGAATCCTGTGTCTCTAAATCCAATTGTTACAATGATTAACAGAGAGAAACCTAAATGGACATCGTTGATCAAGGACATCAGTCTGCTGATGTCGCCTTCCATTGCTGCTGAACTTCAACAAGAAAACAGCTGGAAAAGGTCTGTAAAAATTCACAAGTCTAAAGAAATATAAAAACTAAGGCATTCTTTATCGTTGCATTGAAATTATTCTCCGAGTTAAGTATATCTATGTTACTTTAAAATCAGGTCTTACTGTATTACTAAGTCTTGAGTTGCTAATCTTCCTTAAAGAATGTTAAATTTGATTGCTTACCATCCCTTACTGAATTTTATTATTTGCAAAGCGCTGAGGACTTTACCCTTAATATAAAAATATTGCGAGTGATGGTTGTAACAGTATTGTTGTATAACAAAAAGTATTTATTACGTTTTCTAATAACTGTGCTAACGATACATAATGTTCAGCAGTTTTCTTGTCATTGATAATTTTAATTTTCCAGCAATCCTTTTGTAAAGTTCTTTGAAGCAGTATGCTCAGATGCAAGAAGTGTGAAAGGGTTTTGCCTTGGAGTATTGTTTCTGTCGCTGATGCCGTTAGCCAGCTGTTCAACTCATGGTAAGTTACTTTACATCTTTAGTCAACCATACATTTAGCGACAAAATATTTAGTCCACAATAAACATGTTAACTACTAAAATTTAACCATTCAAATAGCAGCATATTATTTGTGATCGAGAAGATGAAAAGAATAAACAAAAATCAGGCAGGATCTCAAAAACAATATTCTAGAAAGTTTTACTCATACTGAATATACCTTGAAGCAGTAGTATAGTTGTATGTGCCCTATTAGACACATCGTCCTAAGCATTCAGAGAACAAATAGGAGAAAGAAACTCCCAGCAACAGTATCACAACCTAAAATACATTATCATCTAAAATTATTTCCCTACTTTATACATCAGGAATATGAAGCAATAGAGGAGCACTTATTTTCCACAGTTGCCAATTCAAACTATCATAATGTGTTGTTGTCTGCGATGATCGTTTCGTCAGTCAGATTACTCCTCAAGGGAAATAAACACCTGATGTCACCCAATCAAGGCACTAACATTTCTACTTTCATTTACTCCTCTTTAATTTCCTTTAACCTTCAGGCAAACAAACAAACTGTGAGCTGCAAAAAGAAGAGTTGGCCCACTGGAAGCTCACATGTCCCTTCCACGAGGACATCAAAACAAGCAAAAAGGATTTTGAAGTGTACCACATGCGACAACAGGGTCTTCCAGGTAAAGTTGCTTATTTTATGCATGTGTGTGTGCGTGTGAGAAGGAGAGAGAGAGAGAAAGAGACTGGCTAATAGAAACAAAGTCTTTGATGTCTATTCGGAAATAGGTGTACGAGGTCTATCAATGTCCTGTATCACTGTGTCTTAGCTGTAGAAGCGAAATTGGAATCGCCGACTCTCATCTGCTTCCTCACTATGACTCCAAGAGGCAATGATGATATTATATACTTTATTACGATAAAAAAAAGTAACATTTGAACATTTCAAACATTTAACATTTGAACCTTTACATATTTCATTTTTCGCACTGTAAAAGCTGGGGTTTTGTTTTGTTTTAAATGGTTTACGCTTTGTTCGTCTAGTAATTAGAATAAAATGCTCTTTTCGTCTGAAGGTGCATTGACAGGACATATTGGAATATATTCTTGTTTTCTCTACTTTGAAATCAGGCCTCGTAGCCGAAGGAAAGTGGTTTGACGACGAACCTACAGTCTACACCAAACGTGGATACGAGTATGTTGGTCTGATTGGGGACAAGGTTGCTATCAAGATCACCCGTGCACATCATGGAGAAATGTTCTTCTGTGGCTTTTCACCTCTGTTACTGAGCAATGCTGCGACATGTCATGTTCCCAAGAGAGAAGGTAAACATATGATTTACTAATGGCTAGGGTGTTTACAGTAATCATAGGCATGTTCTCGTTGTTTACATACAATAGCAAATATACTCTTGTTCTTAAAACATCAAATGTATTCCATTGAGAGATACTAACGAACTTCCCTCTCATTTCTTTACCATCGAGTAGCTCACAGTCTCTTGTGTCCCCGAAAGTGTTGCTGTCTACCCTTAATAACCGGGAAATTTTGTCGAAATATTTGAAATCATAAATAACAGAATCTAGTCTGACGGAGAAAGTTTTATAGTAAATATTACATTTTGTGATTAGTACAGGACTCTGCAGACCAGAATTAAATTTACTAGTCAGTTAAGGAAAATGTTTACTTTTCTTTACAGCCATTCTCCTGTGCCACTCACAATTTGTTGATTTGTCCATAACCCATTTTCCCAAGGTTTTAAACGATAATGAATTACAGCATGCATTTGCAAATGTATATGTTTTTTTCTCTTTGTGAACAGAAACAAACTCTACTACTTCAGCTAAAAAAGATCTTCAGTCTTTCAAACAAGGGCAGAAAGCTGGTAAGCTACTCTGTTTAAATATAATGTTTAATTAGATTGAAAGTAAGAAAACAACTGCTAAATAACTGTTCAATTACTTAAAACTATTTGTCATCCCTTCGAATAACATGGAATGGAGACTAGCAGTTGTAGAAGACACAGTTTGTATTTATTCTGTGAATATTTTCATAATTAATAAATTTGTTTCCTACTCTAAGTATTTAGATGATTATAAACATGAAAATATATATTTACGAGAGAATCTATACTAACATTTTTTTAATTTAAATTTCCCTGCCTTGTTCGCAGAAATGAGTCCCACTGAACTCGTTGACACTGGCCAGCCTCTTCGTAACAACGGAGGGAACTCTAGTAAGAAATATATCAAATAATGTTAGAACGATTATCTAGATGACTAGTAGAAAACAACATGCATTATAAGCAATTTGAAGATATGTCTTGATTTGCCTATTTTGAGTGAAGCATCAATAAATTTAATTTAATCAGCATGTTTCAGATTTAATTTAAAAGAAGGGTATACACCATAGAGTTTGTAGAGATGTCTGTACGTTTGTGGGACTAATTAACAACAGTGTACCTCCACACCGGCTGGCGCCATTGCAGTTTTATCTCCCTTTCGCTAAACTAGAAAAGAAAAGAGAAAACAAAATATAAGCACCGATCGACTTATGTCGGTGACAAATCCGCAAATTAAATGGAATGATAAATAAACAGTAATAATGAAAAAAAATGAATGTGTACTTTGTGAGATAACCAAAGTGATTATGACGATATAACGATGTTAATAATGAAGTCTAGTCATACAGTCTTTGAGTCAGTAAAATCATTAAAACTTTACTTTCAGAGGTAGAGGTGTATTAATCACTGATGAGATTGTAGGTGAGAAATCAATTACAAACACGTTCACCATACTTTTATCTTTCCATACTTTTATCTTTTTGTCTCAGAAAATCCACCGGCCTGGATACTTCTCATGCTTGCAGCATTCATTTTTCAAAGTTTCTTTTGAAAAGCTTGAAAAAATCCAATAGGGTCAGTTAAGCGGCATGTTTTCATGGATGCTTATTGACACCTGGCACCCTGTCTGGCGGAAGGAAGGCAATATTATGATCCATAATATTCAGTTACGTAGTCCTCCCACCGTCTTAAATAAAATTTTTTAAATATCAAAGGTAAAGAGTTATTTTTCGGCGTGAACGCAAAAGTATACCCTTCTGTTTATGGTATATCTATACACAATGGCATTATACAAATGAGGCATCTCAAAATGCTGTCACATCAGAACATTAAGACAAAGTCGTACGCTGACAAAATCACAGGCCAGAGTTGAGAACTTTTTTAATGCAACGGCAATAAAAATGAGTGTACCCTCTAAAAATGTGATTGTTAGAAAAGTCACCATCACTTACGATCAGAAGTAGACAAAAAGTCAACTTACATTTCTTTGTTACAACCAGTCCTCGCATGTTTGCGCTGAATAATTCTATCATCTTTGTCATCTTCCTCAATCCTCATCTTCAACTTAACCGAGAAAGGACTCTTCCTCTGAATAGAGGAGCTCTGGAACAAATGTTTTATAGGATGGCATGGCGCCATGCCCTACCTACCTGTGGTACGGCGAAGCTCACGAAGTCAGTTCGAGTGCATCATTATCATTACCCAATTAAATTTATAAATGCTATTTTACAAGCGAAACTTAAACGGTGCAAACAAAAAAACCTTAAATATTCGGCTTGCTGAAACCAGTTCATTAACGGCAAACAAATGCACGCCCTCGCCAAGCCACGCCAACGGCCACGCCCCTCTGCTTAGCTCTGCTCTCCTAAGTTCAAGCACATAATTTCCATATCTCCGCCCCTCTGCTTCCGCTGTCAACATGACTTCTGTCAACATTCTGATACATTTGTACCCAAACTTTTAACTTCAGGCTCATCACTCTCCAGCTTTTTGAGTCAGTCGCACAAACAAAGAGCCCCTCGCAACCCTCGTGTTAGCGCAATCATGTCGAGAGGGCAAGAAGTCACGTGATCTTTTTTTCTTTGTTGTACTCGAGTTTTTAAAGCTCTTTTAGCTCAGTAAATTACATTAATTTCTTTTAATTTTAATCACTCTTAAAATAACATATTAACTTTATTAAAAAATGATAGAAGACCAATCCTTTTCAAAGAAATTTTGGGAAAAAAATTTACTTAAGATAAACAGCGGAATTTCAGAGTCGGCGTGCTTCGAAAACTTTCGATCGAAACAATGAGTTTTGTAGCTAGTGTTAACTGTCAAGAATGTTCACGAACGTACTCTGCATACTTACTCAGTAATTTAAAAAAACTTTCAATGTTTAAAAAAGAAGGCAGATGTACCTGGGTCTCCAATAAAGGTGCATGGCTTAGACATGAATTGACCTGATGATAAAAGGTCGCATCTGTAACTTTTATTTTTAGCATCGTCTGAAGGTGAGGAAGGCATCATAATGGTGAAGCGATCTGTAATATTTCTGTCAAAGGATAACCCTGATTCGGTGAAACAGAACGGTTTTCCATCAAGCCATTTGCAGTCCAATAATATTTTACCTGAAAACAAATACCACAGAAAAAATATGCCATGAATAGTTTATATATAATTAAAGTTTCGGTCAATGCAAAGAAATTTTTATAAACGACACAATGAAGAGAAGTTATAATTTACCTCTTTTGTGGTAAACCTTGAAAAAAATACAGAAGACTGGAAATGTAACTAAATTTCCGATTTTCACATTCAAGTGGCTGAATAAATTCTTTGGGCATAAGCAAGTTGCTGAGTAGAAACGGTAAAATAAAACGAGAGTGGTTATGATAATGACAAACAAGTTGACGATGACGACAAATAGATTTACTAAAATGTTTTCCTAACTTTTCATGTTGGTGCTATTAAGCTGAATAACTTGAAGATTCTTTTTCGTCAAACCAACATCTTCTGGAAAGTGGCAGGTCATCTGTGTGCCTCTTTCTGAGTTAGTTTTGACGACATCGCATGTGGTCGTCCCACCTATCATCAATCGAGAAACAAATCCTCATTTTTAATAAAATGTCACATGTAACAGCAATTTAGCACACATTGTTCATCTTTCTTTCTTTTTATTTCTGTCTTCCTGCCTGAGTTTACTCTTCCTTCCTGAGTCTTGATATCTTTGTCTGTATCTCTTAATTTCTCGGCATTTTTTTCTACTTACCTGGACTAAAATTACAAGGAACTGCTTCGATGAGTCCTGGAAGTGAGAATTCACACTTGTAACTTTCATTCTCTTCGTCGTGAGAAGACCACTCAGGGACTTCAATACTGATACTCTTTGTTATGTTTCTGTCAAACAATATTCCAGGCTTCACAAAACAAAGTGGCTCATCGTCATGCCATTTGCAGTCGAGCAGGACTGTACCTTTTAACCCCAAAGAAATAATAATAAGTATTAAGTCTGGTAAATGAAATGAAACTTAGTTAAGAGAAGCTGCTACAAAGCGTTGCCACTTTCATGAAACAATAGCTTCTAAGTATGTATTCGTATGTAAGTTTGGATAAGTAAGTATGTCGGAGACCCAACATTACATCATGGTTTGTCTGATTAGAAGAACTAACTCAGCTGCAACATACTAGCACCAATGCTAAAACACAAGTCATCATTATTAAAAAATAAAGCACTACAACAATAAATACATAGAAATGTATTTTTCTAAAGGCATCTTAAGAGGAAAAGATATCTGATTTATGAAAAAGGTATGTTGCTATCTTCATCTATGAAAAAGCTGCACACGCTGTCAAGAAACAAAGAAAAACTATTTTCTCTGGCATTATATGTTAGATTGAAAGAGGGAGCAAGCAAAGAAAGAAGTTTCTCTTTCTAACGTTCCCCACTGTTGCTCTTCAGACGTATAACTTGAATATTCCTTTTTGTCAAACTGATGTCTTCAGGAAAGTAGCAGGTCAGTTTAGTGTCATTCTGCAAATTACTTTTTGAAACATCGCACGTAATCTTCTGTTCTGGAAAACACAAAAAGGAGTACTCCATCAGCAGGAACAGCACATTTCATTTCAGACTTTAGCGACAAAAATATCGTCATGGATGTATATATAAATACAGGAGACCTAACCCTAAACAGAAGTAAAATGGTCATTTCAAGTACAGCTGTTGTTGTATAACAGAAAACAGATACGTGAACTACGCAGGGGAAGTAATAAGGCCACAGCTAGGGGAAACAACTCTAAAGAGCTATGGGGCTATATTTTCCCTTAAATTCTTCCTACAGATTTTACTGAGTAATCTGTCTGCCGTCGTGTCAGCTTATCAATGTTCGAAACAAACACAATGTACATGAGGTTGACCTGAACATTTCATGCCGGACACGATTTTTTTAAGAACAGGTCTCTCACTTCTCCCCCACTTCGACTCCTTATTTTGCCCAAACCTCTATAGAGTCTAGTATTTTCTTCCAAAAACTTTTGAATGTTTTAGTATCAGGATAGCAAATGTATCGTTATCAGCAGATGACTGTGGGATTAGATACAAAGAGGAAAACTATAGTACAACCTCGGTGTGACTTATAGAAGCCGAAATCCCGACATCATGTGATAACAAACAGCAGGTCACAAAACAGGTCTTGTCCATACAAACCTGGTATACACACATACACACATTCTCTTTTTTTCTTCTCTTACGTAAGCATGGTTTTTTTAAAAAAAAGTACTTTTCCAAATAAAAACATAACACAAGACATACCATACGATAAGCAAAGAAAGTTTTTACCTGACTCTGGTATCACTAACATGATGAAAATTAATATTGACATGCTTTGTCTCATCGTCCCATCCACAGATCTTCTCATAATGACAATTCGGCGAGCACCAACGTTTCGTACCCGAAAAACAACCGCTTCTGTCAAGTATACAGATGCGAACACTTCTATCAGTCCATTTGCCCGGAACCTGAGGGAAGCGAAACATTATCGGAAGTAAACAGTTCTTACTGAAGAGGTCTTTAACACTCTCTCAAAGTATAGATCGTTTTGACTAAAGCCAAATAATAAGATTAAGTATAATCCGAATCTTATAACACTTGACGTGTATATCAGAGACACCCTCCCTGGTGACAAATAACCCAGTTATTTCGAGATGTCACGAGAAGTGTAGGATAAATCCTACAAATTCTTCTTGAGTCTGTTCTTTAGTTCTGTCAAAGTTGGGTTTGAGATTGTTTGGGTTTATTTACCATCCAATCTTTGACATCACTAATACAGGCTTTTACGGTGCTCACAGCTGGTGGAATGGAGCAGTCCAACTCTGTCGTCAGCAGACGATTGATGAGAAACCTGGTGAGACTGGGTGAATGATGAAAGTAGTTTTGTGTACAAAATAAACAGGATGGACTCGAGGACCATGCCTTGGTGAACCCCCACAAGAAAGTGGATCAGGGCGAGATGTTAAAGGCAGGAGTTGAACCATGCAGGTCCAGAGATTTGTGTGGACTATTTGAAAGAGAAGAGAGTGGTCCATGGTGTAGAATGCAGCAGACAGGTCCAGTAGAGTGAAGGCAGAAACATCACTACTGTGAAGGACAGATAATATTTATATGATTACTGTAATTAGAGTAGTTTCAGTACTGTGAAAAGGTTTGTATGCTGACTGAGCATGGGGGATGAGCTGATGCTCTTCTAAGTAGGCCCAGAGCTGTGTCAAAACTATTTTCTCTCTGATCTTTGGCCTCAGCAGGGCATTTTTAAACAAAGATGGGAAAACACTTGTGGACAAAGTGACATTTAAACTATTTGTGATGGCAGGAAGTAAAACATCTAAGCATGTCAGTTCTTGCTATTTTCCCATGAACGATGGCAAACAGATAACTGTGGAATGCTACAAATGCTATACAAGATATCATTTCCTTTGTTTGGTGTGTAAGATGTGTAATACACTCGATTCATTAAATGAATGTCGTGAACTATTTAACACTTGCGGAGTACAATCTATAGCCTCTTTAAAATGACTTTCTTGTCGATTCGTGTCAGTCTCTTAACAATCTACTCTATGAACATCTTTGAATAAATGTGTTCACACCCCACACACAGTGAAAACAAGAACACGACAAGAAATGTGTGGAGATTTCTTAATTGAAATCTCTCTGAGGCTCTCGGTTGTGTAGCAAAAGTCGTTTTAGGCAAGATTAAGATATATGCCATGATGGAAGTACAGACTATTTGAAACTGATGATGATGATGGATGGATGGACAGACGGCTGGATGATTGATGGATGATTGATGATTGATGATTGATCATTTATGATGATGGATGGATGGACGGACGGACGGACGGATGGATGATGGATGGATGGATGATTGATGATTGATCATTGATGATGATGAGGAGGAGGAGGAGAAAGAGAAAGAGGAGGACGTCGACGGTGGTGGTGGTGGTGGTTATCGATGACTAGCTTATTCTATTGCCTCAGGAGGTCTGTAGTTCTTTTTAGCACATTAACACATAAATTGTGCTGCACAATCAATGTTCCTTTTGTTCACTTATTGAAAACATTAACTCTGTCACTTTTTTTCTCTCACTCCCTCCATTTCTGTTCCACTCTTTCTCTCTCTCCAGACAGGCAACTATCTAGGAGAGATCAAAACACGAAGAACAATGAACGCTCATTCAAAGTTGTTCTTCTTCTTCAGGACCTGCACAAATGTTAATATAAATATTAATTTAAATTCATAAAATAATGAAAAATTCACAAATAGTCTGTAAAATACATTTATAAAACACTATTAAATGCCTCGTTTATTACTATTATGTGTTAGATATTAAATTAATTACTCACTTGTCATGTGTCCAGTTTCATTACCATTACTACCAGTCTCTGTAGAGGTTTTTGTGCAGCAGCTCCTTAGAACTGTTTTTCTTATACATGACAGCCTAAGAAAACAGAGGACATCGAGTTTTCTGAGACTGTAAAGTCAGACAATTCGGAAGTGTGGATTTCGTACCTATGATCACAGCGATCTAAATATTATAACTAAATTATAACAAATCTGTAAAGAAAATGTTATTTCCCTGAACTTAATATGTACTTAACAAGATCAGTCATGTACCATGAATATAATAAATACATCGTCATTATGTCATTTTTATTTGACACTTTTAGTAGTTTATATGATACAAATCAGTCGATGAGGGTGATAATTGATATGTTCTATTTATTAACTGAGACAAGTTACATCAGTTGTAATGAAACATATTCATTTTATTTGTCTTTGTGACATACACTCATAGTGGAACATAGCATCACTACCTTGTCTATACTCACTTATCAGGACACACCACGGTGAAGACAACGAGAAACACAGTGAACGCCACGTTCAAACACATTAAGATGATATTGGTAACATATAGATCCTCAGATGCGGGTTCATCTGTGGAGGTTTCAATACTGAATCTTAAAGCATCATCAAGTCACAAACCAAAAAATTTAAATTAAGTAATTAAAGAACTAAACTTCTTCCTGATTGATCAGTGGACATAAGACTAAGCCACACAATACCATTTGCAAGAGAATGTTTGTATCTAACACTTGAACTATGAATAGGAGTATTATCATCAAATAAAAAAGCAACAAGCTTCAACTTATTAATACGTTTTTCAGGTGTCTGTAATGCAGTTGTGCAGTTTATCATGAACTTTATTTATCGTTATAGAATTATGAAAAAGATCAAAGTCTAATATAGTGAAGTGGTTTACACAGCGTCTACCTTTACTTTTTCTTGTGTCCAGTGTTTCTGATAGTCGCGATCCATCTGAAAAAAAACCATAATGATTATAACAAGATTAATTAGAAAGATATTGTAAAACACTAATAACAAATATAGTCGCACTGTCAAATATATCTCATAGCGGATTATGATAGCAGCCAATGGTGGACAGCAAATAATGAGAGAGAAGCAATTACTTTGTGTCAAGACCAGCTCACAGGTCCTGACTTGGTCATCCTGATAGCCCTCTGGCCTGCAGGCGTATGTCCCTTCGTGACTCTCGTTGACCCGGGGTATCTGGAACGTGAAGATGCGACTGTCTTTGACTGAGCCATCACGGACGTACCCGGGTGTGAGAGCAATGAAGTATTCGTTGTCAATCCACGATGCGTTCATCACTGCATCTACAATCACAAAATAAAAACTGAGTATTTAAAGCCCTACCCTCTACATCAATGCATGTGAGTTTAATTCATATTAACCATCGGTGATTAGATGATCCCCGCAGATAATCTTTAAAAATGTCTTTAGGAAACATAGAAGATTGTAGTAAAATATTCAGGTACTGAGTCATACATTTGTGTGTATATCTATGTCTGCTTATGAATATAAATACCGTGCATTCATGTTTGAAAGAGAGAGCATGAAACTCTTCTGAAAAAAAAGACCAGAGCCTATTATAAAAGGCACAGACCCAGAACCTGATTTACCTGAGCTTCTATTGTCCTTGATGTGGTACAATGTGAACTCGGCCTTTTTGTGACTAATTTCCTCAGGTAAGTAACAGGTGATAAATGCTGTCGCCATTTTCTTTACTGGTGGAATGTCGCATACTGGTCTGTCTCCTGTACATGGGCAAGTATTTAATAATACGTTTTAATGCTTGTTACACCTCACAGAACTCCGATGTATGATGGATGATGGATGATGATGTAGAAGAAGAAAAATTATGTCAGTCATAGGTTTATAAGAATAGCAAGGGGAAAAAGACAAAGAAAGGCAAAGTTCATGATAAAAGAAGACGGAAATAAAAAAATTTCTGACAGCAACTGAGACCATACTTTTTGCTTATATTGTTACAATGACACCCTGATTCTGATACAATTGATTTATCAAATGAGACAAATGATAAGCATAATATGGATACAGTAACAGATACAGCTTCTGCCCTATCACTGGGGTGATTAGGAACAAGAAGAACAGACACAACACTCCCTGTGTACACACGTGCATATGTGCAGATTTATATATATACACCCTTTCAAAGTCATATCATATCCCATACCAGCACAACTGAGTATTATTTACACTGAAATTCAACCGCTTTGATGTTGAGCTATAGACACCCGACAATAATAGGCATTCGATTATTATGTTATTCTGGGTACACAGTATGGAGGGGAAGTACTTACTGTTGGCAAGAGCAGCAATACAACAGAGACAAAAGCAGACCACCCCCTTCGTAAGATGTCCAGACGGCGAGCTGAGCATTCCTTGTTACATCTACCTGGACTATACAAAGAGTAAAAGGGAACCATTCGAGAAAATAACCTTTAATTTTTTTAGATAACATTTTCTTGGGGTCTGATTTCGTGACTCGTGACTGCAAAGCCTATTTTACATAGTTATCAGTATTTTTGCAAGTTCCAGTAGTTTGATTTTAATACAACTGACAGATATCTGCTACTTAATACCACTTCCTAGCTCCGGTACTATTTATTCACACTTCTTTTGAATAGATAAACACGCACATACACAATAACCGTAAATCTAGTCACTAACTGTACTGCAATATCCGAATGCTTTGCTGAGTGTTTGCTATAAAAGATGACATTTAGAGAGACAAACTCTTCCAAATGACCAGAATGATTTAACGAGAATAAATACTTACTTGACTTGTATTCTGAGGTTTATCGCAAAAGAGATTTCTTGATGACAAAACTGTTAAGGAACCTAAACTATCGCTAGTGACACCAGGTACAATATGTCAGGCCGCCATCGTAACACCTACCTTAAAAATATCACCTGTGTACATTCGAGATAACAAAGAAGTAAGACTGCATATAGATATTTTGTACACACCTTCTTGTCACTGTGCCAAAACTGTACCTGTCGCTTTTATTACAGGTGGGCGAGTCAACGTCTCGATCTGCCGGTTGTAAAGCTTTATAAACTAACGCACACATAGTCCAAACCCCTTAAGCACACACACACGCACACACGCACACACGCACACACGCACACACACACACACACACACACTCCATACACCAGTGGATATACATATATAAATCTATGTATACCCGTATCTATTTAATATTTAATACACCCATCCTCTATTTCATGAATCCGTTACACAATCATTCGAATCTACATCTGTGTGTGTGTAGCGTGCGTGTCTGTGTGTGTGTGTCTCCCCAGTCTCAGTATCTCTCAGACCTATTCTTATTTGTGTGCTTGTATGTGTGGTGTGTGCGTACGTTCGTGCCTCTGTGTGTATATGTGATTTTGCATATATGCACATGCAGGAATGCGTGTGTGTGCATGCGTATATATATATGTGTGTGTGTGCTCATACATGTGTGCCCAGTCTCAGCACCTCTCACACCTATTCTCCATTGTTTCTTACTGTGCGTACTCCTGGGTGAGCGAGTGTGTGGCTCATACCTGTGGAACATGTTACATGTTTAGACCATGTGCAGTCTAGGGAGTGAAGTACGTGTGCTCAACACACTGAGCACGTACATAGTATGTAAACAACAATCTGTGAGTCACTGAACAAAAGATATATAGGTTTGAACCTAATCACACATGGCAGGGTGCCAGCACACCTCTACCCCACTACCTTCCCGCACGCTCACGGGTATTGGGTAAAATCCCTGTACCAGCGAAAACGATTTAAGCAAGTAGTCATGACCTCTTTATTTTCTCAGAAATATTGAGAGTAGAAAACAACGCCTAAAAATAGAAGATAGTAACAAAACTGCGCAGCTACATAATAGACAATACAACATCTTACAGTTAAGTGCCTTTGACTTACCAAACCAATGCACAGCGGATATCAAAAACTCCTTTGAATTGTCTCTGATGAAAAGATGACTTTATTGTGTTTGATTTTTGTTTTGATCAACAAAGTTTAAAATATATGTACAAAAAATACAAACTGTCAGAGATGTACCACTTGTGCACATTACACAATATGACTGTCAACAGAAGAGTCAGGCCTGTGTTTCACACACACACACACACACATCAATAAAAGAGAATATCAGTAAAGAAAAAAATTGTTTTGAAACTTTGACAGTAAGTTTGGTCTACGTAGCCTGTGCATCACACACCAAGACAGTGGATTAATAACTTGACAGTATGTTTTATCTACCATACATCTTACAAAAATAAAATTTCAACAAACTTTTCCATATAATTTATTTGAAAGTTTTCTTTTGTTTGAAAAAACAAGATTATATTTTCAAAGGCTGGTAGAGAGTTTGCCGTTACGCAGAAAAGTGTTTTAAAAAAAAGACAGCTCTCAAAATAATGAGAATAGTTCCAAGTGTAATTTGTAACCTGTTTTGTTAAAGCAAGAACAAACGTTTCGATGTCTCGATTCCTTATCTGAACACTTCAACACTGTAGATACAAGCTAGAGTTATATATCACTCTATGTTCAGACCTACTAATTTATTCTTGGTCAGACTGGTCTGCATTCTGCTGTTTCTACATTAGGGTCAAACGATCCAGGGAGATAAGGGCAATATATCACAATATGTAAGGAAATGAGTTATCTATGTTTCAAAAAAACGTTTTTACACCTCAGTGGTTTTGTTGGTTTGTTTCTGACGCGCAATAATAAACAACCTCTTTCAAGGTAACTGAGAAACTTCAGCACGCCTTGTCACTAGATACACCTCAAATCACGTGACTTTAGACAGCTCTACCCTCTTTCTCCTTCTTTGTAACTGTTCACAAAAACACATACACAACATAAGCACGAGCAGAATTCATACTGGCTCTGTCAGACGTGGCACACAAGTAATAAAATTCAATAACAAAATTTATTTACACGTTCATTTTAAGATAACAACAGTCAAAGGAAAGATTACATTATGACATAAGGTAAACAACATAAAACTAAAAATGGACTTATAATCTTTCATTATGATTCACCCAACACGTATGTGACAGCCATGACAGACCCACATATGAAGCACATTCTGGACGCCATAACATCTGCTTTTGTTAAGAATAAAATTAATACTATATCGTCAACTGCAGATTGAATACATCGAACCGATGACATTAGAAACATCGAAGATACGTGGATATATTGTGCAAGACAGGTGTGTGGTCATGTCTTCTGCAAAGACTGCATCCGTAAGTGCTTGGAAGACCAGCACCGCTGCCCACCTGCCGACAGACCCTTGTGCCAATGGTGGATGTGCAGCCTCTCTTTTTGTAATGTGTCTCATTCTGTCAGGGCGTCCATCACATATGATATGATATGATTTACACTTGTTATTCTAGTATCGTAGAACATCTGAAAATAAGGCTAACAGAATGCACACAAGGAAACATGCAATCCCCATTGCGTGTCTACCACTAGAATGAAGCCTTTAAAAAAAGCATTAAAAAACGCTGACTAAAATATTTCTTTGTCAGAGAAAAATTTGCTTTTTCACAGTTTAAAGAAACAGACGAACAGGCTTCACTTAGCGGTGTTTAAAGATACTTTTACTCATTAACTTTCACAGATGAGGTTTCGACATTATCAAAATAAATGGAATTAATATACGACACTTCAGATTTGAGTCTTGCAGACGACAGCTAGTCATTATAAAACTGCCATTAAATTCAATCATTTGGTGTCAGATGTTTCAGCGTGGTGGTACTTTGATTGCCCGGTACAGCCATCCATTCAAAAGCAACAAAGACAACAACAAAACTAAGTACGGCTGCTGCTTCCGATGTACCACAGTCATTAGATAATGCTGCCGGGTACACAAACTCATCTCTCTGTGTAGAGAAGAGAGAAAAAACACCTTTCGTGGATAAAACGCAAGTCATTCCCATTTTAATTTTCGACATTAGGCATTGTTTTGTCGACCACTGGGTCCCTAGACTCATCGCGCCGCTAGGGCATTTAGGGGCCATCATTACTCTCCACATGTCCAGCCAACTGGAATCCATCAACACAAATACACACACACGAAGTCCGTACACACTGGCCGTGTCGTCAGGTGGTTTCCGAGGTCACAGGGCAGGTACTCCGCGGTGACGTCACAGGGCTCCTAGCACGTGCTGAACCACAATCACGTGGATCACGGAATGGTCCTGGGAGGCGATTCTTCCTTATCCAGAATGGCTCCAATTCTTCACCCCATACAATTAAAACCTGTCACAAGAGGTTACACTTTACTACCATTCTAAACAACGTTCTCCAATTCACACATCTTTCTCTCACATGTTTCCAACTTCAAAACCTACGTAAGTACTATTAATACCATTTCGCAAGAAATAACAGATGTCATTAATACAATTCCAGAAGTAATAACAGAAAAAAGATGTCATACCTCGTCTAAACAACGGTTCAGTACCTCGCTGCATCCAGCGTCGATGGCCACCACCCTCTACTACTCACAAATCTCAAGTCGGGAGATGTACACCTCGTGACTCAGGTACGTCTTCCTCTCTCGGTAGCCCGGGGCTGAGTGAATTTCCTTTTCTCGTTCCCGCCAAAACCTACCGGTGAACTGTGTTCACTAAACACTTTCTGTCGCAGCTGACCCTATCCTATCTACTGTTTTCATCCCTTCAGCCATAAACTCAACATACACTTTTAGTCCGTGAGCCGCAAAAGAGTTAAATATTCTGAAAAACACGGGAGGCACGGACTGTCCGTGACATCGTCCCTCTTAAGGTGTTGTCAGCTTCTTGGTTACAGTTGTTCGAGTTTCCCCACTTCCCAGTTTGCTTGATGACCATTGTATGCAGTAAGTACTACATGTTTTTGGTCTACTTTATGTACGTGAAATAACTAGAAACCAACTGAACTTTGCGTGACTGTAGGTTCATATCACTCTCGAGAAGCTGTAATGACTCTTTATATTCAGAAGTAACTTGAGTAACTAATAATCTATATCTAATGCCATAAATTCCCGCCTGCTTCTATTCAATTTTTCAAAACTGACTTGTTGTAATTGGTTTAAAAAAACAATCTCTCCACAGCTCCATTTTGATTCACCTCACACTCGACGTGGCAGCCATGACAGATGCCCGTATGCAGCACATTCTGGACGCCATGTGGCTGCTTGAAGGCGAGATTTATCAGGTAGCACAAAATAAGGTATGCCTCTGGACCTTCACGGGGTTTGTGTACATGAAAGCAGTTTTCTCAAGCTGACTAAAGTAGCGCACCATGCACACATCAATAAATAACGAGCGGCTCGCAAATGCTCCACAAATTAATCCACCAACCTGATGACATTGGAAACATCGAAGATATTTGAATATATTGTCCAAGAGAGGAGACGGTATGGAGATCAGCTACTACAAGGTAAAACATCACATTTTAGATATGATATGATATGTTTTACACTTGTTATTCTAGCATCGTAGAACATCTGATAATAAGGCTAACAGAATGCACACAAGGAAACATGCAATCCACGTTGCGTCTCCACCACTAGAATGAAGCTTTCAAAAAAAAAGGAATAAAAAATGCAGACTAAAATATTTCCTTGTCAGTAAAATTAGCTTTTTTAATGTTTGAAGAAACAGACGGACAGGCTTCACTTAGCGGTGTTTAAAGATACTTTTCCTCATTAACTTTCACAGATGAGGTTTCTACATTATCAAAATAAATGGAATTAATATCCGACACTTAAGATTTGTGTCTTGCAGACGACAGCTAGTCATTATAAAACTCATGCCATTAAATTCAATCATTTGGTGTCCGATGTTTCAGCGTGATGGTACTTTGATGTCCCGGTACAGCCATCCATTCCAAAACAACCAAGACAAGAACAACAGAACTTGAGATGTACGGCTGCTGCCACCTTTGGGAATGCTGCTAGCCGGGTACACAAAACCATCTCTCTTTGTAGAGGAAAGAGAAAAAACACCTTTCATGGCTGAAACGTAAGTCATTCCCATTTGTATCTTCGATATTAGGCATTGTTTTGTCAACCTGATATTTATTGTAGTGGCAAGTTCCTTGTGCTGCCTGTTTGCTTTAAGATATTTGAAGAGGTCAGTGAACAGATTGTTTGATGTCCCTTGTTTATCTTTAGTTACACTTTTGATAGTGTGACACTATGTTGATATCTGGTGTGTGTTTAGCTAGTGGGACAGTTTAGCACCATCTAACGGGAAATGGTTTCTATAAAGTATTCGTAGGCTATTCAATGGTCTACTTGTTTTATTTACGAACATCCCAGAAAACAAATGGTACACGTTAATTAGCACTTACATGACAATTTCTTTACTCGATGACAATAGAGGTTGACAGTGATCATTTGCTCCTACATGATTTCTACTGATGACTGGGTATTTTGTATTTCTTGACACAGATGGTATCAAAGAACCAAAAAGTCTGCTCCAGGTGTGTGGTCACGTCTTCTGCGACGACTGCATCCGGAAATGCTTGAAAGACCAGCACCGCTGCCCCACCTGCCGACAGCCCCTTGTGCCAATGTTGGATGTACAGCCTCCTTTTTGTCATGTGTCTCATTCCGTCACTCCGTCCATTACATAGAGGCCTTGGACGTTTTTTAAAACATGTTAAAGGAATCCTTCCTAATGACTGAGAGGGACAGAGATTGGTGAACGCTACGTAGACTAAATAGTATGAACCCAAGGACATTCACATTTAACATCTTTTTATTCAACTCTTGTAGTCTCACTAGTAATTATATTATGAAAGCTTACAAATTTCATCTATATAAGGTTTGTTCTACATACATAGCAAAAATCAAAATATGTAAATACATTGTAATTGATTGTTTGGTTTTTTTTTTTGTTTTGTTTTGTTTTGTTTTTTTTTTTTTTGCTTTTCTTCTACATGGATTCCACCACTCACAGATCGATTTTTTGTGTCATATTTTTCTAATTATCTTTTATGTAAATAAATTGCTAGCTTTTATGTTATAAATAATTATTTTAAAAATAACATTCACGTGGTAAAAAAATTATTGAATGTAATTTTTATGTAAATAATTGGATGAATGCTTGTTTTATGTTCCAAACCAACTTTAATGCTTTAAATAATGTAATGTTAAAATAGATTTTGTTGTAAATAATAAAACTGTTTTATCATATCTCTTGCCTACTATTTGTAGGTTGTGAGGAAACGAAGAGATTTTGAAAAGCTGTTAAATGTTTTCTTCATGGTGTGTCACCCTGTGTACCAGTGTGACAGTGTGAGATAGGGTGAGGGATGCAGCAATCGGGGGGACGGAGTGGGGAATTTGATGGGGCTTTCGTGGAAACCGACTTCAGAAGGAAGTGAGAGGCTAGGAGTTAAAACACCTGTTGACACTTGGCAATCAAGTGGACGACTTGCCTCCAGTCAAGCGAGAAGATGTTAGTTAACACCTGTTGATGCGCGCTTGGACCAAAACCGACTGAAAAGAACCGAGTGTTTGTGAGAAACGCTCGTGAGTACAGCATACGAAGTCCTTATAGTCTATAGTTAAAATGACAACATTGGTACTGCATACCTTTGTTTATTTGTACCGTTACCATTCAGCTGAAATATGCCACACATTTCTATTTTTGAATATTTGTCATTGTCCGCAATAGAAGGGAAGAGAGACGAAGATAATATATACCGCCATATAAAAAGCCGAGAAGACGAACTGGACAAGTATACTATCTAGCTTGATACATGTTGACTCCACTAATGCATTGTACAACATGTATTAGAAGCAGCATCAGTGTATATACTGCTCATTCTTACATAAAACAGTTGTGTATAGGTAGTTCCTGCTTGTTATTATTTGTGCAGATATGCCTTCAAAGACTGTCACTAGTGACAGCGTGACTTTTGTCAAAACTGAGAAACTGTCACTGGAGGCTTTGTATTTCTTTCAGTTTCTCGTGACTCGGTTAATACTGCAGCCAGCCGTTCTTTGGGAGACGTCTACTAGATCAGCACACACACACTACACACAGATAACACACACAACAACAACACACATCACACACACAGAGACCACATACACAGGGCTATGAACGGAACTGTATAGATACATGTATATAATTTTTATATAATCTTGGGGAGGCGCCGAATCAAGACAGAACAGAGCTACAAGGCTGACTTTATTGTTATGTTACCATGCTAATATTGCAACGATGACATGGTTCAGTTATGGTCAAGTTGGTATTTTTACTTCGTGTTTTCATGATATGTATGTCTTAAAGCACGGGTGGGCAATTAATTTTCCCAAGGGGCCGCATGAGAAATTGGGATGGTTTTAGAGGGCCGAATTAATACAGTTAACTCAGTTTTACCCAATACTGTATATATAGTATATATATACTATCCCTTCCCCATCGGGCGGGCCAGTCAGAGACCGCGGGCCGCCCTTTGCCCAGGTCTGCCTTAAAGGAAGTCTCTGTTACGTTTACGGGTGCACAGGGTTTCAGTTTTAAAGCCCTGAGGATAAGTGTTGTTAGGGTCTGCACTACATTTACAAGTTTGTTCCATCATGTAGGTGTGGCTTCTCTGCTAAAATTTGCTGTCATCCACCCCTTGCTGCGGTTTGACATCTTTGGTCCTGCTACTCCACTTACACTTCCTGACTGTACCTTGTACAACTGATTTGCTGTGCTTAGTGTAAGTCTTCTCCAGCTGCGTGTTTGAGCACCACTGTGCTGTGCGATTATGAACATTTTGTGGAATAACACGTTATAAAGATTGTTATCATCATCATTGTTGTGGTGATCATGTTCTATTTAATGGTGGCAAAATTATATGCTAGTCCTTTTCACACCCGTTCCCCTTTTCCAATTATTGCTACTTCCTTAGGCAAAATCGCAATACTCTCAGTTCGTTATTTGGTTCCTCTTTTTTTTTGGCATTTCGGGGCCAGTATTCACGTTTCGGCTAAAACACAGGGATACTGCGACAAGCACTTCTGTGTTTCATGCACAAAAAGTGGATACCTGGTATCTTCCAGCTGCCATTTTTACTGGTGAATACATGTTGTTAGTGGGGAAAAACAGTTAACAAGAAGACATCAATTTCAAAGTGTTTATTTCAAAATGATAAGGATGGGGATAACAGCAATGCTGCTGGTTTATACGTTATAAGCATAATTGTAGTCAAAGTACAGCTCACAAGTCTTCAAATTATGAACATCAAAAATGTAACAAAGACATGAACACAGTTTGCTGGAGACACATGTGACACTGAGAACACAATACAGTTGTCTGTAGTTTCCTCCAGAAGCTATCTTCATAGACATCATACTTATGGATCAGTTAATTGAAAAATAAAGTTTCAGCACACCAGATTCACACAAACTATGATCCAGAAACAAGTTTTCCACCTTTTGTTCTTCTTACAGTTGCAAACGTCCATGTACTTTCTGACCATAATAAATCCCACCTGCTCTGGTTCCCCTCTCCACCATTTATGCTTTTACAGTTTCGCTCTATCTAAGCACTTCCAAACTGTGTAACACATAATTTGTTATTGCTTCTCTTTTTCTTCCTCAAACTTTTGCCATTTTAAAAGAAAGTCAAGCCCATGACAGACTTCTATAAGTCCTTCATTAATGCTCTGTGCTCATATCTTCTAACTTATCTTGTTAGCAACCTAATACTTCAGCTTTATATCCTGTTATCACTATTGTTTTTATACATCAGAAACTGTGGTATATAACACTATGCTGTCAAAGGCAGGCACCCATATGTCCATCTGCTGGTGTGTTTTTTTCAAAGAAAAACCAAATTATGGAAAATAGTAAAATCTCCTTGGTTCATCACTCATTACTCATCACTCTATGTTAACACTCAAAAGGACAATTAAAGCATATTATGCTTGGTGGCTCACTTTTTGCTAAGTTCCAACACATCATGTTAAGTCTTTGAGGCTTCTAATTCAAGTTTGAGAATGACTGTGGTTTAAAGTGCTAGTGATCTATTGGTCAGGTTGTTTATTACTGAATAAATTAACATCTATAGATGTTGGGAGTGGGAACAATTGTAAACAGACAAACAGTGGTTCACAGTGTTCACAAATGTATAACATCACAATCTCCAAACACTGTTCCTATGTACAAAATCACAATTAAGTAGGTTTAAATGGTAACAAATAAACCACAAATGTGCCTTAAAATTCTCTCTCTCTCTCACACACACACCAACTCTAACTCAAAACTTTAAACATACTTCAAAAGTTGTACAATCTGACGACCAAATATGTTAAATCTTAACTGGAACAGTTACAAAATCAGTCACTTTACTCTCAGCAAGGAGCCACAGAATGCAGTACAGCAGAATCCAAGCATCAATTGCTGACGCTAGAAATCCATGCTACAACTGTGACACACTTCCACAGCAGCACAGTGCTCACAGTACAACAAATGACCTTCCGAACACGTAATCCACTTACATCTAGAACAGAGGCTTCACACACCTCTCAACAGAGAAGAAAATCCAAAACATCATCCTTCCACAAAGAGAAGCCTCAGCTTACCTTTGGCGATTTCTCTAATGCTAGAACTGAATAATGGAAAATGTCACACAAAAACTAAGCTATTTGAGAATCCTGTAAACTTCTCAGTCCTTGTTTTTTGAATCTAGAAAATATTAATATACAGCAGTTCTAACTATCAGGAGAGCATACAATTTTCTGCAATTAAAAATTGCTGCAAATGCTCAGTATTTATGATCTCTACCCAAATAATCATACAAAAAAATCCTGGGTATACCTATCACAATCTTAGTGAATGATAATATTTACACAAGTAACTTGCTCCATCAGTAACAGTTTTATCCTATTGTCTTCCTCTTATGGACAATCTTGTTCACACTCCACAATAAGTCCATCCTGCCCAGAAAATTCTCATACCATTAACCAGTTTTGTTCTGTCCTACCACCCTCCAAGCACCATGATTACTTAATAGCCCAACATCTTTTTTTTAATGTTTATGTCACGGTGTTTAAAAAGATGAACTGAAAATTTTTCTGGCTGATACATTACTCTCATCACATTCTGTTGAACCTTTATTTCCTTAACATGGATCAAGAAATCCACAACATGTACACTAGCATGATCAGTAGGATAAGCTACCATTGCGCGCGTATTGCTTCATCACAGAATGCTTCACTACATTGTCAATACTTTAATGTGAAGTTTGACAAGGTGAAGATAACAAGGAAAATGTTCTTGTGGCTTTAGACACAGGTCTTTGATTTGCAATTCTATTTCTATAAACAATAAAAACACATATTAAAAAAATGTCCTATAACCTTTCAGTCTTTAGAGAGGGAGATTTTGAAAGACTGCTTTGTTTGTTTACAGCAGTACTCTTATCCTTGCCCTCACTCTCCAGACCACAAAAGTCATCATAGTACTTAAGTAATCACACTCTCACAAGCACACGTTCAGCAACTTAATGTGCACATATAGCTTCACTGGCTCTTTACATGTTATCTTAAAATCATCTTAAGTTTGACAAAAAATATTTTAAATCCTCACTGATGAAAGAAACATTTCAATGACAATGGAAGCAAGAGTATAAAGCAAACACTTTCCACATGCAGTTTCCCCTAGGTGATATTTAAATAAATCTAAGTGAATTATTCAATTATCAGATTTTGTAAGAGATAAATACTACTGACCTTTTAAGATGGTAAGCTATATCAAAAGGCTTTCTCACATAAAAGTCTCAAACCAATGTAATTTACATTTAAGCCAGTTTTTAACACAAGTTGTGACTACTTGGATGAATGAAACTAAAATATACACATTTGAAATATTGGTGTTATGTGCATGCCACCACCAAGACATCAACTGTACACCATATAGTCCACCAAAATGAGCTAAATTTACTGGCTTGGCATGACATCTAGCAAGTTTGTTCCATAAATCAACAGCTCCAACCTTTTCATAACTACTATTTCTTTCCATGCCTGAATGGGATTGCAGTCTAGAGCTTCTGGCCCAGTAGCATTACATATTTCTCTTCATAACTGCTTGCCCTCTTCAAGGAAAGGTTTAAAAAGAAAAACTCTCACTGAGCAGTCATTCTGCAGCAGGAAGAACCAAACATTCCTGGCTCTGACATGCCAACCCACAGATGGGACTATAGTTTAAAATATGCTGAACTGTCAGTGTTTTCTCTTGAAAAATAAAACTTTTGCTTTTATGGTTACACAGCACACTCCTTATATTTGGTTTTTCATTTCTCTTAAAGCTCATGAAAGAATATGGCGCAGGTCTTCCAGACCTTACTGATAATGACCAAATACCATTCCGATGGGTGAAGACAAAATTATTACATACGCTTTGTTATTGTTTACAAATGCTGCAGTATATTATCCCCATGTTTAAGACAATTTACAAGTGACCACTCACCATATAGTCAACTTGATATATTGTGCTCACTTACAGCATGCAGTGGGCATACTTGCAAGGATTTCAATACAACTTTCATGGACTTCCATCTTAGTTTTCAGTGTTACGCACCTTTAACCATTTCCAGGTCCAAGAAAAATATTTCTTATAAATAAATATTCACAGACTAGACATTAAAGTTTCATTCACTGTTCATTTTAACATTCTTTTGATAATAATATGTTCATCCAACACCTTTCCGTACACTGAAACCACGGCAAAAACCTACAGACAGTGCTAATACCATAAATCTGTTATATATATATACCAGGCAAGAATTAACCACAGTGCATATAAAGACTGACATTCTTCAATGGAACAATGGCCATTAATAGACTACACACTTATTATGAGAAACAGATGGGAGTCATTTGAACGTCTTCTCAATGCCAAAGAATTATGGTATGAGATAAAAATTAAAACGTGCATAAAATAACAGTGCTGTACAATAATGGTTTACAAATCTGGAACACCTTAAATCTGCAGAATTCTAAATAGCCTAAAACAATTCTGAGAGATCTTGAGAAAACCATAAAAATCCCTGAAATTCAGCCAAAGCATAAAACGATGTAACATATTTTATCTAAATGAATTTTCCTTTCATGCAAGCATTGTGTTTAAAAGTAAAAAATTCTACCTCAGATTTCTCCAAACATGTCTCTGCAAATTTATCCTGTATGCCCACACTATCAGCTTCTTTACAGACAAACCTCAAGTTAGGTTACCAGATGCAACATAGCAGTCCAACCATTTACGCTTGCAGAAGAATACTTGAAGAGGAAATATTTTTCAACAACAGATATTGCACAAATGAAATCCACACCAACTTGTCTGAAGCACATCTTCCCCTTGTCCAGTTTTACCCAGGTTTTATTTACTGGAGGCAAAGTCTTTAAAAATGACAGGCATCCTTCAGCTTACACTTTATGTACACTTTCAACATGATTTAATTCTATGTTGTAATGTTAGGAGTGGATCTGCAACCAAAATATTCCATGCAGTTGTATCACAACCTGTAACCATTTTAAAGCACCACCTTATCGAAATATGTTTATAACATTTGAAGTTATTTCAGGTACTTTGATCTGATTGAACCTATCTAAATGGAGCACTTTTTGAGAAAGGTTTGACAGTTATTGAATGGTGGGAACATTATTTACATTATACTTATGGAAATAATTCCTCACTCAGGCTCATGAAAATCATCTTATACCAAATTTTCCTATATAACACTTACACTTTATAACACTCCCGTATCTATAATGTGAGCAGAATTTAAAATAGCAATTTATAATAAACCCCTTAATAAAAGAAAGGTTGAGGTTGCTCTACATTAACTTGGAAGCGGAGTCATGGGTAGAAAACATAGCTAGAATACACATCTTTACTGACAAAAATGACTAAAACCATCAAATGTCATGAGAAACCATAAATTAAATATCAACATTTATCCTGACTGAGATAAAATTGTGATTGGCTGGTGTGGCATGTCCTTATTAATTATTATACACATTTGGCACCCCTTAATTGAGACGCCATTCAAATGGCCTTGCACAAGTAGTTTCTATCACATATGCACAGAGTCTCATTCCAATTTGCACTGAGTTTGACTTTTGTGATACCAATTTCAGGATGCATTCATTATAGTAGGAGACTGCAGTTACACTAGTGGGGCAGGGTATTACAAAGATTCAATTCAAAATAATGAGTACCAGTTTGCTTTCAGTACAATAAAACTCAGAACCAAAATATGATCTGACTGGGCCACAAGGCTGAATGCTCAGCATGTCCCCACACATGCCAGTGCATGGGGATATTCCATTAACAATGTTCAAGGTGGCCTCAGAATGTCATGTACAGGTATACATGCATGCAACCTCATCTAAATCAGGGTCAAATTCTATATTCAGATCAAACTTTTAGCTCAACTTTTGTTTCTGCTAACAAGAAACAGTACAGTGGGAGTTTAGAGAGTTAGGTTTAATTGTACTTCTTTGCTGTACATAAAAAAACTATAACCACTGCAGTTAAAAACAGTTTGAAATTTTAGGAAAAAAAGCTCAATTTGCAAAAGTTGGTTACAAATAATTACAACCCTTTTCTTCTACCTCCTTTAAACTTTTTCCAGCACCTGATCAAAAGCCCAACTATACAGCCTGTGACTCATGGAGAATGTTTACTTTTTATTTCACTTCTTCAGTCAAAAAATGTGATCCCAGAAAAGAATGTTCTCCCCAAAACTAAAGTGCTAACTCTGCAAAGCATCTAACACCTTGATGATCTGCTGTTTGATTCTCTTGGTTGCTTCTGATGCAGTAGGGATGATAAACATGTCAATATCTGTGATGTGAAATCCATCGTCTTCATGGGTACCATATCTGAAAGTGATGAGTTCGGGCCGCTTTTTCTTTGAAGTGATTTTCACAATAGACCCAAGGGCCCGTCGAGCCTGTATGAATGCCATCCCTTTTTTCTGTGGTATGTCTCGCAGAATGTACAGGTGCGTTGTTGTGAGCAGCAAGGTGCTAAAAATCAAAATAATCAGTGTTATTTTTGTGCATGCAATCAAGTAAAAAGCATGTATATAAAGCTTATGAAAAAAACCAGGTGTTAAACAATCTCCCCTTTCGTTGTCCATCTAAGATTGCTGGCTCTTTCAACTACAGTCATCAGGCAACCCTCTGTCACTGCCTGCTAATGCAATAGAGGTCAGAACTGCACTGTAAAGAACACAGGTCTGATGTGTTAATCTGAATCAGTCGTCTAAATGAGTGTTCTGGATTTTCTTTCAATTCTGTTTGGTCACTCTATTGCTAGCTGACTGAATATTTATGGTCCTTGAAATATGGCTTCTCTTTCTGATTACTGTGCTCTCCTCCACTGAGCCCACTCTGTATTCTAGGTCCTTGAAGCCATCATACAGTTTTACAAGCCACATCTCGTCTTTCAGATCTAGGAAAATCTGTGATGGCGTAAGTTTCTAATGTTACTCTTCAACAGATATTTCTCCTCAATTTTCTTGTTACACTGCTTAACCTCTTCCACAGATAGGTTTAGAATATTTGTGATTGTCCTCAATTATTAGTATCATACTTGAGGTTTTTTCCAGTTCTAATAATATTTAAGTAACTAAGTGTTGTCAAAGCTCTGATACACCACATTTCATTTATATTAACAGCTGTATCTTACACTTGAGCTTTTTCTAGTAAAAACTATAAAACCACAAAATCAGGCAATTTATAATTAAAATTCAATATATAATCATGACGTAAAAGAACAAGCAAACATATTTATGAATATAACTATAAGCACTGACATCCATTAATTACCTTGGATATGTGTAATTGTTAGACTTGAGTTCTTTGCAGGCACAGGAGTACACGACATCTGGCTTTTTCAACCATGTCTCAAGACTAACTATCTCCTTGTGTTCATCTCCAGATGAATCTATACTACCATCCTCGCCTGTAGCAACATAGTAATAGTACATACTCAGAATGTGTGAAGAAGTTGCATGCTTACACAGCTAGGACACACTTCAGAGGTATTTAATGCACTGCCAAAACAAGTCACAAAATGTAAGCCTTATATTCTCTGCTTACTTAAGGGGATATAAAGACAGCTTTCTATTACAGCATGTATTCAATTAGCTGAGGTCTCTGCAATAGGATGTTAATGTTCTGCAAGACTGCCAATTAACATTGTACCATGAACAATTTAACTCATTTTCTGTAGCAGCACTGCAGAACATGTTAAAGGCCATAAAGTAGAAAAATGCAAGGGAAGAGAAACTTTAAAAAACATTGCCAACTGACGTTACACCAAACTCGAAGGCACTGCCAATAGGCACTGCAATGAAGGAGTAAGCTAAGGGAGACAATCTGAAGCAAATATCAAATGCATCCACAAATACAAATGTTTACAACAATGGACAAAGCAATATAAAGAAATCCAGAGCACAAGGAATGGAGAATGTCAATAAACACAGGCTGTGATGATGTAAGGTCTTGTAATTAACTATTTTAAATGCTGGTATTTTCTGATTTCCTATCAGCCTACCATGCACACACTATTGTGCTCCTAGAATAAGACCCTCACCTTCCGCATCATCTCCAATGGTGAAGACATTTGCAATGTTTCTGTAGCGCTTGCCCAGTCTGTCCGTACTGCTTACATGCCTGCAAAGCCATACTGTTAATGAAGGTATGTCAACAAAAAATTTTAAAGTCAAATGTTTGTGGAGGCTGCCAGAAGAATGGTGGTTCTTTAACAGTTACAGGAAATAAATGGCTCCAGACTAAAAAAAAACATTATTTCACATAAAATAAAAACTTTTCAAAAATGTTGTTGTACATATCAAAGTACATAAAGAATTGATGCAGCATCCCAACACATCGGCAACATAAAAGAAAAAAATCATGTTTCATGCCTATGGAATCTAAAAATAATAAGAGCAAGGACATGCTGCTGGATCTCTGGCAAGTACTTATTTCGTTCAACTTCCCATTTGGTAATGATTCTTACCTTTCAGCCCCTTGTTGGTCATTTTTAATGTAACTGGACAACTTCTCTTTGACTTCTGCAGACTTACTCTTCACAGCTATGGACAGTTTGCCAAATAGCTCTGTTGACAACTGCAACAAAAGCCTTCTTTTTCAAAAACAAAGGATATCAGAGTGATGTCCATTTGCCTAACTGTCTGCAGGGGGCAAAGTATGTAGTATTTCTGTCTTATCTGACATGTTCCTCATGTTGGACTTGTGATTGTGTGTTTTTGATGTGCCTGCCATCATGCAGTTTGGAATGTGGAACCTCTTCTGTTTTAGTGGATTTGGTTCCTTTTCGACATGCAGAACATCAGTTCTGTGGGCTTTATGACTTTTGTTGATCAGTGAATTTCTGGTGCTCATTCGTCATTCCAGTCTGACTGCTGCCATCTGCTGGAAGTGCCATCTGGAACTGCATTTGCTGTGGAGTGTATTCAGCTTGTATAACATGTTTGATATTTGGGCTGCAGATAGTGGTTTGTGTTGTATTTAGACACTGCACTTTGGCATGGAGTACACAGTCTGCTAAACAACTGTGTCATTTTATTTTGTTGTCATCTTATTTTGATGTCACATCACCTTCTGTCATTTGTGAAGTGCCTTGAGCTTGTCCAAAGGACAGAATAAGGCCCTATACAAGCGAACTTTTATTATTACATTGTTATTTTTTACTGTGACTATGGACTCCTTCATAATGGTAACAAAGGAATTAAAACCAGGGCTTCTGCTAAGGCTAAATTCTTTGGGGTCCCAGGGACCACTTCTTCAGATTTTTAAGAGGTCCCTGTTCTTCGCCCAAATTTGAAGGGGACCCCATTGACGAAAATTGAAGGGGTCCTCTGAACTTTTAATGCGTACTGTACGCAATTTTTTGCGTAAGCAGAAGCCCTGAAAACTACCCATGATGGTGGTGAAAATGGTAGAGGTAATGATAAGAGCAGACACGGTAGCAGCAATGATTACAACAATAAACATAAAGCTTACCTGTCAAGTTCTTCTGGATGCAAATAAACAAACTGAAGAAACATAAAGATGTTCATATAAAACTTACACTTTTGATGGGACTGAAATCTTCCCCATTCTCTGCATCACTGGTACTGTTCATGCTATCAGGATTACAAACAATACAGGACTTTGCAGCATGATCAGCAAGGCTTCCCTGCAAGTCATCCTGTAGTAGTCTATGGAGTGCTGCAGCAAGAAACAACATTTTACATATTTAAACAATAAGCAACTTTTTTTCATAAACCACTAAATTTCTCAACAGTGCAGTAATATGTCAATGAAACAAGAAAATACTACTGATGTAAAACTTTTTCCTCGTGGAAAATGGACATGAGTTTTTTTTCCCCTATTTCTTATCATGTTAACACACTGAACACAGCTTATTTACAACCTAATAAGTGTGTTAAAGGCCATTCTTAAATGGGCAAACTATCAAACTTCTAAGGTCCCACAATCCCAGCCATATTTTGGGCAACATAGTTGCCCACACCTATGGACTTAACTTAACGCACAATTTAGCCAAACTTGGTCAAACATTCAAGCCCATTTACCCAGTTAAAGGTCTTGCACCACATCCCCATCTCTAAAGCTGCATGTCCTATCTTAGCACCTATTCTTCATCTTCTCAGGGACATCTCACCTCATGACTTACCTATGAAGCCATCAGAAGCCAGTGAAATAAAACTGTGGTTACGCTGTAACATATGGGCGACAACCATAAGAACATATTGATCCTCTTCTTCCCGACCACTACCCATGAAACAAAGGTGTTGTCCACCTGCGGCAGAACCTGAAAAA
The DNA here is from genome assembly GCA_004794325.1 of Pomacea maculata. Classification (NCBI taxonomy): domain Eukaryota; kingdom Metazoa; phylum Mollusca; class Gastropoda; order Architaenioglossa; family Ampullariidae; genus Pomacea; species Pomacea maculata. The sequence goes on along the minus strand of SRHC01003513.1, from coordinate 396,687 downwards.
AAGCAACCAATGAACCTTTTATACTCAAATGTAAATAAATGTAAATGTCAAATGTAAACTGCATTTTCCACTATTCAGCTGAATATAAAAAAAAGGAACCAAATTAAATCTGAAACAGTTGGTAGTTTAGTAGATGTAACATACATGGTTTGTTTTCTGGGGTTTTTTGGTATTAGGGATAGGATCACTGTTTCCAAAATTTCCTACACAAGTTGCACTAAGCTTCCTCATATTTTTTTAATCAGGTGTGGTCAGATGAGAAACTGAAAAAGCTGCAATTTTTTTTTTAATCTGAAAACTTTGTGAAAAGAGCTTGAATCTGACAGAGTCTGACTCAGATTACCTGTGGCAATGGCTGTCCGCTGTGTGCCTAGCAGTGCCTGGACTGCAGTATTGAATTCATCTGGGTTCTGAAGCATCTACGCAAACCATCACAAGCCACACGGTTATGATGAAAGATCAAGAACCCATGCCACACAAAAATTAGTGCACAAAATAATTGTTTTCTTATCTGCCAGAAAGAGCATGAACCAAAGAAGTTGACATTTCATGGCAATAATAGTATGGAGAGCTTTTCAATAGGATACTGTAATTGTTCTTTGATGCTTGCCAATACCTGGACAGGTAGACTGAATGGTAGATAAGCCCAGTAATAACTATCTTGTGTTAACGAGGAAAACTAATCTGTTAATTAATTTTTCTTAACTATTTCAAAATCACAAACTTCGAGTTATCGTCTTGTCTTAACTTTGAAAACAAACCAAAAAAAAAAAATCCAAATAAAAATCTCAAAGTAGTAAAGGGCAAGAGGAAAGAACAAAACAAGCGCCCATCATTTTAATAAAGAAATACATACCAAATTGGCATCCAGGTGGAAAGCTGTGGAAAGGTGCCCTGAGTTGTACTGTTCGGCTGGTCGACAGTCAACAACAAAAAAACGTACGCTGTCTTCTGTCAAAGCCTGCAATTGGATGATAACCATGCACAAAGTTTGCACCAGGTGTTTTTCAGGCTATATATATACTGAAGTAATGATTCAGAGAAAAAAACACATTTATTAACAATGTCAGCAATGCTATGAATGCTTTATTTTCAATACAACTGCAGATAATTTGTAGTTAATTTTAACATTCAATGATGTTCCATAGGTTAATTAAGTTCACAGTAAGATATATTCCTCCAATTATTGTGAAAAGACTGTGAAAAAGAGTGAAATATGATCACCTACAAGTGTGTGCTGATTTGTCTGCAGCAGTTCCTCAACAGACACAAAAAGACACAATTCTGTTCCACAGGTGTCTGCTTCAGCTGCTTTGCCCAAAGCATTTCCTCCAAACAGAACAGTGTGGTAGTCCTGTGAAAACAGAAATATCTGGGCTAGAAATAAAAACGAGAGGTGTGTATGGCCTACACTTGATCTTCAGTACTGGGACTCCCAATATCTAAATTTTCAATGACAGAAATCAGGTTGTCTATCCCTATCCTGCTATTGGAATTTCTGGCTTCCTCCAAGCTTAAGACCTAAAAAACAAAGGTTCCAGTGGATGTATATTTATACAATGGCTGGAATGATATGTCAGAAATTCTTCATGATGTCTGAATATCAGGCATACAGAACCACTCACATTCTATTGTCCTTATAGCCTACAGGCTATAACACCTGGTATCTTTTCCTCAAACGCACATCCACTCTCTCCTCTTTCAATACTCCATCACCCTTCCCAACTTCTTACTAGCCATTCTGCTCAACCAATCTAATAATTTAAGTGTATAAAATATAAAACTGTACAGTTATCAGTGAAACACTGAAACAGCGATACTGGCATTCTAGATGGTCTGCACTCTCACCCTCTCCTTTCTGTATTGTGTGCATGCAATGATGTGTATGTGTGTGCCTTACGTGAGGGTAATGTGTTTGAAAAACTGGTATTCATGTTCTTTCTGTCTCTCTGTGCCGTGTATGTGCATAATCATGCAGATCTGGGAAAAGGAAAGTGTATGTGTGTGGCATATGCATGTATGTCTTTTAAAGGCCGAAGTCGAAGTGGGCGTGTTTTGAAATGGTTTCGCCCGTGCGAGGGAAGGTAGGAGTACCCGGTGGTGTAATTGAAGACGACTGGCCACTAGCATTCCGCACCGCGTGTACTCCTACCTTCCCTCGCACGGGCGATACCACTCACTTCACTCAGGAGGGACGACTTTGGCCTTTAAGTTCAGCTTAGACAAAAAGAATAAAAATGCATTCAACAGTAACAATACATCAGCACACCTTCTTGAAAGACTGGGGTGTTTTAGCACAAAAATGTTCAGCCAATGAACAAAAGTCCTCAATGTCTTCAGCATTTAGCGCCTGTGGAAATGATATAATATTCTCTGCAAGAGAAAATAAAATTTATTACTGATTGAACTTTAATAACTGCAAAGAACATTTTCAGAATTTTATTGAATTTCAACTTAATTTCCTGAGGACAAACTAGGATTATTAGGAGGACCTTATGGGTTACAAGAACATCCATCAAATGAATTACTGCTCCTGATCATTAGGGTTAGTCCTGGAGCCAGTTGCAAAATTTTAAACACTCTTTCGGTAATCGGTTTTATGCAAAAAAGTGCAAAATACAATTTTAGAGTTTTTTTAAAACTAATTATTTTTAATGTGTGATAGCCGAAAATCCACTTAATAGAACGGTATATTTATTTATGCACTTATACACTATTTTAAGGGTTTATAAACCCTCCCCCGTACTTTTAAACTACATAAACCTTTCCCATTTCCTTAATAACCATTCCCACACTGTTCTGCGCACTTTTTCAGTAAATAAAAGAACAAACGCATATGTACTGTACTGTAGAGTAATACAGTACCTGCAATAGAACAAAAGACCAAAAAGTACACAATGCACCACTGTACAGAGCTTTCATCTCCAAGAAGCTGTTGTGCAACTGTCTTCACGCAATGACTGCCCACTCACCTGAATAAAGTGAGTCTGTCCCTCCAAACTGAAGTTGGGATAAAGCATAAGGTAAGCTGGAAGCTCTTGGAGGGAAATGCCATGCAGAAATCTCAACAGCGAGAGACTAGGCCAACTCAGGGGCAAGAGGGCTATACTGCTTTGAGCAACACCAAAACGCAAAGCCATTCTCGAGTTGTCTTCTGGTATGATAACAGAAAAGCTGAAGCTTCTGATTGGATGTTTAGGGCTCACACTTGAGAAAGACAGTCTCAGTTGTGCAGGGTCTGGAAATGCAATTCCAGATAAAGTCCTGAGAGGGATTTATAAAAAGAACACACCCAAGGCAAACAGCTGACAAGTGCAGGCAATAAAGCACTAGGTAGGCAGGCTAAACAATGTGATGACAGCACAGCACGCATGTAGCATTGCTACTGCCAATGAAAAGACCGACGAATTCTTTTAACAGAGCCCTAATCAAGAGTAGATCCACCTGGGTTCAGCAGAGCCCACTGCAGCCAAGATCACTAACCCCACTGACTTGGGTAGTAATTCATTTGGTTAAAGACTATATGGTTTGAAATCATATATATATATGTCACAATGTAACTGTAAGAAGTTCATTAAGAGCATATTTAAATATGAAACCTCTCTAAACATGCTAGTCTATCAAGGAAACAAGTAAAAAGTTTAGAAGGAAAAGTACTCACCAATAACTGTTTGTTTGCTTTGATCTTTCATTTCCAAAATAGTGTCTCTGCAAAAAAAAATTCACACACTCTAAAATGAATTCTTTCCCTGTTTAAAAAAAAAATCTTGAAGTTATCCTACTTCACAGGGTGGTAATCATCACAGAAAATGTCATACGCTCAGAAGTAACACAAGAACTAAGTTCTGCAGTTCTGTTTCCTTGAATCTTTGACATAATAAAAAAAATTACCTCAATAAAGAACACATGCCAAAAGATAAAATAAAATTATGAATGCCTTTCCTAATCACCATTACCCGACATAATCTTCAACTAGCAGAGCAAGCACTGCAACTGTAAGGTGTACATACTTGGCATTAACGAGAAGCACCAATGCAAGGAAGAAGACGAGGAAAGTATCTGCATGCTGCAGAAGCACATCCCACATGGTCAAACACACGCGCAAATCACAAGTCCGAGCAAACAGGCTGCTGAACTGAAAGCAACATTGTTTGATAAGAATTTTGTATTTAGCAACACTATATAAAGCAACCCACATCTTGCTGCTTGACACAAACATTCAAGACAAACATTTGTTCTGGATTGAAAATACCAGTGTCAAAATAAAATTTATGATTACAATCTTTAAAATATTAAATATTTCAAAACTCTATGAATACCTAAAATGTTTGGTAATTAAAAACACTATCAATTACTTTTAAATATCCTAATAGTATGGTGCAGTACAATTCAACTGATAAAATATTGTTGAGATTTTCCTTTTCACCTATGAGGGAAGGGGTTAAAGAATTTAATATCTGCTCTTTCCAGAATCAGGTTATGCACTATATGGAAGTGGTTATAGTTTGCTGGACTGTGATGCAGATCACCAGTTTGATGCCCAGTCAGGCATTTGGCTGAACCTTCTGCTACCTTCATTCACTGCAGATGCTTAGTAGGAATGTGCCCCTGCAGCCACTTGGCTACTGGACTCCTTTGTGGTGTTTTGGGTAAACAAGTCTATTTCCATAGAATCCTTCTAAACAAATGCATTATAACTATCATCACTATGAATTTCTTTCCCAGGCTTACCCAGGGTCTGAGGTAAGTGTCTGGTGTAATACGACGAGTGTCAAGGTATGAGGAAAGTTCTGGGTCATGATACTGCAGCAGCAAGCGGAATAGGTGAAATGCTTTCCCATTCTTGTTCAGCTCTCTGTAAGTAAACAGTAGCAATAACAATAATAATAATAAGAAGAAGAAATAATATTTATTATACTTTTGCAGCTTCTCTATTAGCAAAAGGCAAACTTACTTTTTTACTCACCTTGGGATGTACTTGTTAATAAGTGTATAGAAGCAGTTATAAAGTTCAGAACGTGACATTTTGACAGCCAGAAGTGGCTGCAGAATGTCCAGCCAACCATTGTCTGAGCTGTACTTCTGACCCTTTGACTTGCAGTAAAAAGTCACAATGGATTCAAGATCACTGACAATAGAAACTTTATCCTCTTCTTCATTGCCCAGTTTATCTGTAAACACAATTTTATTAGAAGAAAAGGCATTATAGAAAAGAAAACTTAGAGCGAATGCATGCTAATTTAAATGCACACATAGTCTCTCACGTCCAGTGTTTATTTCCTCTTATGATAATAAATCAGCTCTCTACTTGCTCAGGACATTGGTTACCAATACAATAAATGAAATCAGAACTATACCAAAATTAATCTTGTGAAAAGGTGTATATATGTTTTTGTATGGGTGTGTGTATAGAGCAATATATATGGCAGAATATATACATATACAGAGATTTATATGTAACATTGCTCTGATTTCATTTATTGTATTGGTAACCAATGTCCCACATAAATATATATTGCTTGGGGGAACGGATGGCAGAGGGGTTAAAGTGCTGGTATCTGAACTGTAAGGTGCGCCAGTTCAATACCCATATAGCACAGCTCACTTCCCCCAGGCAACCCAGCTGGTGGGAATGGGTGCCTGACTCCAAAGAGGGTTGCGGAAGGTATGACAGTGAGCGAGAAGAGATGGGCACCACTCTCAAATAAAGCTGGCCCTGAGAAAAGTGAGGTCTATAACATCTCACTTCCTAATGAACTGAAAAAAGGTCATGGGATGACCTTTACCTTTACCATATATATCCTGCAAAATTCTTCAGTTTGCCACCAACAATTTAATTACAATGCTGCACCAAAGGTTTGTATCCCCCTTACCATAATTTATGGATGCAGTGGAAATAAAGAAATCAATGTCAGTTTTAAAAGCAAAGCTGAACAGAGAAGACATCTTCAGGCCATTTATTCTAAACTTCAGTTCTTGATTTATGCTTTTTCTAATTACATTTATGCCACACTGACATCTTAAATGCATATCATAATTATATTAAAATTATAATAACATTCATGAGGTAAACATTGCAAACTGCCTTAGATAATGTATTTTTATCCCAGCCTTAAGCCTTAATATCAACAGCCACAACCATCTTTACTGGTACAACCACAAAAGTACTGACCAACTACGCTGCTGCAGTCCTCCCGTAGCTGTGGCTGCTCCTCCATGTCATAAAGGCCATCAAAGGAAGAAAGCACATCTTTGCCCTGGACTCCCAAGCATATCTAAAACAAGGAGAAATGTACATCAGTATATAGATATTTGGACACCACAATGTCTGACTTCATGCAATGCTCTATTTTACATACACTATTTCTATTCAAGAAACAGCTTGTGATCAATGCCATAAATTATAAGCAGTAACTTCATGAGACATGTGACTGTGCAACACAACTTGAAATAAGTTGGCTTCATCTTAGTGAACCTATTTACTAATTGGTCGATAACTTTTTCCAAATACAAGGTCTTGGAGCATCAGTTAAGAATTTAATGTCTACAAAATAAAGTACAATGATAAGCCTACCCACCATTCTTTCATGCTAGTACATGATGTATAAAACAAAACCCCAAAATTCTTACTTGCCAAACTTCAGCTCTTAAATGATCTGGAACTGGACGACCTTTACAGATATTACGCAATCGTCCAAAATCACATTCTTCTACCAGGGCTGTCTCAAGTTCAAAAATCCTGTCAAACAAAATGTTTGAATGGTCTGAAATTGTGGGATAATTTTATATATACTTTTGTACAATTTGAAATAACTGATATCATCATACCGTATTGACTGATATATTAATACACACATCCTTACTAAGTTTTCAGCCCTTCCTGTATACATTTTCACAACCAACCGCACATCCACTATTAATTAATTGATCTTTTGGATTTATCCCACGGTGATTTTTTTTCTAAAGATGATAGCGTTCTCAGTTCCAATTCCGGGATGTCTAAAGTGGGCGGACCTTAATCAAAACATACCAAAGTAAACAAACTAGAAAACCAAAAAGTTTGATATTTCTCGCTATGTGATTTATTGGACTAATTAATTGTACTGAGCTGATGCTTAAGAAATCCTTCTGATTTCACTTCCAAATTACATCTGCAGACTAGAAATATGAATGCATTCTGCGACTGAAATGTACTGAAGTTGTGTCAACGTTCTTCGGGTTTAATATTTACATTTATTCACTCCACATATGATGCAACCGATCTAAAATTGCTTCCTACTATTGCTAATAAAAACATTAATGGATGACCGACAACAGACATTTATTAAGCATGCGGTTTTCACTTAAAACTGCCGAAGTCAAGGCTAACCAGCTAGTGTCGTCTGTTTCAACCTCCGCCATCTTGCTTTCGACGTGTGTGTATCGACAAGTGATATGGATTGCGGCAAAATATGTATAATAATCTTTGCAAGATTTCTTATTGGAGAAAGGTTAGCTAATGAACACTTAGTATAACATAATTTGTAATTCGTTGTTTTTTTACATTTATAGATTATTCACGACATAAAATCTTGCTTGTGGCAACTGCCGTCATGAGTACGTAGTCAAGTGAACTTTAGGTAACGAAAATAATGTCAGGATTCATATTTTAGCATTTATTTTTCCGATTAAATTAAGATTTGGCTTTTGGTACGTTCTCAAACAACCCGTACTTTATTATAGTACTGCCCTCAACATGCGTATGGTTTATTTCTCAATAGATATAGCACCTCCCTACATAATGCATCTGTGTTCTCTGTGCCTCTAGAGCAGGGGTGGGCAATTAATTTTCCCAAGGGGCCGCATGAGACATTGGGATGGTTTCAGAGGGCCGGACTAATATAGTTAACTCAGTTTTACCCAATACTGTATATGTAGTATATATACTATCCTTCGCCAGCGGGCGGGCCGGTCAAAGACAGGAGGCGGGCCGGATTCGGCCCGCGGGCAGGCGTTTGCCCAGGTCTGCTCTAGAGTGCATAGAAGTACAACAATGAAAGCACGAACTTATGGTAAAAGTCATATGCTAAAGGTCAAAATGTTATTACAACCATAATAGGTGACAAAGGTCAAGCGCTGCAAATAGATACTGAAAAATGAGGTCAATTTAACGCTTTGTTGTGTTAAAACTGTCACTACACATTTTTACTGTGGATGTGTACCCACTCCACACGAGCCGTCACCAGTTTAACCTCGATCAGCATCCGATTTCACGATTATAGTCTCGAATCGCCTTTTAGCAACTGCGGTTTCTAGACTCATTTGTTCATTGACTGGTATACCAGTTAAGGAAGGGTTATGTTATTTCGCTGACCGGTACAGGACGAGGGGGGAACAACTATAGACAGACGCGCATATAGCGAATGACAATTAGGCTCGACGATACGTCTGTCTTGAGCGTGATAAGCCGTGGTCCGACATGGAACGACCCGTCCACTCGATCGCAGTTGATCCTGTGTGTGTGTGCCTTGGTGGAGAGTTGTCCGAGCGCGTGTGTAAAATGCATTTTGTGTGGGTGAGCGTGCGTGTCTTGATGCATGCTTTTGTCTCGTCAAGACCGAATCCTTGAAGCACACGTGGGAAATAAATTTAATCTCTTTCCTCTGTCCACTTTGTCGTCAACCACTGTCCAAGAGACCGTGGGGGGTGGTTTTATAACGCCACATGGTCGAATAAGAACAGCTTGCACCGCTGATCACTGTAATTGCTAGAAGGAGTTCCTGGTGGCAACCGTACATGCTCCTTACAAAGTTAATGGTTTTGTGTTCTTTGTAAGAGTTTCGGAGCATCCTGAAGTACTTGTTCTTGGATATGCCTGAATTCTCTTCATATTGGCAAGCAAAGTCCATGTTTCACATACGTACAACAGGATTGGAACTACGAGGAACTTGTATTTGGTAGTAAACTTGATCGATTACTGCTTTGCTTTATAGATCCTCGATCCCTATACCAGGCCATTAATTGGCGTCGTCGCTGATGCGAACCCGATGCGGATGTCTGGCGTAGAGCTGCCATCTTTGCAAAGGATGGCTTTCAAATACTTAAATGTATTCACCCTCTTGAGCTTTACTCCGTTGTTGTAGATCTCTGCTTTGCCGTTGTAAATTTCTATTATCTTACTCTTGTCAGTCCAGGTCTGCATTCCATATGCATTTGCCCTGCCGGTCAGTCAGTTGGTCTTGCAATTCGCTATTGGTGCCTGCTATTAAATCAATGTCGTCTGAAAAGCGTATGGGCTGCATATAGGTCTCCCACCGATAGAAATTTAAGTTGCGACGGTTGTAAAGGGTTTTTTTTTTTTTTTTCGCATGATTTCTCCGAATAGAAGTTGAATAGTTCCGGCGTTAGGGGTGTGCCCTTGATGGACGCCTAATGTATTGTGAAAGAAAACTCCCAATAGTACTTCGCTCATTTAACTCTTGTGCAATGTTTCGACAACTTGAACGAAAATGGAGGGTGTTATGTAAGAAATCCTGCTGGTGGTATATACATAATTTTTTATCAGGATGCGGCAGCTGAAGATTTAAACGTTACTCCTCCCTGTTCTGAAGCCAGCCTGTTATTCCGCAGAGATGTTTATTACTATCGTTATGCCTTTGCTAGTGTGGATGAGTAGGCTGATGGTTCTAAAGTTTTTGGCGCCGTTTTCTTTGTTGGATGTCGTATGACTAGTGATTGCGTCAGTTCTTTGGACCATTTTTTGCTTTCCAAGATTCCTTGGCACAGAACTTTAAGGACCTTTGGTTTTTCTTCCACACCCTGCTTGAGCAGCTCCTCTGTGTCAATGCCAGGTGACCGCTCTACCTTCAGACTGCATATCGCTCTCCTGACTTCCGCCTGTAGGTTTGATGTGTTGTGTTGATTGTTTGTTTTTGTTTTGTTTTTTTTTTTTGTTTTTTTTCCTTTGTCAACGTATCGTAAATTTGGTCAATGGTGACATTGTGAGGCCTGGCAGAGATAACACTCATAGCGATCAGCCCGAAATGGGCGTGCAGTTGATGATGGCAACGACCACTTCTCTACGTTCGATGAAGACCACACCAGGCTCGTGTCTGATTTCCTCTTCACTGTATCAGAGCCGGTGGACCTCGCCAGTTGTTGTTTCTGGTGACGTCTGCTAGTCCCAGAAAACCCTACCGGGACCGTTCTAGCTCATGGGTGAGTTCTTTCACCCTGCCACATTAGTTTAATGTGCGAAGGTTTCACTAACCAATCAAATGTTCCTTCGCTCAGCTTTAAAGGTAGATGGATTCTATTGGCACTTTGATCGCTGTCCCCACTTTGAATCTTGCCGATGAGGTGCGTGGTCCGGACCAAGACCGATCCAGCACGAAGTTTCTTCTGCGTTGTTTATCCATATTCATATCTTTGGCAATATGCATCGTATAGTTCCAATCTCTTCTCTAAGTGAGACCCCAGCCAATGACTGTCATCCTAATGATCGCCTGGTTGCGAAGACATGGGAATTAGGCCCTGTCCATAACTTTCATCATTGGCCCAGTGATAAAATGCTATTTGATCTATTTTCATTCATGTTAAGCTGGACGTAACCACTTGTACTAGCCTAAGGTCACCAATTGTATCAACTGTTGCTGGGAATGTATGTGAGAGAGAAATTATTTCAACATTTATATGTATTACCTAGAATGAGCACTATCTTGAATTGCCCTTGTGGATAAATGAAGTTGTATTGTAACAAATGTTATCCCACGAGCGCGCACAGTTCCGGAATTATTTGGACTAGATTGATTAGACATTTTAATAGTTTAAAATGGCCTCTATAAACTGCCCTTCCCTACCCACCCCCTTTATCACCTGTAGTAACGTGTCAGCTTTGATAACCCTTTAGCATATCCATGTGGTAGCGTCTCCAGTAATTAATGAAGCCCATAGCTGCAGCACATACGTTAAGCCAGGAAAAAAACTTTTATATCAGTACATGCGTAGCGTCAGTCTATCGGAGCGTATATATCTGCTGCGTACCTCGTCCACTGAAGTCTTCCAGACAACTCTCAACCAGCCACGTGCCGGAAGTCTCTGTAATCGGCTCGCTGATGAGATAATTTTACAGGTGTATCTGACCTCCATATATCTCTAGCCCGCCTTTCCTCTAGAACGCGCAAACTTGCTCTCTCTTTTGATTTCACACCTTATGTTTATTATCACTTATTTTCTTATTAATTAACTAATTAGCTTATTCTTACCCCCTAAAGGGTGAAGGTGCTCGATTTAAAAAAATGCATTCTTGCTTACTCTACCACCCTCGTTAATAAAGAATTGTGTCCTCTCTCTCTTGCTCCCATTAAAAGAATGTATAATAAATGACATGAAAATAAAATAGTGGGTAGGAGTTGTATCGAGATACTTTTAACAAACTCACATACACAAACGGGGGTGCAGTATGAACTTTATTTGTTGTATTTAATGTTGTGAACAAGAGGCTATATCCATACATTCGACGGACAAGGTCGATTCTCACTCTGCCGCAGTGCACCTGCCCTCGACGGCCCGCTCGATCGACTTTAACGGGGGTTCACATCACTTGCACTGTTGTTGGTAACATCACGGAGCTTGGTCCGTCGAGTGCTGATGGCCGATGATCTCATGCACTATTTATTGATTCAGCCGTGTCATACGCGACACTGTCTCAGTCTTGGCCACGATCGGCTGCTTCTGAGGCCGTTGTCGACTCATCTCAAGACTCATCTCCCTCCGAGCGGTCGCGGGTCATCGGACACTTTAAAGCTCCAATTCATCTTTGTAATCAGTATGACTAAGTTATAACATAAGTTGAGCTGTTAATGTCTGTGCGAATAAAGTTTCGCTTGCAAAAAAAAAATCTGACCACAGTATATATATATGGCTTCTGCGATCGAGCGCAGGATTTCAAAAAAGTATAATTTTTATTGTACATGTCCACAAACGTCAAAAGCCAATCGAACTAATTAAATACGACTTATGATAGTGTAATTTTAAAAAGGTATTAAAATCCAAACTATAATTAAATATCAAATACTCTCTCTGCATGTGTGTGTGTGTGATGCGCGCGTGTGTACGTGTGCTAGCCATGCTTTTCCCTATTGATAGTTACGATTTATCGTCTGCTAAAGAACTTGGATACACGCTGCCTGTAAAAATAACCCTCGAGTGCATGACAATAGTACCAAATTCACGCGTTTATATTTGTTGCCTACAATTTCTGTTCTTTGATGTTGGTTTTTGCTGGATGGAGCTCGCGACAGATTTCGGCATTGTACTTCCTACTATACTGCAGCAGACGACAAAATGGACTAGTTCAAAATTAATTCAGCCCGCAGACTCATGGCTCAAAACGTGCCCAATGCACTCATTTACAAAGGCGGGCATGTGGGCAACTTAATTACACGTTGACCTCGATATGCTGCAACTGAAACGACGCCTACGCTGTCTACCACAGTCGCAAGTGTACGGTTCTCAAACGGTTGTTCTAGTGGGAATCGGGCGCTCAACCAGGAAGGGCAAAATGGCGCTGAGCAGTGGGAAGACGAAGCCGCAACAGGCCAAAAATATTGGTGCTGTGATCAGCCGTATTTTTGTGCCACCAAAGCTTCTAGTTGTAGACAAGCGTACGATTGAAAAGTCGTGGAAAATGATGGACAAAGTTGTAAAAATGTGCCAGCATCCTCGGATGAATCTTCGCAACAGCCCTCCCTTCATTTTGGACATCCTTCCAGACAGCTATCAGCACTTACGCTTGATTTGTTCGAAACACGAAGACAAACTGCAGGTTCTGAATGAGTGCGAATACTTCAGAATATTCCTCGAAAACCTTATGAATAAATGCAAGAACACAATCAAGTTGTTTCGTGATGGAAAAGAAAAAATGTTTGATGAAAACTCACACTGCCGACGCAATCTGACCAAGCTATCGTTGGTATTTTCTCATATGTTGGCTGAACTGAAAGCCATATACCCAGGCGGAATCTATAGTGGAGATTCATTCAGAATAACGAAGGGCGACGCAGCAGAGTGGTGGAAGCGATCATTTGGGGACAAGTGAGTGTTTTTCTAAATATCGTTAACGGAATAGCAAGAGTTAAGTAAGGGGGAGGGGCTGTAATGACCCAGAGACCCGTGCGTTAAGTGGTCTGAAAACTGGACCTGAGGAAAAAGTTTGCATGCGTCCCAGAGAGAAGGGTACTGATAAGGGAATTAGGAACAGTAATTTATGAGCTTCCTAGACTTATAAAGAGGCTCTGCTTAAAAAAGTATGACATTAATTTCTCTGCAAGATAATGTGTACAATTTCATAAATTGTTAAATGTATGATATATGTGGCAGATTATGTAAACATGGGTATGATTAGTTGGTTGTTTGTATACACCTGTGCATTTGTAGACACACTAACAATTAAGTAATGTTTCCAGAATGATTCATATATATAGCCACAAACTCTTTCACAAACTACACAATTATTAACACTTCACTTCAGCTCTTACTACTAATAATAACAATAACACTTCTATAGTGCATTCCCTGCTGGTAGCAAGCTCAGTGTGCTTTGACATAAGCAATCAGTCAGCAAGATCCATGTAGTTTAGCAGTCTCCACAGCGCCATCTCACCATAGGCAAGCTCAATATGTTGTACAAAAACTAAACAAGTAAAACAACTGCATTATGTAGAGCAATGTGTCAGGTCTCCCACAGTCAAGGGAAGGTGAAGAAAGATTTATATGAATACTTCATTTCAAGTTTTAGGACAACACAGTTGAGTATCCAGGCACTGAAGAAGCAAACGTGACAACATCCTCAAAACACACATGGTGCAGGATGGCATAAGAATGGGTGATATAACACTCATCATCAGCAACATTGAGACCTAGAGACCCAAGATCAATTTTGCTAAACTTGCAGCCATAAAGCACAGGCCCACAGATCAGAAAATGGAAAACTGCTTGGTTTTTAGAATCACCAAAAAAGTTATTGTTAAACAATGGTTATAATAATCAACAAAATGAAATTAACTTGCTTTGTAACTGAAATCTATTTCCACAGATTTGCTGAATAAGCTCAACGGTGTCTAATTTTATCTCCATAATTATGAATTATGTTCTAGTCCACAATGGCTTATTGTCATTTTAAAAAGATTGTTATTACAGGCTGTGACTGATGCTATGACAACTGACTCAAGTATCAGTTTTTTGGTCCTGGTCATGAAGTTTGCTTGGAACATTTATACATCTTCTGCATCTAGTGTAAGAGGAGAAACCTGTTACAAAAGATAATGAAAAGAAAACTTCACACATGTTTAGGTTGTGTTGTTAAACATGATTCAGATAATAAACAAGATTAAATATAAAAATAATGGCAATATTCTCAGCATGATATATTTCTTCAGTTCCAAACAAACACTGCTATATGAAGACTTCTTTACTGCACTTCCTGCCATGCACAGGCTCACACCAGTTCCTCATTATGACCTAGGTTTGCAGTGTCATGATGTCATAGACAGCTGGTGTACAGTACAAATTATGTACACCCACCAGAGCATAGCATGCTGTTCATTCTGTCACTAGAGGTTGAGCTGTTTAATTATAATTGTTTAATTGTGGGCACATTAAAAGACAAGAGGTGAGGCTGCAGAGAAAAGCCTTGTTTTGCTGGTCTTTCAAGTGAAATAGCAGTGAACATAAATGTTATGCTGTAAACCCTATTGGTATAACTAAAAATATCAATATTTTAACAAATATGTCCTACAAATTTTTAATGTTTTATTAATGAAATGATCTGGGTAAGGTAGGAACTTATGGATTTCAAACTTATAATGAATATGATGGCTTCAGTAGTGGTTCTTATGCTAGTATTCTGTAACTGGTAGTGTCCAAGATATCCAAAAGAGAGAAGTAAATTGTTGGTAGCAGCATTTCAAATTAAGAGAGTTTGAAAATTAACTGAGTTAACAACTTTAGGCAGACTGCTTCACTCTACAATATTTTTGACATAATGTTTTTTGGTAACTATGTAGTTGGTGATTTACATTTCAAAAGAGAAGGCTTTTGTTGGTATCAGTTTTAATTCAAAGACATTAGCTGTACATTTCAAGTTTTCAGAAATTCAAAATATGCACTTTCATCTGTGTATGGGAAAGTTTCTAAATAGCATATATTAGTAATTTTGTTAATTAGTTTTCATTATTTCTGCTTAGTTCTGTGAATAATGTATATATTGTAAAATGGCTGCTTTCACCTGGTTTTACAAATTGTTACCTTTCTTTTACTTATGCTTTCTCACCCATTATCAAAAAAAGATTTAATGTGTATTTTTAATTAACACGTTATCATTAACATTCACAATCTGAGTACAATCTCTTTCATAGTTTGAATTGACCATCTGGGTGCTATTATGATAATATATTTTGGTAATTGTGGAGAAAAAGCACAGCTTGATTTTTTTTTTTTTTGCTTTGTTTTTATGAATGTACAGAAAGTGGTTTTACCTAAGATGTCACCTGTCTATTTTATTATTAAGACTGCATGACTTCTGGTTTCCACACAGAGGGAAACTGACTTGTATTACAGACTTGCGACTTCTTTTATGCAATAGGAGCGCTGGTTCAGAAACACCAGGTGTGCTAGTGGAAGAGCTCATTAGATTTTCATGTTCATTGTTGAGTGGTACAGGCTCTTCCTGCAATTAATCATACCATCTGTCAGTGATGGAAGTGTTGTCCTACTAGGCATATGCCTCCATTGCTGTATACCTGTGCATGGATCTTATGTTTCCTGTGCAGTCATAGACCGTGAATTGGTATAACTGCAAGTGTGTCACTTCAGAAAATGGATCGTTATTGTTTTAGGACTGGACAATGCACTTAAAGTGAAGCTTCTGACCAGATCTACATAGCCTGCCCATATAGTTCATGCTGTAAAACCAATATATGACAATGGCAAAAGATGATTCTATCAGTGCATAAAGCTGAAAAGTGTGAGTGTGTAGATATTGATAAGATGAAATCAGTTTCTTGTGGTTTGTCTACACCTTAATCTGAACAAATTTCTTGTTTTTATTACCATTTTAACTGGCAGTTACCATTTTGAAAGATTTCTTTTAACACCATTTATTTCAAGTTAAAGGGAAAGCAGAAATAAAACTGAAATTTTGGAGAATGGGGAGGGGCATGAGAGAAAGAGTCCAGTACTATGCTCATGACGCCACTCAAGATGCACAGAAGAGATAGGAAGGAAGGAGTGTGTAGTGCTCATGGCAGGAGTTCCTATCAGCCTCCATCTATATAGGCCAACACGCCAGCTTGCTCTATAAACAGACACAGAGGAGCAAATATTTCCTCCTCCTAGACTAACCTTTGGTCCACTTGTATGTAAAGTCCTCTCTTAAGTGTCTCTTCCCATGTCAAAGCCCCCAGTATTTTACAGCCAAAAACCTCCACTGTTGTTTAGATTTGATTCAATATTTCCTTATTACTACCTTCAAGATACTTTCACTTTGTTGTGATTTAATAAATTTGTGATGGCTTACAGTAAAGCACTGTCTACTCCCTTATGGAAGTAATAACCCTTCTACAGATTGCAACATGACAGAGAACTTAACTCTGAGAAACACCACATATTTCTCAACAAGTCTTTGTGATTCCCATGGCTCCATAGCTTTGGATCTGTAAAGCCGATTTTAATGTTTAATTAATTCTTTTACTTTGGAATCTCTGTGATTAAAATGGCTGCACATAAGAAGTCTAGTGCTTTAGAACTGTGCCCTGTAATATGGCTGCACAAAATGGAACATTTTTTAAGCGAAATGTGCAACCCAGTCTCGTGATGCATTTAAAAAAATACCTCAGCTAGTAGATGCTTATGTGTCTTTTAAAAATACTGAAAAGAACAATTTTAATCTAAATTCTTATACGTGTATCATTGTAGGGCATATCAGCTACATAAGTGATTTTGAGAGACAAGTTTTGATTGAAAAGCAGAGGATTATTGCACCTGAAATGATGTCTCCCTATGGACAGTGTGTAGGACTGAGAGCGGAAACCAAGTCAGAAGAGCTCAGAGTGATGGCATTTGTGACCTCTGTGCAACAATAGATGAGCACAGTGCATTAGAGTAAGGGAAGGGCTATTATGGCCATAATGAGGAGGCATGAAGGGAACTAGTAAAACAAGAGGGAGGTAGATCATTTGAGTGAGCTGTATAGAATTCTAGCATCAGACAATTTCACAACCAGAGAGAGTGAGGATAGTTTAAAATGTTTTAAAGTATTGTCAAAAATCCTGTATAGTTGCTTATTGGGGTTGATTTTATGTAATGTTGGACAGGCTAATTACAAGTTTGTACTGTTTTTTGGTTTTTTTTTTAAATTTGCTATCAGCAGTTTTGGAATTTTTGTATCAACTGTATCTTACCAATGTGCCCAAAAGAAAAAATGCTTAGGCAACTGCTGCCAAGCTTTCCCTAATTGTAATCTACAAAAATCCTGGGAACTTCTCTAGCCTCTGCACATGCACATGTGTGTGTAAGAAGGCTTCTCAGATCCTCTGTGGCAGGTATTTAGTGTATTATTTGTTCAGGCCTCTTTTGTGAAATGGCACTGGGGGATGAAAACAAAGACTTTTTTTTAACTTTCCCCGCACCCCTAGAGACTAGTGAATTAGTGTTATGTTCTCCACTAAAAAGGCACTATGTACTTTAATAAAGTGTTAAAAAAAGATGAATATATTAAAATGAAGCAACAAGTCATCAGTTGAAAAAAGATAGCAGCATTGTAGTCATCTGATGCACAATTTAAAAACTGAAGTTATCTTTCTTAGACTTACCATTGCAGCTTTTCCCTCCACTATTTAATGTATGTTTCAGGTTTAGACTGGCTTTCATTGAGTCCAGTTAGAATGACTAGTGACTGTTAGTAGTTTTCACATTCTCTTTTTGAAAGGTTAAAAGATTGTGCAGTTACTTAATGTGCCTGAACTTCAGTACCATATTTTCCTTTATAAGAAACAGGTCGAACAAGCTAAAAGCAAATGAAAGCAGCTAACGGGACTATAATTTTACTGAGGCAGGAAAGAGAATGTAGCATCACACATCCTGCAGGCAGTTATCTGGAGCGCACTTTAATAACATGCTTCTGCTTTCTACTGGTCCTTTGCACGAAGCATACATCAGAACCTTGCTGAAAGGAGGGGTTGTTGGGCAAGATCCTGGCATCAGGAGCCAGCCCAAATAGACCAAGCTTACTTCACACACATCTCTTTAGCCTAGTCATTTCCTGTTCCTCTTCATTGACAGAACCTATGCACTTTCTTTTTTTTCCAGCCACTGACAAACAGAAAAGCTCTTCTGATTAAGACAAATGGCCAGAAGGATTTTAAATAGTCTTTATAGTATGCTTTTCATAATCACAGCTTTATGATTATCAAAGCTTTTGAAAAGTTTATGCCTGAAGACAAACAGTGCTTCAACGAAGAGGTGACAATTGTTTACATCCATGAACATATACACATGTGTGTGTTAATAGAGTGGGTAGGGGGAATGGAGATTATAAATTAAGGAAGAGTGCATGGAACATAGGTGATCTGTGTTTTGATGTACCACCCTGGAGTTCTATAGTATCAGATTGTCTTTAAAAGTCAGTCTGCTATATCAGAGATGCAAGCTTTGCTCATTATTTTCCTCACTGAGCCTTCTAACAGAGAAAGTATTCAGAGAAGATAACATAGAAATCTTAAAATGTTTACTTTATTCAGTTAAAAAAAAATCTTATTAAGATGGTGTTCACCATGGTTTTACCACCATCTATAATATTAGTATTTTAAAATCTAGGCTTTTCTTTTGCATTATGTCTGTTTGTACTATGTTTTCTATTTGTTAAAAATCCATAGATCTTAATATATAAATCTTGGCAGAAGCAAGAATGAGAGACTGTAATGTACTCTCTCTCTCTTACTGATGCTTACTGTATGTTGAAGTGACTAAAATGTATTCTTGCAGGAATGCAGCTAGACTTTTCTAAAATCTGTATTAGGGTGACTGGTAAATTATAAGGCTGGTGTCTTCTTTTTGAGGTTTACTTGATGTCGTTCATGCATTCACTGTAACCTAAGCCATCAGATCTGAATCTTTGGCAGCTTTTCTTTCTTGAATGAAGCATTTTGAGGTACAGGATGTATAGTTCATTTTCTTTGATGGAAAGGGTTGAGATTAGTTTAAGAGTACAAAATAATTTTAGAGAAAAGCAATTTTAGCATCATTTATTAAAATTGTCTGCTTGGTTGATGTTGCATGAATTTTTGTATGATGTTTTAGCTTCAGGGGATGTTTTTTTTTTGGTAAGCATGTACTTTGCAAGAGAGAGAAGGGTAAGACAGGAAATAAGGTGGCAGTATGAAGACAACATCTCATGAAGATTATGTCTGTGACATCCAGTCTCAGTTTTTGTTTCATGCAGGTCCTGACTGTATGAGGAAGTTCAGACCTTTAGGTTTAGTCGTTATAGCTCTGCAGCATGTACAGACGATACTTCAACTGTTGTGCGAAGTGTGTGGCAGTGACAGGGATCAGTTTCCTGGTCTTCCTATGACCCATATGTCTCAGTATGTCTCTCTGTGTGTGGGTGTGTGTATGTGCATTATTGGGAGAAATAAGGGTGGGGGGGAGGCAGAGCATGCAGTTTTTTTATAAGGTTGATATTTTGCTATAGCAGTAAAATTAAACTCTGATGAAGTTATTTTTAGTAATTTTAAGCTGACTTAATTTTTTTAATTAATTTTTTTTTTAAACAGGATCATTGTTCCATGGAAGGAATTCCGGATTACCCTGCACGAGACCCATCCTATAGGCTCACCTTTGGAGGCAATGGCACTGAAGTCCACCATTGACCTTACCTGCAATGATTATATATCTGTTTTTGAATTTGATGTATTCTGCAGGTAATGAAAATGTAGTGGTTCATTTTTTTTTTATCTACTCATTTTTTGTTTCCTTCATCTCTTTCTCTGTTCAATTCCTTGTCTGCTTTTCATATGTACATAAGGCAACAAAATATTGTCAAAAAGGTAGTGGAACTCTTATCCAGATGCTTTATGCATGATGCTTTGATTTTTTAAGGGATTTTTGGCATTTACAGTATTGACAATATTTTTGTCAGCAGAGAGCAGTTTCAAACTTGTATTTTTTTTTTCTATAATCACTCTTTCGCTATTGCTTCACTTGGCTTAAGTCATGTCTACAATTTTAAGGTTTCTCTGTGTGTCTCAACATATTTCACAATATGATCTTGGTGTATGTTAAAGCCAAGAGCTTGAGGCAAAAATTAAGGGTCTTTTATAGCTATGAGTATTACATTTTCAGTGGGTGAAAACAGTGTAAGGATGTTGTCATAGTTTTCCTGTTCTCCACTCCAGTAGGTGACTGAAGTTTCATAGGGACTAACATGCAGTCAGTCCCATATTTATTTTCTGGTTTTTTTATTTTAACTTTCCTCTGTCCTTGCTTTCTGTTTCACTGTCATTTTCTGCATGTCTTAATCATACATGCATCTAAACTTGTGTGTGTGCACACACATGTGTGTACAAGTACCCATGAACTATATCTGTTTTCTGTTGCATCCTGTGTAGGGTAAAAGGAGAATTCATTGCTGTCACACAGATGCCATCAATTAAACTTTTGTTAAAAAAAGAAACCCAATCGTGAATCATCATCACAAAGTTTGCTTTCCTCCCTTTCTTAACTTTTTTCCATTAAAAAATAAAGATTTTACAATTAACGTCAAAAATGATTAGTTGATTTGTCAGCATTTTATGTGATGTGTTATGTTGCTTTGAAATCCGGAAGCAATCTTTTATACTCTAATTGTACTATTTATGATGATCTTGTCAGGGATGCACTTTATAGAATACCAGGAAGTAATACCAAGGATGATCAACAGTCTTTATCATGATGATTTTATAAAAGTTCAGTAATCAACTAAACCAGAATATTACCTTGAGGTTGATGTTCTAGATATATTTTTTGTTGAGACTGAAAGGTGTCTCACTTGTTACCACGATGAAGATTTCTTCAAGATGCTTATATATATCTCAGACTAAACATTATATCTAAGCTAGACCTTACACCATACTGATGTCACTACCCAGTTTTTGCGTTGAAGCATTCTTTATATTGTCTTTGCATTGAAAAAAAATATGATATAGAGGGTTATTTAAATTGAGAGTTACATAAAAGAGAGTATTTTCATTTGAACATAAAATGTATCCCATAAGCAAAAGTGGGCCCTTTAGAATTGTTATGTGTTAAGCGCATTTATATCAGACATGCTGATTAAAGAATTGTCAATTTTCAGGAAGGAGACAGTTAAAATACAGAAATAACAAGGTTTCTTTATAACCCATAAATTTAGTACACATCACTAATCAATCTTGATTTATATCTTCAACCCCTGCATATTTGTGCAAGTAAACTTTAGAACTTATGTTAGTATGAGTCACTCAAAATTTAGAGCCTTTATTATTGTTAGTCACCTGCTCAACCTTAAGGACATACTGAAAATGAATAGACACTAAATAAACGCCTTAAAAATTATTATTATTGTGATTATTATTATCTACTATTTTATGAAAATTCTTAGGATAACTAAAAAAAAAAGACACTTGTATTTTGATTTTTTATATGACAAATTACTCCATGATGTAGGAAAAGATATTGGTATGTGCAAAAAAGAATGCTTGATTATTATTGCTTTCTCATTAGGCATAAATGATCGATAATACCAATATATAGATCTAGCAGAAATGCTCTAATGCAAAACAAATGAGCATTATTTCCCTTCGTGGCAAGGGAGAGTGAGAAATCAAAGCACAAATCGAACAACTGCAACACAGACACAAGCTTTTGCAGTAGGATGGTGGGGTTTTTTTTTTCTCGCTAATGTGTTGAGTAACAGACTCCAGACCTTCATTGCACCTGTCCTGTTTTGATATTGATACACAATTGCATGGCCAGGCTGTACAGGTAGACATGACTAAGATGTTAAAATAATTGAGGTATTCTTCTTTTATCTGCATTTATTATTCCATGAGAACAACTGCTCCAGCCAGATGTTCACATTTGTTGTGATAATGGCTGATAAATGGCAGGGGAGAGTATTGTGGGGTGCACATTATCACAAATGAGGATAATTTGGATTGTAGTAACTGTTTGCTTTCTGGACATGTCTAAATAGCAAAAATAAATCTGTATACCTGTCTTCTGCATTCATTACACATTTATCATTATCATCCATCAGCCAAATGCTTTCTAGATGAATCATTAGTCGGGACAGATCATATGCCATGGCCACTCATTTTATTCAACAATTATTATATAACACCACTAATTTCTGGTGAAACTTTCCCTTGTATAGTTTGACAAGTCTGCAGAAAAAGAGTTTGTATTTTAGCATTCATATAAGTACTGCAGCATGCATTCATGCTACCCTTTCATGTTTGTTCAAACAAGTCCTTGTTTTCAGAAGCATCTGAATGTTTTACAGTAGTACATGTTCTGTTTCATAATTTATTTTCAGGCTTTTTCAGCCATGGAATAATTTGTTACGCAACTGGAATGTCTTGGCTGTGACCCACCCTGGATATGCAGCATTTCTGACCTATGATGAAGTAAAGGAACGACTAAAGAAATATATCAACAAGCCAGGGAGGTAATCAAGGAACTTTATTTTTACAACCTGTCAGAGCTGTTTGATATGCAGAAACAGAGTTAGCTGGAGGCCACTTTCTCTTCATTAGTTACTTATAAGATTGAAAACCTTCCCATCTTTCTGATGCTTTATCCTATAGTCAAGTAAATCATACAATATTCTACTAGATTTCCTGTAGTAAAATAATTTAGGTTGTGGAATATTGCTTTACAACCTCCAAAAAAAGTGCCCCAGTTACACAAACATCTATATCAAACTGGCTACTATAAGTTGAAAATTGCCAGAACGAAAGGTAGTAAAGTTGCAAGGATTTTTAATAAGTGTACCTCTTGGAGTTTTTTCTATGGGATAGAGTTTAGTTTAAGGGATAGTCACAATCTTAAATAATTTGATGTGTAGTTTATACTTAGCAGCAGGAAAAAATGTGGACAAGTACTTAAAGTACATTCTGATATGTGATCACAGCTATGTGTTCCGCCTGAGCTGTACAAGGCTAGGTCAGTGGGCAATAGGGTACGTGACCAGCGATGGGCAAATTCTTCAAACAATTCCACAGAACAAGTCACTGTGCCAGGCACTTCTGGATGGCCAGCGTGAAGGGTTGTAAGTAGCTATGGGTAGACATCTACCTTGCTTCTTTGACAGTCATCCCCCACTCTTTTTTTTTTTGTTTTTTGTTTTTTTTTTTGTTACAACACTTTAACCCTCTTCCATTATGCCTTTTTTCCATATAAGAAAAGTGTTCAAATCAATTTTGTACCAAATACTTTGTAACCATAAATCAGTTTAATGATTTATGATGTTTTTGGTATCATTATAATCACCAGCATACGATTAAGTCTTGAAATGTAAAGCATCCAGATTTACTAATGGCTGTGTATCTCATTTTCCCTTTGCCAGCTTTCTGTACCCGGATGGCCGTAATGTTAATCCAGATCTGAGTTTTTTGGTTCGTGACTGTGAGGAGGACCACATTAGGGTAACACAGGAACAGTATGAATTGTACTGTGAAATGGGCTCCACCTTCCAGCTTTGCAAAATCTGTGCAGAGAATGATAAAGATATCCGACTTGAACCTTGTGGGCATCTCTTGTGCACACCCTGTCTTACACAGTGGCAGGTTAGTTTTGATTTTGTAGCTGATAGAAGAGCTTTTGAGATGGAATTATTACGTGATGTTTATATTTGTAGTTGTTATTATTGATATAAATATCTTTAGCAGTGTTAATTTGTTTGCCTTTATCTTCGAGGAAAAATAAAAAATGTTTTGATAAGATTTTGATCAAGTGAATATCAAAAGAACATATAAAGAGGGTTTTGTGAAGTCTACAGATGTGTTGAAGAAAAAAGGATTTTAATAATAATAATGAATGATAATAAGGTGACTTTCTCAAGTATCGTAAACTTATCATCTGCAGGACTCTGAAGGACAGGGATGCCCATTTTGTAGATGTGAGATCAAGGGAACAGAACAGGTGGTTGTTGATCCTTTTGATGATCGGCCACAACCCAAAACCGAAAGCCGACCTTTGCACAGCCCACATGTTGAAAATGATGATGATGAGCCAGTAAGTTGTCTCAATAGGGCTGTCTTGCTTTTCTGCTTGTATACTTGCAGAGATAATCTCGACTAACACAATCTTTACAGTTGTATCAACTTAGTGAAAATGTTTTGATTTTGTTTTTTATTTGTTAATGTTCAATTTATTACCATTTTTCTCTGACAAGAAGGCTTTAGACTTTCAAAAAAAATCCTAAGTGATGTATAAATGTTGGATTATAATGACACATCTGTTTTCCACTACAGGATGGCTGCACTACAACTCTTCATGCCCTTGCAGTCACAGCCCGAGCACGTGAGCGAGGCTCACCATTTGACTCACCAGCAATGAATCGGCGAGATGTGCCACCTCCTGTGCCTCCTCGAACTCTTTCCCCAGCACCCTCACCAAGCACGTCCCCAAAACCTCCAAGGTATGCTGCCTGATCCCAATGTGAAAGATAAAAAAAACAACATGGGTTACAAGGCAGACATGAAATGTCAAAATCTAATTTATTTGTAAAACATGGGGAGAATATGGATCTACTGTTTGGCATTTTCTAATAGGCTGAGTTTTCATAGGATTAGAAGTTGATATGAGGAGCAGGAATTTGAGTACCTCAGCAGTATGGTGTGGTTAATTATGATAAATGATGTTTTTTCACAGCTGACTAGCTTTTTGCAAATTTATAATACTGTTAATACTCTGCCCAGGTCATGTCTTTTACTGGGAGGGATCAGCTGTTATCATTATTGCCTTATACTTGTCTGCCTTCCACTCTGAGAGACAGGTATGTCTTAAAAACATTATCATTATTGTTTTAATTTATCTGCAGACGACAGCTTCCACCTACACCTACTCAGAATGAAAAGCTCACAGCACCCAATTCTGTCATCAACACAACTGAAAAGGACAGTCATGGTGAGTGGGTCACAGCACAGACAGGAAGTTGTTTGTATTCTATGGTACTAGTGGGACTGTAGTGTCCAGCAAATTTTCATTAATTGGCAGACTGGCATGAGTGAAAACAGCAGGCTCTTATGTGAAGTGCGGTGCATAACAGGCCCTTGACTGAAGTCCCATGAGATTACAAACAGCTTAGTGAACTCTGCAGTTGAGTTGATGACTCCAATCTTTGAGTTTGGTGTTTAGGTACTCATAACATTTGTAGTGGGGCATTAGAGAACTGGGAAATCATACATATCACTGCAATGTTTTCCCTCCCAGTTTAGCTTTTACCCACAGACATGCATTTATATATGCTTTAACACAATCCTGCATCATATCTGTCTAGGTGAAAGAGAAGTTCTTATTTTCACACTCTTGCTTATCCTCTTGACCGATATTCAGTGTGTTCGTTCCTGGAGCATAACTTATAGGATAGTCATATTTTGTTCACTTTTTGTCGCCCACTCAGAATTTTTTTCTTTCTCCCTTTTCCTCACTCTTTTTTTTAAAATTATTTATCTCATCTGTGTCAAATAGATGTGCAAAAAAACAAGTTTTTGATTTTAAACTACCATGGCAAGATAACATGCTATATGCAAATGACAGTGAGGGACTTTAGATTTATTCGGTGTAATGGAAAGAAACTGTCAAATGAAAGATTCACATTTGGAACTGGAAGTATGGTGATACACGGTTACAGGGAGCCATAGTCATTCCATTTTAGTTATTTCATAGCATTTGCTTAAAGACCAAACCAAATGCAAAAGATTTCACTTTGTAGCACTAATTAATGCTTCAAACTCAAAATTTCTAAAACAAAAATAGTTTCAAGAAATTCAGTAAAAAGTGCTGCTCAAAACTGCCACAGCTGAAGTATAGGGACTGGTCTGGAGCAGTCACCTGTGGTTTGTGCTATAAGCAGGGTTAAGAAATAACAGACATTAATACTGGAGGCTACTTTACAGTCATGTAATAGTGATATGTTTACTAGATTAAATGACTTTTATTTTAGACACATACATATATATAAATGCAGCTTGAAAAAGGATCACTTTAACTTAAAAAGTTTTAAAGAAAGGCTAGGAAGTTTTTTTTACCATCATTTCACATGCAGCATTTATTGAAGCATTTGACTAACCTTGGCAGTCGCCGAGTCTGAGTTTGCATCATTTGGGCTTTGACATGCTTAGGTTTCTCAAGCTACATTTCAGAAATATTTTTCACATTTAGTTTAGTTGCTTTAAAGCTATAGAAAAACTTTGCCCTTTGTCAGGGGAGCTATTACAAACAATATTGTGAATGATAAAAAATGTCTCATCACATACCTAGCAAATGACAGACACAGCGGGCAGAATAACAGTGGATTGGCATACTACTGGTTTTCTGCACCTTATGTTGATTTACAAGTGTAAAATGCAGCCAGATATTTTATAAACAGAGCTGTGTATAAGACACTGCAGTTTAGAGAGTAGACATATTTTGCCAGTATATATATCAAAATTAGTATAAAAAAAAAATGCAAACCATATGGGATGGTCTCTAAACATTTTCTGTTTGGGAGAGGCTCTTTCCTGTGGGCCATATACTTTAATATGTTTTTGCATCAGTTGATTGCCTAAGTTTCAATGTTTTTGACACTTTAGTTGGTGTAGAAAGTGTTATTTGTATATCAGTTCGCTTTGATGTACATGCTTATATATCAGTTGAATCCTGCATTTTACATGTTGCCAATATGAGTAGTCAAGTTATGTGAAGTTATATCAGTTTGTCAGGTCTTGCAAATATGCACATATTTTGATTTGAACATGACCTTTCACACTGGAAATGGTTATTCGGTTGTTATGGTCCAGTTTTGTCTGTTATATATTTCATTGACATTCATTTCACCTGATCACTAAAATGAAGTGAATGTGTTAAAAGGATATCTTTGCACCTATGCGGTAGTAATTTTCTTTGAGCCCCATCAAAGAGTACCTTTTAAATGCCATATCCACATTACAGGCAATCATCTCAGTTGTAAGAAAAATAAAAGAACTGCGTCCTTGAAATATTTGTTCATGGTCCTCTTATCAAACTGTGATGTTTAGATGCCTTCTCATAGGCCTGCATCATGTGTTTGACTGACAGGTATCAGCTACGCAGAGCTGTGTTATGATGTTCCCACACAACACAAACCACAACAAGACAGCACATACCCTGATTCCCATTATGACCGCCCACCCCCCAGTCCCCACCCACGTGAGCTCCCTTCCACCAAGCACAGTTCTGGAGGTTTGTCAGGTTTCTCTTTTTGTTTCACTGTTTTGCTTTCGCTTATGTTTATTTAAACATTTTCAAATTTCATTTTTTGTAACTGTTGACTTGGCATGTTTCATGAGTCAGAAAAAGTGTGTGCTGGAGAGAGAGAGTTCTTGTGGGCATGTGTGCATGCATATAGGTATATGTTCATGCTTCTGTTTTATCTGTTTCTTAGATTTTTATATTTATAATGTGAAAGTCAATTTGTACATTTTTTAAAATCTTTATGAAAATCTCTTTGCTTAGCTCCAGCTATCACCTAAAGTAGACATGATGTAAGCTGACTACTTGCTACAGCCATAGTTATGTTTCATCCTCTAAAATATTTTGTATTTAATGTCAGTATAGCATTTTTTTTAAAAGACACGGAAAAAGTCAGCATCAAGAGGCTGTAAATAAGAAATGCTTGTCTAACCCAATTCATAATGCAGCAAAATACATTATTTTGTTGTACTCTAAGCGCCTAATTATTGAAGACACTGACAAAGCAAGCATCACATATATTATTTGGTGATGAGACTAATTTTGTGTTAAATTTAAAATGCTGATGTATGATGCTTATTCTTTATCAGCTTCTTGCAATCTCTTATCTCTTTAAAAAATGTAGTTAATGAATAATATCAGCTCCATCATTGCTTTTTAACATTGCTCCTTCATTTTGTGTGTATTGTGCATATTGTATTACTAACCCATACTCTCTAAACCAAAACATTTGCCTCTAGTTTTCTCCTGTGCTTTTAGAAATACTCTTTTTTAACCATGTTGAGGAAAGCAATATTAATGCGCCAGTGCATATAAGTTTGTGTGTGTGGTGTAGGGTGAGCAGAGGTTATATGTGCACGAGAGAGTGTAAAATGTATGTAAAAATATTTGTATATAGTATGCATAGGGTAATGATTAATGCTTGTGAATGTGCACTTAATAATTGAATAGTATGTTTGATCATTAATACTATATTTAGTATTAGTCTTTACAGTGTCCACTATGACCAGGAAGATTTGTTGTGCATTTTGCTTACTGTTTCACCCTTTGACTGTATGGACCTGTTAGAGTTAAGGTATTAACTAAATTAAAAACTTTTCCAGAAGTGTTTCTAAGAAATATGTGCTCTTGGAGCTATAACACAAAAGAAAATCATTGCCAGTTACATGTTTTCTGGAAAAAAAAAGAACTATTTGGGTTTATTTTATATCTAGAGCAAAAGTTTTTTTTTTAAATACACTGCCAGTTCAGGTATGAAAGTGATGACCACATTGGTACTTCTAAAAAGAACCAGTGTGAACATAGACTGAGGAAAAATTCTGAAGTATAAAAAGAAAATTTGTGTATTTCTGATTGCTGATATTAATATGCAGGAACTGTTGATAAGATGCTTTTTCATATGATATCAGTTATACTTGAGCAAGAAGAATGGGTAGTATTCTGGCATCTTGCAGTCAGTGGGTGAAATAATTTGCAGATAATCCAGGACTTAGTCACAATTACATATATCTATACACAGTTAAAAGCACATAAAACATTGTTGCTGCATTGTACAGATGTGATGTTTAGATAATCAGTTCCCTCCCCCCAAATCTTGACTTGATGTCTTCATTTTTTGGCATGTAGTTTACAGTATTGGAAATTAGATGACAGAAATTAGTCTTTAACAAAGTGAGCTTTCATACAAAATAATTATGTAATCCCCTTCTTCCTTGTAAGTTGACTAACACTTAGAAGTCTATCTCTCTGAAAAAAAAATGCATGAATTTAATTGAAATGTACATAAATTTATATGTTTATATTGAGGACAGCAAAGCAACATGATATAAAATTTACTAAAGATTTCAACATACTTCATTTTGACATAATTTTGATCTGTCTTGGTGCAGCATTACTGTGTTAATGTAGTAATGTAATTATTGGGCTAGATTTTAAATTCATTCCGCTCTTGACACTTTGAACAAAGTCCATCTTTGTGTGCTCATGCCATGAGATAGAGCTAAAATTTGTATATATAAATGGCTTTTTCCAATTATAACACAACAGGAAGAAAAACATAATTAAGCATCATTCTGCATCGTAAACTCAATCAAAAAGCTGGTATGGATTTTAGCATTGTCAAGATTTCTAGAGCTGCCCAGAATCAATGTTTGGTGGCTGTAAGCTAACAAAGCAGTATCGTCATTTAATGTCACATTTTGATTCTCAGAACAAACTCAGCTGTGTCCCCTGTGGCTGCTATACTGCTCAGATTTGATAATATTAATCTTATTGACCATCTGTGTTCTGCACAATAAACTCATTAATTTTTTTTTTTAATTGCAGGCAATGCACGCCCACCTCTTTACCGCGTGCCCAGTGATTATGCAGCTCCCCCACCTCCACGTAGTACACACCCATCAATGGGGGACTCATCATATATGTAAGGGGCTTATGTGTGTGTGTGAGTGTGCGCACGCGTGCCTGCCTGTGCATGCACCCAAATGCATGTTCATGCATGTGTGTATATATATGTATGCATTATTCAGTCGCAATCACATGTACCCACTCATGTGAAAGAATGTGATGTGTGTGTGGACAATCACATACATGTGGGTGTAAAAGAAAGAGAGGACCCTAGCAATTATTAGTAATTCACAAAACCATCAGGAGATTAAGTTCTGGCTTTGGCATCTGCATCAACAAAAAAAAAATACTATCTAGCTAATGAAGGGGGTGCATTTATTGTAAAGGGAGATGTTTTATCATTTTAAGTCTTTTAATTTAGAGGATCTTCAACAAATATTGAAGAGCAGCAGTGTTTAAATTTATATTTATTGCATTTCTCATTATGTAGCATATATTTATATTAACGTTGTGTTATGGAAGCAGATTAAAAAAAAAAATTGTTAGCGTGATTAGTATACGTCAGAAGAGCCAGATTGTTTATAATTTATGTTATTGATATCTTTTACAGCTGAAACACGATCTTTTTTCTTCAAAGGGTGGTTTGTCAGACATTATTAAATACTATTTTTGTTTCTTCTAATGCTTTTTATAGGCTTCTTTTAAGAAAAAAAAAAAACCTGTCCTCGAGCTTGCTACGGGTATACAACTATACACGTAAAGTGCTGGTGTAAGGTGTGCTTTTTTCAGACATGAAACTGAGACGTCTTTATATATCAAAGCAAACTTGTAGTCTGTCGCATTAAGACTAATTTAGCTTCATCATCTGTCATACTTTCCGCAAATAAGAACTCTGTGCTTCGGTCAAATTAAAATGCAATATACTGTCAAGCTGAAAAGGTAACAGCACACGATTTTACTTCATTAATATGTTCTTCTTGGTCACTTATCTGGCTGAGCAAGGCATAAGAAATCAGATAGAAGGATGGAAGTTTGGAAACTTATTCTTTTGTTTTATTTATTTTTTTAATTTGATAAAGAGAAGGAGCTTGTCATAAATTCAAGCACAACAAAGAGATAATGCTATCATAACTGAAATGGGCTATGATTGGTTAGATGATTTATAGATGAGATGGGAAAAAATTTAAATGAAGGTATTATACTTCACTGACATTGTTTTCAGTATGAAATTTAGTCATTTCTTTATGCTGTGATTTTAAAACTAATTGGTGTATTTCTGGGAGTTAGCTAAATATCACTGGCAATTATAGTTTACAGTAATGGAACACAGAAGTCAAAAAGTGAGAATAATGTTTGTCTCATGTGTAACTGTGCAAAGGATCAGTGGCAAAACAATTAGCTTATCAGTAGGACTCAGCAAACGGTCAGTGGCCAAGACCTCTCCTGGGGCAGAGATTAAAGGCAACCATTACCTGGTTTTTGTGGTCACGAAATCGAAACTAAGAGAAAAATGTCATCTTAGGCACCCTTGTAACAAGCCTGCTCTTAGGGAGTGAAGGAGTTGCAGCGACTTTCCAGGTATAGTTATTGACAACAGTATTGATGAGCTGGCAATGTAGTCATGTGATTCTTTCACACCAGCTCATATAGATGTATGGGTGTTGTGAAATTTAGACTGAGTTTGCAGTCAACATCCTTTTGGTAGAGCAACACCAAGTAATGATACATCATGCACAAGCTACATTCATAATTCATGGAGGCAGTCCTAGAACAGGCTGAAGTATTGTGATATGAGAGGAAGAAAGTCCAGTCTTGAATTATAAGCAATATCCTCAACCTCTGTGACAAGAAAAAGAACCTGAAGAAAGACAATTACTCTGACCCAGGAGATGAAGTACTTCTTGAGACTAGCGATCATTTCTTGGACTGAGCACAAGACTTGCAGCAGACACCCAGAAGCCACCCTTAAAAAGGAGGAACTTATCATGCTTTGGTCACTCGATAATAAGTCACAGCAGAATTGTCAAAACTATCTTGCAAGGCATGCATCAATGAGACAGAGAGACAGATGGCAGAACCTGGTGAAAGAGTGAACCCATCTAGATAACCAGCTATATCTATCCAGAGATAAAACCACATTGGAAACACTGGAGGCAAGAGTGCATTTGTACTGCAGTCAGTTAGCAGTTAGCTGAAATACTTTTAGACTGAAATACAAAACAGTAGTAGGATCTTTGCATCCAGTTATCATGATTATGCGCCCAACCTAGATGGCAACTTCATTTCTTGTGAATCCTTATGACCACAGCACAGTGTTTTGGAAGTGCATCAGACAAGTCATATGTGCCCCTACTCACACCCTATAATCTTGAATTTGCTATACATATAGATGCAAAGTATTCTGTGGCTTGATATGACTCATTTTAATTTATATGTGTATTAAATAATGCTGATCCATAATAGGAGACATAACAAATTGAACTGATTCACCTACAGATCTTTTTAAATAGTTAAGTGTTATGGAGAAAGTTTATAAATGGGTTATTTAGTCAACATGCACTGTGTAATAGGGCTGTTTTAAAGATCAGTACTTGCAGGCATTATGAATAGTCTGCGGTGTGAGTTAAGTACTTTAAGGTATTTTCCTTACGGAATATACTAGTTCTGTCTGCGAGTGTGTGTGTTTACATCATTCCATACATAATATTAAGCTTCATTTGTATGTGTGCATTTGTAAGTGAATATTCACTAGCACTCTTAAGTGGTGTCAACAAGTAAGAGAAAAGAGTTCACAAAATAATACAAATAGCTGATGATATTTGAGTAAACATGGCAAATATAAATGCATATGGCAGTCTTTTTACAGAGGGAGTAGGGCCAGGATGAGAAATATTGTTTGCTTATATTACTCCTCTGTGTGTTGCTTCCTGCTCTTTTATTTAAATGGAGCTTCATGTGCAAATATCTGGAGTGTTTGAAGATCAGAAAGTCTGAGTTGTATGGGGTTTTAACACCAGAAACAGATAGGTATATGAGTATTGTGAAATCTAGACTGAGTTTATTAGAGCAGCATCAATTGTACATCATGCATGAACCTCATTCCTGATTTGGACAGTGTAATTTCATCCTGACTGTGAAAACACTTCTAAGATTGCATTATGTGATCCTCTCCTTTAGTCTCTCTTTCATCATCTCACCTTGTCAATCCAAAATCGTTCAGACAACTTGAGGTGATCGAGCAGTTTTTTTGTTGATTTTTTTTTACATCTTTCTTTGTTTCATTCAAGAAACATAAAGTGTTGCAAAGACTGCATTTCAGGTCTTGAATTTGAAACACTGTAATGAAACACTCATTATATTTAAACATAAGTTTTTGTATTATTTCATCATTCAAGACTAGTTTGCCTGAAATCTTTAATTTTTCATTGTTGAAGTGATATTTGTTTGCATGTTTTATCAAACAGAATTAAAAGTGTGATGATATTTTTTATTAAAATATCTTGTGTTTAATGTCTTAAGATGTGAAAGAGAGCAGTAATAAATGAGCATGCATATAAATATTAATAATGGGTTCAAAATAAACTTCAAATCATTGGAATTTGAAAAATGATTGTAGGTCACGTCCCGAAGAAGTCGCCCCAGTGGCACCACCAAGGCGAGAAGGGCTGCATGAAAACCAAGATGTCAACAAAGAGAATGCAGGTGACTGGGCACCCCCTAGTGAAGATACTATAAGCAGTTTGGTGCGGCAAGGATATTCACGTGACCGTGTCATCGATGCATTGCGAGTATCACGCAATAACCTGAAAATGGCAGAAGACATTTTACGGACGTTTGTAAAACAAAGTCATTGACAACGACTGTAAGCATACATTTGGAGTTGAATGGCATTGTATACTGCAGGCTGTCTATCTTCCCATGCACGTTGCAGCTGCTGCTTTGAAAGACATCTGCATGCATCAGCTCAGGCAACCAGTCTGCTCACATATTAGTCTGATGGAAGAGTCTTTATGCCCGCACCACTGGGCAAGCTGCTTCATGGCAAAGTGGAAAGCTTCTTTGGTATTAAGAAAGGAATGACTCACTTCAGAGAAAGAGACATTCAGTTGACCTGAAACTAAGATCATGATGGTTCATGATTCCTTTTTTTTTTTTTTCTTTTGTGACCAGCCACTGTGTGGAGGTCCTCGGTGTTCACTGCAGGGATCTTGAATATTTGATGTTTTCTAAAGGTTTACTTGCAACATCGAGTTTGCCAGGGGATTTTCAGGCCTGCAAAATCACTTTTCAGACTACGTGGTCTCCAAGGCAAGATTTCAGAACCATGTTCCAGATGTAGACCTAGTGACTTCACTGATGTTCTCATCTTATTGCTTGTTATGCCTGCTGGACAGTGCTGCCCATGCTGTATGCTCGTCAGATGAGAGGTACAAACCTGTACGCTGTACTGCTCTTGAGTGCCTGCCTTGTGTGTTAGAACCCTATTTGCAGGGGACGACCCACCGATCTGAATTATCTAACCATGCCCGGCCCTCGAAGTTGGAGGAGCATGCAGGATTCCTCACTTCCCACCCAATGTAAACAGTATTTTCTGTTAATGTCTTGTCATTATTTGGCTATTAATATATTTTTTTTATAGTCAGGGGATATGTGCATTCTTTATACATCTGTGTCCATAGATGTGCATGGTTTCCTTGAACAGAGAATAATATGGCCTTGACTATTGAGTTAATTATTTCTTTTAGTTGCACATGTATGCAACTCCTCTGTTGATGTATAGCTTCACCCAACAAACATCATAGTATGAAATACTCACTTTGGATGCAACTTTGGGACATGACCTGCATTCTGTGACTGTCCTTTTTTATAAATAAGAGTCAAGTTTATGTCACCCTAAGGAAACACCCTGTTTAGTTTGTGATCTTTTCAGTTTGATAATTGAGTCAGTTCACATCATATGTTAGGATTGTGATGGGAGTAAGCTACAATAATTAAATATCTTAAATCTGTGGCCTTCAGAAAACAGCAGCAAGTGTTGTCTGGCAAAGACACGTACCCATGATTATCTGGCTTTTTGTAACTGTTATTTCTTGAAACTGTAAATTGATGTATATTTATATGTCTAACATGTGCTGGGTATTCTCAACTTCAAAGCAGGCAATTTACTTGTGTTTACTTTTAGAAGATGCATTTTCCAGTCATCTTTTAGTGATGATGGAAGGTAATCATGGACTGTATGCTCACATTCAAGGAGAATTGATTAAAAGTAGTCATTAAGCGATTGCTTCTAAATACTGTCACAGAATATGCATGGAGAAAGCAGATGTCCACCATGTTTAGCAAATTATTATCCTTATATGTGGTTCATCAATATTCTTCTGTTTTATTATATGGATGTGTGTGGGTATGGCTAAGAAGTGAACAAGTGTGGATGCATTCCTGTAACATTACAGACAATATGCTCCTGGAATTTGTTTTTTAAATAACTTCTGTATTCTTTGATATGAAACTTTATGTAGAAACTGTATCCTTCTTTTCAAATGAAAGTGCAGAATTTTCATGAGTACAGTTTAATGTGGCTTTAGTCAAAGAAGAATATTGATCATATTAAAGTAAAATGTAACGAGACCAATGTTGAAGCTTTTTTTTTTGTTAAAAAGACATATTTTGGTAACTTTTTAGGTAAGGCATTAAGAGCAGAATAGAAATTGTAGGACAACAACAGGAATTTGTTGGAGTTTAAATATCAGTGGTGGTCCAAAGCACTGTTCTCAATCTCACTTTTCTGAATAGAAAATGCTCATTTTTGCTCATTCTTGTTCAGTTAGGAAAAAATTGGTGTGACACAGACAGTTAAGTATTGCAATTCTTCATAAATTTTCAGTGTTCTACAATTTGCCAGATTTGTGCAATCTGAGATT
This sequence comes from Pomacea maculata, assembly GCA_004794325.1. Lineage (NCBI taxonomy): Eukaryota > Metazoa > Mollusca > Gastropoda > Architaenioglossa > Ampullariidae > Pomacea > Pomacea maculata. The sequence continues at coordinate 360,928 of SRHC01003513.1, read as the reverse complement.
CACTAAGGATTGTTTTGCTAATATATATTTTTCCATCTGCTAATGATGTTGTTAATAAATATGGTATAGAGCTGTTTTATTTCAAGGTTTCTTTGCTTTTCTTCTTTATTAGCATTTTTAAAATGTTATGATATGGGCTTTTCAAAAATATTGCTGCCCTTTGTTGCAGTCGATACAAGTTTTCAGCATTAAATATTTTCTGCAAGCTAAACACTGTAAATGCATTTTTTCAATGCTATATGATGGTTGAGTGGGTTATGTTCAGAACTGACAATATTTTATTGTCATATGATCCACTTATTTAGCATTTAAAAAAATAAAAATTCACTTAACATCATCTTCTTTATTTACCTTTGTGTTCTACAATGACTAATTCTGGACATCCATATTTTGAAACATGAGAAACTAATAGGTGATTAAAATCTAATAGTCAATCTGTAAAATATGGAAAGGAGACTTCAGTGGACAGTTGATTTACTTTGAGAACTTTTAGACAACTCTGTAGTTGGTGCACTCAGTAATCACTGGTTCAGCTCCTTTCCATACACCCCTTCCCTTCTATCCACACAGCAGTTTAAAATAGTACCTGCCAAATGGGTAAAGATGAAAGAGGGAAGTGTTGGGCTCCACCTTCCACATGGCATGTCCTAGGGATGAGAAGCTGTTTATATTCACTTGGTTTTGGGGCTCTAGGATATTTCACTTTTTAAACAGCAGGCTGTCACGACAGAAGGTGTCAGGGAAACTTTGGTCTTCGATGTCAGTTCAACCTTTAAGCTTTGATCCATCATTGTTTATACCAAAGATGACAAAACAACTATAGATTTTACTATACTCTGTCAAAAAAAAATTGCCACAATCATTTTTGTATGAAAATAAAGGGAAACAAGTTGATGAGACGTTTCTCCCCAGTTCTATAGCATATGATTTAGCAGGGAAGAGCAGGTTTCAAAAACAGTTTGTCCTTTGTTTTTTTCTGGAAGTTGAATTGGGGTTGATTTGCAACAATAAAAGAGTTTTGCTAAATCCACACTCACATGCATGAAATTGGGATTACATCATGATTTTAGGTTATCAAAATATGTTTTCAAACTGATTCACTTTCTACTCATAATTATTATGATTATAATTCATTCTACATGGTTAATTAGCTAAAGCAGGATTCCAAATGGTTGACTGCACATCCCTGCTGCCTTTCCATGAATGTAAGTAAATGCACACTTTCACTTGTTAATTTAATCTTTCCAGAGCAAATTTGTAATGTAAATGGTGAATATTGATTTTATATATTTTGATACTGAGTGTGTAAAATGTTGTCTTTACTTTTCCACAGAAAAATATAGGTACTTTGCTTGTGTACTTTTGCTGCACTTTAGATATGTTTGTTCACGTAAGTTTAATGAAATATTTTCTTTCATTGCTTATTTGAAGGATATAAGTAAAAGTAAGCTGACCAGCAAATGTTGATTTATGTATTTACAAGTTTGCTTATGGTGTACTGTCCCTTGATTTACAATCATTTTCATTTGAAATGGAAAGGATGTTTATAATTGTGTCATGCATCTTGTTATTTCTCCCATTTGGTGCATTTTGAAATGTGTGAACGTATGTTTTAGTATGGAGTAGAGAAGAGAATTGCTGTTCAGTGAAAATGTTCATTTTCATACCAATTTCCATGTGTGATGTTTGTTTGTGGATGTATTTCACTGTAGAAAATAAAATTCTTTACTGGCAGATACAGGCTTCTGCTCTTTGTTCATCTTGGTTATGCAGCATTGCAGTTGTTGAATCTCCAGATTGAAGTTATTTTTCTGGCATTCATTGTGTTCATTAGTAGATGCCTCAACATAGATTATACAAACAGCAGTATTGTATATGCTTCACATGGATGTCTGTCATCTGTAGAGTTGATGTTAGTATGCTTGTGGCGTATATTGATGGCTTTTTTTATTGTGGTATGACATGTCTGTTTTTAAGATGGCTGCATACTTAAGTCAGCTACACAATGAACATGGCTCTGAAAGTAAATTTTTTTTGTATTATTATTTTTAACAGCAAGCTGCATTGCTTTTGTCTGCTGACTGAAAATTTGAAGAGAGTTACAGTATGGGGCCAAGATTAAGTGGCAGGCTATTTTACCTTTATAATAATGTACAGTTCACATTAAGTGCTCCATGAGTTGCAACTGCGCTCCGCATGGCAGAACACATTTATTCTCAGTTGTTTTGTTTTTGTTTTTTTTTTTTTTATACCATCCTCGTTTGTATTATTATATTTTGCTAAGGTCAGTGGTTTTCCAAGACCCTGCCTAAATACCTATGATTTACCAACATTTGTCATCTTGTAACTGGTGACAGGAGTGTTAAGATAATTGATCCCTGAACACTTCAAAGCACAAATAATCTTCTGGAATGTTAGTCATATCTTTGGCTGCAGGTGTATATACAATTGAAAAAGCTAAATAATACATGAAAATCAAATTTTTGAATCAGTTTCTTTGTAATTTATTTTAATGTCTTTGTTTCGATTCACAAAAAATATCAGGAGGTGTGATTGCTTTGTGTTATCCTGTGATAAGTTCCATTTTGATTGATTGCACACTTTTTTGTGGTGAAGAAAGGTTTGCTTGAGCTAGTTTTGTTCGAAATCTTGTTTTACAGGTGTATTACATAACAAAGTCAACACAATTTTTTTATTTCATTTTTTTTATAGTGTACAAGTAGAAAAGTTGACAAACTGCTTTTTCTGCTTGATTTAGTTCAGTGAACTTTTTTCCCTGTTGTTTGTTAAGATCAATGTAACCCTTTGCCTATGACAGATATGCAAGATTTAAAAAATCTGTATTCTGTTAGCACATTCGCTAATGTTATTCATCAGCTGAAACATCACTTTTGGTTGATTAAAAACTTTAAAAGTCATCTGCTCTAACTGTAGCAGGTTTGATAGGAAGAATGAAGGCTCAAGCAAGATGACATCATTTTTTATATGCTTAGATTATGACTTAAAGAAGATATTACTTCTTTAAAACTATGATGATAGATAAATAAGATATTTAATGTGTTGTGTTTCAGTTCTTAAATTACGTGGAGTGTAGTTACACTCATATATTTAAAATTACATCAGAAAATGTTTTCCACATAAGTTTAAATCAATTATTCCATTTGTGATTAGTAAGGTTTTTTATAGGTTTATTTTTTTTTCCTTCTTAAAAGTAAGAACATCACTCACCAGTCTCTCTGTTTATTGACTACAGATGGATGACAGAGATATAATAGTGATTGTTAGTGCACTGGGCAGGAGAGTGTTACTGGTTGACATTAAGTTTACAGAAACTTACAACAGATACTACCTCAGCACATAGAGTACTAAATATTTCAAGTATTTTTAAACTGTATTAGCAAATATGCATAGATGTGCTTGATAATACACAGCATTGTGTATCCTTAATAATAGAGAAAATTGAGAACATCCTAAACATGTTGTAGTATATTTTTAATAGCTAAGTCAGGATTTAGAGAAGGGTATATCTTGGATGTTATCCTTATGGGATATATCCTCTCTCTTGATTTAAACTATGCTCAAAATTTAGTTTGAAACTTGAATTTTTCCCACATTTTTATTGTTGACTTACATATTTGTTTCTAAAATGTTTGATGCTGACTTGGACAGAGATGATCCTATTGCACACTAAGTTCATTTCATTCATTTTTTTACAATTCAATCTTTTCGCTTTTTTGTGATTTTTTTCAAATCTGGCGTCACTGGTTATAGTAAGAGGTATGATTTGCTTACTCTTAACATTTCTGAGAGATATACATCCTCCTGTCTTCACCAATATTTTTGGTCTTTTTCTTTTCAAAGAATATGAGCAATATGTTGGGTGTCTACTTTGCTGTTTGCTGTGAGAGAATGGAACATTTGTTGCGAATGCTAATCTGGCTACCTAATGAATACAATGTGTAATTTATAAAAAAAATAATTTCCTGGCTGTGTATACAGTGTTTCTTCTGCTCACTTCGTATGCTATGTATGGTTCAGAAAAAAAAATGTGTAGCGTTTTGTCGTGTGTATGTACTCTAACAGAAGGCTACTTCACCCAGCATACCTGTGCATGAATGATTAAAACCATGAATAAACATTTATTTATCTGAATCATTTAAGTATTTTCTGTGGGGAGAGAGAGTCTGGAAGAAGCCGATTCCTGATAATCTGCGTTCACGTGCTCACTAGTTTTGCAGTACACTTGTGCCAAATTATGTAGCCGATATAAAATCATATATTTTACGAAAACATTTTGATGGCAGGAAGAAGGAGTTAAACTTACGATCATACTGCAGTTTGCATTCTGAGCGTACCACCCATCCTTCCTCCATAAATACAGTGCAATTTTACTTCAAAATGAGTTCTTTTTAATTTGAATGGTCACAAAAATTACAGACGTTCTGAAGACCGTCCAAGAAGGAGAACTGTGTGCATGGACGGAGAATCGCGTCCCTTGCCCCGCAACCCCTGGCAACCGAGCTCAGTCAAAATGGATGTTGATGAAACTCAAGACATGGAAGCAGAAGAAACGGTCGTAGAAGGTAGCCGCAGTGCTTACATTTGATAGAATATGCGTGTATCTCTCAGCGCACAATAAATTTTAAAATGAGGTTTTGAGAACGTTATGCACTCGACGAAGTCTCGTTCACTCAGTGCTAATTGAATGTCTCTCGCGTCTGTGTATCTTGTCATTTTCTTCTTTGTCGGCTGTTCAGGCTTTAAACTTAGTAATTTTTAACTGTAAACTTGAAAGTCAGAAGAATTATTAAAAACATTCAGAATGTGATTAATGATTATAACATTTACATTGTATGATCTGCACAATAACAGTTAAGTGATAATAACGCGTTTGTCTTCGCTGCTGTTGTGAGGGCTAACATTGTTTTTTGCCAAATGAATATGTATGTTCTTATTTTTTTTAAATTTCTGTTTGACAGTATATTTTTAATTTAATTTTACTAAAGAAGCACAGCTCTTGTAGTTTTTCTCTTTTCTTAAGAAGTTTGTTTATTTTGATAAGGCAAATCTGTTTATGATTACCTGCCTTCCCCAGTCACAGAGGCAGGTGCAAACACCAGCCGACCACAAACTCCTGAAGAAGAAAAAGCTACAAATGGGGAAGAGGGTGAATTATTGAAACCTCACGATCTCATAGCTTTTGCTCCTTAGTCAGCTTTTGTTCTTTGTTTTTCAATGATCACTAGGTGGCTATAGAAGATTCCTTGACAGCTGTTTTGCTGCTAAATTAGATGTTTAGTAGAGCTGTAAGTTAAAAAATGTAATTTGGCTTATAAACTTCAAAATAGCAAGCTCTTAAATAAAACTAATTCTGACACAGAATTTTAAAAAAATGTTTCCATAAAGATTTTTATGAATATTTATCAAATAAACATATATTGTCCAAAGAGTTTTACTCTATTTTTTATTTAATAATAAATAAAATACAATTTGTTGTTACTAACTGTAATTAAATGAAGCCAGATAAAGTTTATTATTTTTAATATTCAATTTTTCACGCATATTATAATGTTACTGGCTTATAATAAGAATAAGTCAAAAATAACAGTTCTTGTGCCAAATTTATGTTTCTTCTTTCTATAATATTTATGCCATAGAATGATCATCTGTTGATGTGTTTAGTTTGTGAAGCATTTAGCTAGACTATAGGCACACCATTGCAACCTTTGGAACAAGGAACTAGCTTTTTCCCCACTTAAAATGGTGTGTGTGTGCATGCATTCATGTTCATATATGCATGCCTAGAAAACATGCTTAAGGGTTGTAAGTTTAGAAGATACCATCTTTTACTGATGTGTGTGGTTGTCTGTATCCGAAGAAATATAGTCGACAATACTTACTCAGTATAGCTGATAGTAGACAAATCAATTTGCATATATGTGTGTAGATGCATACATGCTCAGGCATGTGTGTGTTTTTTTCTTTGCATTTCTTTCCTTATCTATGTAGTCAAAATTAACCTGCTATAATATTTATTATTATCATATTCAGGTTACAGCTTTACTTTTGTTGGGCAAAGGTGTTGACAAAATCTATTGTTCTTTGAAATGTTGTCTGTGCTGAACTTTAGTTATGGCATTATTTTTTAGAGAAAAAATGTATAAAGATAGATCATTCTAAAAATAAATGAAAGAATACAGGAAAACAGAAGAGGGGAGTGAGCAAGATTGATTGATTAATTTTTTGTTTGTGGCATAAAATATTGGTACAATTAACTAACAAAGAAAATATTTTTATTGTTGTCCTGACATTTTAAGACAAGGTAAAATCTTTTTATATTCAGAATCAAAGAAGGAACATGATGAATCAGAAAACAAAGATGAGGGCATAACTGATAAAGAGACAACAGATGAGCCAGATGATGGTGAGGGTGAAAAAGAGGTACCAGAACCAGATGATGGTGAGGGTAAAACAGAGGTACCAGAACCAGATGATGGTGAGGGTAAAACAGAGGTACCAGAGCTGGATTTTAGTGAGGATAAAACAGAGGTACCAGACCCAGATTTTAGTGAGGGTAAAACAGAGGTACCAGAGCCAGATGGTAGTGATGGTAAAACAGCGGTGGAAGAAGCAGAAGCTGGATATGAGATTATGGCTGGTGAGTTGTGGATTTCATATTGTTGCTCTATTATCAGTAATGCTAGTGCTCATCATCTCCACTACTCACTATTTCTTGGTTTTGTAGAACCAAAAAATAAAATAACCTTCAGATTCAGTTTATCCTCATTATATATTTTGATATATCATTCCCATTATTATGACAAAATATTTTCTGAATCCTAAGACACTTTAAATAATTCAATAAATTATTCTTCTTTAAATTTCAGATTTGACTAAAATCTACTCTTTTGTTATAGGCTCTACCTGTTATTAAAGCATCTTTAGGCAGTCAACACTTGTTCTTTGCACACAAATTAACTTCAGTGACTTTTGTCTCAGAAGTCAAGGAAAAGGCTCAAGATAATGAAGACGGTCAATTAGAAAAGACTGAAAGTGCAAAAGAGGGACCAGTCAATAACCTTGACCCTTCAAGTGTGGTAGAGGCTGAAAAGGAGGTGGAGGGAGAGACAACTGGTGCTACAGAAGATGAAGGTCAAAGAGATGCAGCAGAGAATGAGAAAGAACAAGTAGAAGCAGAGAACGAGGAAAGAGATAAAGAAAATACAGATAATGGAGAGGAGGAAAGCACATATATAAGAATGAAGGATGAAGATGAAAAGAAAATTGCTGCAGATTTTTACTACAATTTTGAGGAGTTTATGTCCAAAGCTAGGGTCACAGAGGGATCTGGTCTTCCTAGTGACCTCCTATCTCTACAGTATCCTTTAATATGCTTTTGAATGTCTTTGAGTGTATGAGTGCATGTATGATTCCTACAGTTATGTGTGTTGAACACCTCTGGTTAGTAAGGATGGGACATAGAGAGGTGTAGAATGAAGAATCTACAATTAAGTATTTCTGAAAAAATATAACATGGATTTCATGTGAACAGGATGGAGAACTGAAAATTTCATTAGGTTAGCCTGACATTTGAACTCATTTAACAAGCTGCTTAAAGATTTCTTAACTTATGTCAGACACTCTTTTGGCTATGATTGCAAACGGCGCCACAACCTTCATCTTCTGGATGAAAACCATTTGCTTTTCATTGCTGGTAATGTCTTGCAGATCCTGAACGTCCGTACCAAGAAGCAGACGTATATCCGGAGTACAAGTGGAGGCAGCATAGGTGCCTTAGCTGTAAGTATTTATTAGTTGGGCTAGTCTTCCCGATTTTGCAGTCAGGTCCGTTCTTTGGCCTCTGATTTATTTAAGTGTTTCAGTCTTTGAATGAGTTTATGGCTGTTTAATTAATTATTTGTTTTTTTTAGCACTTTTAAGATCCTGTAAAGGAAGGCATATTTGTTCTGGAAAATTGGAGATTTGAGGTGTAATTTTAAATCAGTTTGTGCAAAACCTTGGAAAAAGAATTCAAACAAAATAAGCTGATAGATATTGTAGCATAAAATGTTTTAGGACAAAGTGATATCTTTACAAAGTTGTGTATTGATGTTTCATTGTATGATAAAAATGGCAGCTTTTGAGATCCCTTATTTACCATTCTTCATGCCATGGTTCTTTTTATTAACAGGTTCACCCAAGCCGAAAATATTTTGCTGTTGGAGAAAAAGGGAAGGCGCCAAACATAAATATCTTTGAATACCCATCTTTAAAGTTGTACCGCATCTTACGTGGTGGGACGGAGGCATCTTATGCCTCACTAAACTACAGGTAAAAATCCTGAGTACTTAAGAGGTGTTCCTTTTGTACCTAAATAACCTAATTTCAGTCTTTTGTGACCATAGATTCTAAGACATTATCTAACTGGAGAAGATAATAAACTAGATTACATAAAGCATTTTAACTTGAGTCTCAGTGTTGAAGGTATATCTTGTTGACCTGTATCCAACTAAAAAAACAAAGACATTTTTGTAAGTGGCCTTTCTTTGATGGCACAATTTTTCTGCCTTGCCACTAACATGACCTAAACTTTCTTTTTTCTCCTAGCCCTGATGGCGAGTTGTTGGCTTCTCAAGGAGGTGACCCAGATTACATGCTGACAGTGTGGAACTGGAGAGAAGAAAAGATCATGCTACGCTCTAAGGCTTTCTCTCAGGATGTTTTCCGTGTAACTTTTGCATCCGAACTGGAAGGGCAACTGACCACAGCTGGAACTTCGCACATTCGGTGAGGATTAGGAAATGTAATATCAAGAGACTTGGTGACCATGCCTTCATCCATCTTTACGTCATTGAATCTATGTAAATTGTTATCTTAAAATTAAGTTTGGTGGCAGCTGTAGAAATTTGATTGTTTAGTCAATGCCATTTAATTGTTTTATGATTAGAGAGAAAAGATTTGCATTGCTACATTTGGATTATAAGAAGAACAACCTCTAACAGCAACACGGGAGTTCAGTGGACCTTCGCCATGCAACTTGAGGATCTTCACTTTGCGGATGACATCAGCCTGTTGTCCCATATGCGCAGACAAAGCTCACTTGGCTGTCAGAAGAAGACATTTGAGATGCAATTTTTGCCATCTTTCTTATCATGTGGTCAAGATGTGTAATTATCACTGTACCTTTCCAACTTAAAATACGACATAATTCAGTCATTCCTAATTCTCTTTCAGGTTCTGGAAGATGGCAGACACATTCACAGGACTCAAGCTTCAGGGAGAGCTGGGACGTTTTGGTCGAACACAGATCTCTGATATTGAGGGTTATGTGGAGTTACCAGATGGCAAAGTGTTGTCTGGATGTGATTGGGGAAACCTTCTGCTTTGGGATGGAGGGCTGATCAAAGTGGAGGTCACAAAGAGAGGTCGTAAGTCGTGCCACAGTGGACCAATCATGCAAATTCTTCTTGATGAAGGAGAGCTGATTACTGTGGGAGTGGATGGCTATATCAGAGTAAGTAAGCATATTTACCTTAATGGAAAAAGGGAAATGTGTTGTGCAGAAACTAGAGACTTTCCAAACCAATCATCTGAGGAAAATTTTCATGCTATTCTGGCCAAACACAATTATTAATGAAGAAATCTTGCACACCTGCACAAACATGAAAAATATTATCCAAAAAAGAAAATGGAAATGACTAAGGCATGTGTGCAGAATAAAACAAAAACACGACCCAAAATAACCCTTTATTGGGCAGCTTATGAAAAAATGTGGTCAGACAAAAGAAACATGGCAAAGGTTAGTAGAGAGAACTAAAGGACCAGAAACTGTTCTGGAGCAACAGCTAGACTTGCTGCTGACAAACAAGAATGGAGGTCTCTAGTGGCTGCCTTATGTACCACCTATGTTCAAAGAGGACTAAGTAAAGTAAAAGTATATATATATGTTGTGAACAATGTTTTTTAATTGTGATTGTCTTTATACATTATACATGTGCATGTCCACAATAGCAAAAAATCACTAGGGTTTTTTGAGGGAATTTGTTTTGTCTTGTTTATATTTCAGGTGTGGGATTTTGAGACTATTGACACAGCAGATCAGACAGATGAATCTGGACTTTTTGAAATGGATCCCATGAATGAATTACGTGTTGGGCAAGATGTTCAGCTGTACGGTATTGTGAAGTCTATCGACGAAGAAAATGAACCAACCATCTGGTATGCTCAGGTAAAGACAGTTTGAATGAACATGTGACTTTCTAGTGGACCTTACTACCTGTCTGTCAGACATCTTGAGTAGCTAGTCCAAAATAATCGCTTATTTAGGTACTTCTTAAGTCCTACATGGGAGGTCGATCCCTAAGTGGCATCCAAACCTGGAGACACTCTGGTTTGATACCCTTGTTGTGTAGCAAACTTGCCCCAGTCAATTCATATGAGTGCTGCTTTACAGAGTTGCTTTCCTTAATGAGTACTGTATTTACTATGAAACAGTTTTAACATTCATAACTGCCATTTGTATAAGAACATGTGTTTGTAAAACAATCACAGCAAAAATGACCCAATTAAGCATAATGTCCCCTGTTAAAGTGTATGAATCTGAGTGACAATATAATTGTACTGTTCCCTCAATTTTCAATAGGTCGAGCTAATGACATTAGTATTTCACAGCACTATATTGTGTTAAGCAACAAATCAAATTATAAAAATCCCTAACCACGACAAGAAGTTTAGGGTTATAAAAGCATTTTTGTTAGAATTATGGAATCTGAAAGTTGAGAAAATGTTTTGCCCTTATGCTCACTCCAGCACAACCTGATAGTATAATCAATAACCGAGGAATACCTAATGTACCTAATGTGTAAACCCCAACCCCAGTAAACGTTCCATTATCTTGAACTTGTAGGATGCTAATGGAGGGATCTGGAGGCTGGATCTTTCATTTTCTCACACATCCCAAGCTCCAGAGAAACTTATGACATACCATTCTGGGTCCATCCTGGGTTGTGTTACTTCCCCTAATACTCACCTTGCAGCCTCTGTCGGTTTGGACCGTGAGTATCATTGCACAGAGTGATAATCAAATGTCATAAACATGACTGCAATAATTTGTTTTTCAGTTGTCATGTCTATATTATTGTTTTGGATTTAACATTTATTCCTAGGGGTAAAAAATCATAGTCTAGAACACTTGTATCTTTTCCACAGAATATACACTATGACTTAATTTTAGAAGTAAACATCCAGTGCAATATCTGTATTGAGAATTCCTTTCTGAACAGTTCCTGCAAAGAAAAGAAATCTTAGTTCCTTCTTGCTAGTAAAGGTTTTGGCTCATGTTTCAGACTCTGTGAGAGTGTTTGACTATGGACAGCAAAAGCAGCTTTCTGAGTCCCATTTCAATGCTGGGGGGTCATCCATTTTGTGGGCTCCTCAAATCGTAAGTGACGGTATTTTGTTTGAATATGAAAGTGCCTGTTTACAGGACAAAGAAATGTTTAGTTTGCCAGTCTTAGGTAGCTTACAAAAGTAATGTATAAAGATGTGTCTGTGGATAGTTTCAGACAACCTCAGCAGTTTTATGAGGCAAATGGTACTAGAGTGGAAAATCTGTAAGAATTATTGCTTATTGCCTTCTATTTTGATTGCAATTCCTGCAGTAAACAGAATAAGGAAGAACATATTCTTCTAAGCAAGGTTAAATATCACACACTTTTAGAAATAGTGCTAAACTTAAATAGTTTAGAAAGAAGAGCAGACTAGAAGGATGTATTGAAAAGTAAAAAGATTTTCCGTCACAGGTTGATCCTAAGGGCAAGACTGTGGTAGCAGGATTCACAGATGGTGTGGTTCGAATTCTAACTGTTAGCCAGATGCCGGAGGACATACCCCGAAACAAAAAGGGTGAATGTGAAGTGGCTTTGAAACAAGTATTCAAACCTCATAGCAAGGCCGTCACCTCCATGGCTTATGATGGCAAAGGACAAATACTTGCAACAGGGGTGAGTATTCTGTTAGCATGTCCTGTTCACTTTTCAGGCACCAGTTTCCACCAGCATATAAGCAACAAAGATATTTATACTGCCATGTTGAATGTTGTGGAAACAGTTTATTGCTTCTCATTCGCTGCTGGCCCTTCTTGTGTCTTGATACCTGAACTGTAATTTGTATTTTTATTAAAATATCATTCTGTTCACATTTCTCCAACTCTATGAAATACATATTGTCCTGCCAAGCCATTCTCTTGTTAGTATCTTCCATCACTTCTGTTTTCACTTTACACTTCAGACAAGATCACCTTCTTTGAAGAACACTGAGAAGCTTTTGTCCAAAAAATTCACATTTTGCCCAAATGGTCCATAAATATATCTCTAAGCTAATTCTAATGTCTTATCTGTTCTTAAACCTTGTGATAAAATTGTAGCAGGAAGACCTTTAGTATACTTAGGCAGTTTCTTCCCTACAGGGCCAGGATGCTACAGTATTCTTCATGAATATAGGCAATCCATATGAGCCAGTTGGATTCATTAAAGTTCCTGCACCAGTCAGACAGCTATTATGGACTCCAGAAAAATTTGTAAGCATTTTAAGTAAAGCTTACAAGCAGAACTCTAGGATGCATAGATTAACATGCAGTTAGTTATCTTCTTGCAGCAGTTGCTGCAAATTAACTTTGTTCAGATAATAGTAAAAATAATATAAAAAGCCTTATTAGAGCATGAAGAGTCAAACTGTAGTTTAACTGATGCACTGAATATCTATTGCAGAACAAGCAAGCACTGCTGGTTGTTTGTGATGAGGGCATTGTGGTTGAGCTAGGTGTGCCAGATGTGGACAAACTGGACACAGCTCGCACCTTTGAGATTAAAGATGTAACTGTGAGGCAGTACACATTCCATAGCATCAAGTCACGTCTTAGGGTATGTTTTTATGTCCTATACAGGTGTGTAACAACTGGGTTTCACTCTGTCTGTTGCATACACACACACACAGGCAATATAAAAAATTATTGCAAGCCTGTATCAAGATTTTACTTTAAACACATATACATAAATGCCAGAGCAAAGGTCACAATGAGAATCCCTCTAAATCAATGATGCAGGTAGATATATAACTTGATTTCAGCCATGACAGAAGTAATAATCAATGTCAGACTTACAAGTTGGCATCTTTGCAGACCTTGTCATGTAATTTTTATGGATCATAACAAGTTATAGTTTCCTGAATTCTTTCATTGAATGTTGGTTTTGTTGTATCTGCAAGCATGAAGAGGAGCTGGAGAGAAAAAAGATTGAGGAGGAAGAGAGAAAGAAGAAAGAGGAAGAAGAGAGGAGAAGACGAATTGAACGTGGACTGGAGACAGAGTCTGAACATGGAGATGAACATGGTGAGATATACATGAACATCGTGAGGATGGTATACATGAACATGGTGTGATGAACATGTTAAGATATACACGAGCATGGCAGGGTATACATGTATGCAGTCTCTGCATGCTTATATGTAAACTTGAATTATTGTTATTTAGCATCACCTCAGCTATGTTGCTTCAGGGAGTTTATTGTTCATTTTGTGAATTTCCTTGTTTAGAGTATGTGTATCTCCAGTCTGTATTTAGTTCATTTTCTCCTCTTGCCTTTCTCTGTCTTCTTTCTCTTCTCACTCCTTGGTTCTTCAGTTGTATTCTTAGCTGATGGTTTTGTCATGTTGTCATGTTTGCTCATGCTTATGTTTTTTATATGGTTGACTGTTCATTTGTAGTCTTTTGTGTGCAGCACATTGAAGTCGCATCCATATGAGTAAATGTCCATTACAAATGTTACTGCTATTATTATTTATAATTGAAAAATCACTTCTACTTGGCAAATGCTCAAGAAAGAAATTTGAAGAAGTAATGACTTTAATGTTCAGATATTTAAAGAATCTATTTATATTAAAAACAGTGTTTATTTTGGTTTATTTTTCAATAATGCAGATGAACATTCAAAAGCTGTTCATGACGACTGGCAGCCATTCATCCCCAAAGAACCATCACCAATCTTGCATGCCTTTTATGATGTGAATGAAGAAGAATATTTCTGGTTGTCTATGGTATGTTGGACTTTTGTTTCTTTTGTGCCTTGTCTGCTGTTGAAATTCAGCTATTATATTCTTCCTCTACTGTTAACTGCTTCCATTTGCTTCTTAAGAATTTTTGTTATTTTTCAGTATGGTTTCATGAGCATGATAGATTATTTGCACATTTATAATATTGGCATTGCTCCATGTCTTAGATAATTGCTGCTATCATCTGTTATTCTAAGGCCGTCTTTTGTGGTCATAGCCATGACAGTCTATTAACTCATTTGCAGGGAGAGTTTGATTCAGGATATCTATACAAATGCAAGTTCACATCTCCTGAAGAAAAGACAAAGATACGTCCAGATGCTGCTGATGAACCTGTACTGGCAGTTCCAATTGTTGAGTCAGATGATATACCTGTCAGTACCTTGATTTTTAGGTATGTCATGGTGGGAATCATTTTCAAAAATCATTTAGACTGAGTCATTGCAAGATCGGTTTTTGTTTTTAGAAATGTGGAAAAATAATTTGTATGTATTTTGTCCTTGCAGCATGTCGGGTAATCAAGCTCTCATGGGTATGCAGGATGGCAGCATTCGGGTGCAGACTCTACTGAAACCATTCTCTTTCACTGATATCGGACCGTATTGGTGCCTGCCTATGCATGATGCTCAGACAGGGAGAGTCTGCTCCCTTGCTCTGACATATGAAAACACACAGCTGCTGAGTGTAGGGGATGATGGAAATTTCTTCCTGTTCAGCTACATGGCAGATGAGGAGCTGCAGAGAAGGATAGCAGAGTACAAAGCAAAGCTGCCATCTGCCCGGGTATGCTTAAAACTTATTTTATTATTTAACATTGTTTCATCATTATAAAATGTTTATTATTATTTTTATATATTGATTTTTTATATTTCATTATTACTTATTGTTATCAGACTCTATTTATAGAATTATTTCCAGCTTAATGTTTAATAAGAAAAAAGAACATTGTGCTTCATGATATATTTTTCTTCAACTCCCAAGCACCTTACCGGACCTGTCCAAGTAGTTAAAGAGATGGAATGCGCCTGAATGCAATTTGTAGTATACTGAAACAATAGCATGGGTTGATTGCTTGTTTGTTTTATGCTATGTTTTCTGGCTGCAGAAGAAGGAAGAGTTGGAGAAGATTGTAGATGACATTGATGACCCAACAGCATACAGGTGGGCATATAGGAATGACAGATACCAATATGAAAAGGATTCTGTATTGTTAGCGTTATTTTTTTCTTGTTTTTATTTCTCATAATCATAAATTAAAGCCCAGCCATGTCCCTCGCAGGGCAAAAGCTATTTCTGACCAAGAGTTATGCCTACAGTTTTTTGGTTCCATTCAGACCTACTTTATCCAAGTGGCCTGTCTAATGATCTCAGTGTAAGATACCAACTCACTAGCATCTAACCCTAACCCTAACCAATAGGTCTGTTCATCTTGTCTTTGTGTAGCACTACCTATTCTTTGCATGGAGAATGTATAATCTCATATTCTTTTATATTCTATACAACTGTATAATACAATCTCACAGCATAGAAGAGGCAAAGCAAAAGGCAGAGCATGATAAAATGATGAAGGAGGCAGAAGAGAAAAAGCGAGATGTTCGACGACAGATTGCAAAACTACGACGACAGTTCAAGTCCATCTTAGAGCAGAATGAGACACTACCTAAGGCACAACAGCTACCTCGGCTGGTGAGCATTACTTGCTTTTTTCCTTAGATTTTTAGCAATACTATTTATTATGGTTGATGTGCTAGAATAGACTTTCCGTTCCATGATGCACTTATATCTTTATGTAAAGTCATTTGTGGAACAGAATAACAATTGCAATATATTTATTATCTCTGTAGAGAGAACTTTTGGTCTGGTGCTCAACATGACCCTTCACAACATTAGGCAAAATAAAATGATATCTGTCATAGGAATTTGAAATGGACAGAGAGATAAAAGTGGAGCTAGAGCGCCAGATAAGTGATCGTGTTTCTCTTGTACGGAAAGAAATGGCGTGGGAGTCTGAGAAACAGCGCCTAGCTTTGGAAAAGCTTCGGAAGAGGCAAGTATAGTTTAGTTTTCATGTTGAATTTAAGTTCTTGTTAAAAAGAATTTTCTATGATTCATTTGTAATTTGAAAAAACTATATAAAATAGTGCCATTAGAACTAAAGAAACATAAGAAACATTACACCTTAATCTGTTTTTAATTACAATAGTAATAATCTGCTATAGCTTTCAGTTGACACAGTCTTACACAAATTTGTCAGTTTCCTTTTTTTTTTCTCACCTACCAAGCATCCCTGATTATATTAATACTTCTATATCAAGTTTTACAGAACAATTGATAAAGGAACTGGAATTCTGGAAAAGCTAGTCGGATGATTCATGCAGTGTCGTCTGATCTCTAGATTTAAAGATGTGGTGGAGTGTGAGCAGATTGTTGTGAAGACCTTCATGAGCTCACATGAAGTCACAAGTTTCCGCGCCAGCAAACTATCCGATGACTTCTACCAGCTGAAGGCTGAGTATGAGCGAAAGAAGACTCAAGGAACAACGAAAGATGATTTTACAAGAGATCCAACTCGGGATCTTTTGGCAGGTTTGTATAACAATGCTGTTGCCTCAATAAATTATTAATTTAATAAACAATTTCAGGACAATTTTAGACAGTGTTGGAGTCAACAAGAGTTAAAACTATGTAAATTTGGCTGTCCATTACATAGAACTGGCCTAAACAACATGGGTATGCTGTAATTTGTATTGCATCTGGAACCATTGTTATGAAGTATGAAGTGAGGCTAAATCCTGGCCCCAGGGTGAAAATAGTGTCCAGACCATGCAGACGCTACTACTGCTGTATAACTATGCTCTCAGATATAAAGAAACATCCATGAGGTCTGGACATCATTTTATAACAACACAAACAAGACACTGGCCTTTGATTTCCTTATGTTGCACTGTGGCAGTGACTTACCCTCACTTTGTAACTATGGTCTGGATATGTTGGCTGCTTGAGACAACATTTCTTGGTGTTTTAATGCCAACAGGCCAACAAAGAGCTGCAGAAGGCATAGGCCAAGGTGGAGATGCTGTTGATGAGGCTGGGGCAGCATCAAAAGTGACAACGACCTTGAAAGGCAGCATGGGGGAACGTATCACCAAGGCGCTACTCAAAGTTGAAGAGAAGAAGAAGAAAAGGGCAATACGCAAAGCCATGGTTGGTCTCTAGCATTGTTAGTGAGAAAGTTGAGAAAGTAGCTTTGAACTTGGATGAGGAGTGGGCTGTTATCAAGCATTAAGGTTGAAGCACAGACCATGTGGTTGTTAAATGTTGATAGGGAAAGAGGAATAGGTAGTCATTGCAAATATTTTAACTGTTTGTAGTCAGGACAACATCAAAACGAAGTAAACTGCTTCTTAATGAACAAGAGACATGAGCAATATTTCTGGTTTGTAAGCTTATAATATACTGGAATGTTAATAATCAATTTATTATTATCTATGTTTGGACAGTGGGAAGAACTTTATGCTTCAAAGCCAGATGACCAGTATGAGGACCCTGCTGATGTGGCTGCCATCCATGAAGCCAAAGAAAATATGGGTGACTACAAACTCAAAACAGCCTTGGACTATGTTGTACCAGACCATCTACGCATGAATGTGGAAAAAGCACGTGGTCGTCTTCTAGTCCTGAAGGACCAAGTGAGTGTATAATTTGTGATTGCATGTGTATGGATACGTGTGTGTGGATATTTGTGTGTATGTGTGGGTAAGGTGTGTGTGTGCTAGTTAACTGTTACAAATCTGTGAATAATAATAGTTATAATGCTATGTAAAACTTACCTTTTTCAGATCCATGATTACAAATATGAGTTTAATGTGCGACTCTTGGCATTGCGAGACAAAAAGATCCGCATCATCGAAGAGATCCGTGATCTTGTGAAGCAGCTTGTTCAGATTCATTTGCACCTGGATTCTCAGAAACACAAACCAGTTCCACCCATACCTGAACTGCACTTTGATGAGATGCCTGAGAAGTAAGCACAACTGTGTATCTCCTTTTTATTTAATCTACATTTCCTGTATGTTTCTGGTCTTTTGCCTTGTTTAGGGCAGTCTGGTGACAGATGATGAAAATTTTGCCCATGTATGTACTACCTGGGTTCATGAAAGATGGACCCACAGACTCCTGACATGTCCTACAGCTCTGGCCACTATACAAGCAGCCATGGACAGAGCTGCAGTCTTGGAGCGACATTGGCAGAAAAATGAAGATTTTAATTTCTCTCTGGACATGGTTGGAGGAGCACACCATGATGAAATCTCAGCTGCTGACTTTGCTTACAATACCAGCAGTCAGCCATGTCCTTTGAATTTCTTGAATTACTAAACTGTCACAATAAAAGTATGTTTTTTTCAGCCATGTTTTTTTAACTGATGGTATTAAATATTTCAACCATTTTTAAAATAACATGAATGTTGAGCTTCTTATTAAAATATGATTATTAACTAAATGTTGCATACAAATGCACACATTTAATATCTTTTATGCATTACTGCTCATAATGTCAGCGACAAGATGTTCTAGAATATACTGTCTTATTATCACAATTCTTTTGTTTGTTTTTTTTAATGCAGGCGATTGGAGTACACACGAGATTCACTGATTCGGTTTAAACAAGAGATGACGGAAAGAGAAGCTGCCGCTAGGAAAGGAGGGGGTGATGGAGGCTTTGGAGGGGGCTTTGGTGGGGGATTTGGTGATAAACAGACGGTAAGATTTTACTCTAATTCTCTGTATCTTTGAAACTTTGGAAATTATAATTCAGTATGATAAACTACTATAGAAGTACTTTAAGAAGCAAAATAACTAGTTCATCTGTGTCTAAGAAGTCTTTTTTAGGTCCAGTGGCATGTTAAATAAAAGAAAATTACATGTGCACATACTTGTACATGTGGACGTATGTACACACACATATTTATATATGCAATAACTATTATATGCTCACCAAACACAAGAAACAGAATTCAGATTACCAGTAACTGATTTTTTTAAAAATAAATTTACTTAAGAAACAAATTCAGAAGGGGTCTTATTTGTTCATGGAATGTGGGAAGACTATACTTGATAACTAATTGTTTAATTGTCTTTCAGGGACAAGGCTCAAACCAGGCTAATAAGCAAATATCATTTGCCAGCAGTATGACACAATCCCAGGAGCCCTTGAGTGCACTTGACCGAAATGAACCAGATGAATTTGCAGAAGAATTATCTCCTTTGGAAAAGGAAATTCGTCTCATTGAGCAAATAAAGTACATTTATTCTTAGTTGCAAGTTTCACACATTAAATCAAAGTGTAAGAAACCAAGATAAAAGTATGGCTATATTTAGCAAGTGATCCTTTTTTTGTACAAAAATGCAGATTACTCCATCTTCCAAGCATATTACTAGATGTTTTGTCTAATTGTTTTCATGTTTTTTCATGTCATTAGAAATGATATGTGTGTATGTGCATGCATGGTCCTGATCCAAGGAGACTTTAATAATGCTTCTGAATTAATAAAGAATAATAATTACACAGTGTGATCTATTGCAGACTTGAGTATGAACAATCTCATCTTCTTGAGCGTATCACTGACCTCGTCCAGAAATTTGATGCTGAGCTGCTTATGCTAAGACATGAAAAATTTCAAATGGACATCATCATGACAAATGCTGACCTCAGGTATGTGTTATGTGTGTGTGTGTGTGATGCATGTGTCTTGTATGTTGTGTAACTTTGTCTTCTGAAATCTGATCTGGTGAATGATAATCAAGATGAATGCACATCAGCAATTGACATACTGACAGCTGTTTTTTTAGCATCATACTCTTTTATGTAGATGCAGATAGTCGAACCTTCACGCACAAGCACTACCTTTTCCCCTCGGAATGTTTGTTTGTGGCGTTCCATAGACAGTCTTCTTTGACATTTGATTGATGCTAGTAACTGCTACAGACAGGTGACACTGTTTGAAGAGCTGGTCCTACTGAAGGAGTATGAAAAGAGTGAAGATGTACTGGCTGAGAAAGTCACGTCCAAGCAGCAGGAGAAATTGGACATGCAGAGTAAGGTGGGCAAAGTTTCTGTTTTACCTACACATTTGTTTCTGATCTCTCAAGAATTATTTCCAATAAAATGTTGTAGGTTATTGAATACAAGAATTTTGTAAAGGTGGGGAAAATGACAGATTTATTCCATCTTTTGGTGTGCCTGTCTAGATTCTGGAGGTGCAAGGTAAGCTGGAGGCAAAACGAAAAGACATTGAGAAGCTTCAGGAAAGGGAGAAAGCAGTCCATCAAGCATTCCTGCAGTCTTTGGGTGACAACAACAAGTTTGCTGACTACCTCACAAAAGTCTTCCGAAAGAAGATAAAGAGAACAAAGAAGAAAACCACAGAAGGGGAAGGTACTCAGCACAATTTACTAGTCTGTATTTATCTAATCTCTATAACCCTTTTCCTCAGGAAATTTTTACTTATGCTTTTCAAATGAGTTCATAAGTGGAGATATATGTTCCTTTGGTCTAGGGTCTGATGATGATAGTGATGAAGACTCCGATGATGATTCGGACTGGGAGGAGTCAGATGGAGAGTCAGAGTCAGAGACAGGAGGCTATGACCTTGACATTTGTCCACCTGGTTGTGATCAGGTATCTACACTTCATAACATTTTCTTTCAAGCTCTCATATCAGTTCAGTAAATGTTGTAAAGGTTTCTTCATATATGTAGAACTGCTATAGTACAGAGTATGGAAAGTAGGCAACATCTTTGACATGCGATAAATGTCCTAAAATTTTCTTTTCTTTTTTTTCTTTCTTTATCCTTTCTTTATTCAGCTTTAAGCCCACCATGATACAAACAATGTTACATACAAACCAGAAATATGTCCTGTGATAACAATCATGTGTATATGTGCATAGTCTTCTTGGCCATTTTGTTTTGTCTAATAATTAGCTAGAGGAGAGGCCCATTTCCTAAAGCATTTGCCTGTAATCTTTTGTGATTTGACACACAGACGCTCTACGATAGCACCACCACCATGCGGGAAAAGCGGTTGGATGCTGAAGAAGCTCTAGCAGAAGAGAAGAAAAACAATGAAGCCTTGAAAAAGGAGCTGGATGCACTGCAGAAGAAAGCTCGTGTCATTGAGTCATCTCTTAAAACAGCACAGAGTGAACTAGAAGCATTTCAAGTTAGTAGAATTAATGATTTTTCCATCATATTTGGAATTAGCAGGACCATATATGTAATGTGAAATTAACCCCAAATAGTCACAGATCATGACAGTGTTGCTGATTAAGCAACAAGAGTTGTAATCCTATTTTTTTATGGCTGTTCACTCTAGCTGGAGAAACAACAGAAGCTGAACGAGCTGGACATTGTGGCCACGCTGTGTTTGCATCAGATCCAGCATGTAATTAACTCTGTGTTGCCCTCTGACCTCAGCCAGACACTGGTCTTTGAGCTGGCTGGGGTGATCAGACTTCAGCAAAGGATCAAGGAGCTGGAACATGAGAAATTCTTGCAGAAGAAACAAATGAAGTGAGTGGAAAAATTAAACCCTGAAAACTAGAAAACTAGCAGTTATAAAGAGCACATCTTAACCTCTTTGACCAGTTTACTTGATTAATTACCTACACATGAAACATGTGGCATTTTCAGTCTACATTTATTTTAATTTGGAAAATTATTTCAAAATATATATATCAAGTATTTGAGATAATGTTTTCAAATGGATTCTCCCAAATTAACCGATTGATGATGATGATGATGATGAAGTTTATGATTATGATAATTAAACCAGATATTATTACTGGTTATCCTGTTGCAGTATAGCACACATGCCAGTACCTTTGTTTCCAATAATACTTAAACTCTTTCAGGTACCTCTCTCTTTGAAATAACTAAACATTCTAATATCTTGCAGGGAAGCTCGCAAGAAACATGTCCAACTTATCAAAGACAGGCGCCACTTTGATGCCAAAATTTCAAAGATGGAGACCAAATGTAGCACTATGATGGCAGCTAAGTTTGGGCGAATAGTTGACCTTGAAAAACTAGAAACTGTCACAGTGAACCGTACTATTGAAGAACTGAAGGAAAAACTGCAGCAGATAGAAACGGAGTGTGCTACAGAGTTGCATAAAATGGATGTAAGAAGAAATTTTTGTTGTTCTTGGAAAAGCACATATATTCTGTTTTCCTCTTTTTAAATTGAAGTTATTAGCAAATTTAATTGTAGCTTTTATTAAATGTTCTTTAAACTATCGTTCATTTATAATAAGATTAGCTATTGAAAATCATAAAAAAGCTTTAATGTTTGGAGCACTCACTTTTGCTGAAAGGGAAATCCTGTTCAACTTCGGCATATCAGACGGGGATGTAAAAGTTACAAAGTGACATTTTGATTGTTCAAAGGAGGAGATCTCTAACAAGCGAGAACAAATGGTGAAAATTATTCGTGGAAATACACAGCGTCTTGAACAGATGGGAATGCTGGTGTCAGAACACAATTTGTTCCAGGAGGGTCTGGACAAAAGGCAAAAAGATGTGGTAAGTATGTGTGTGTGTGTGTGTGTTTGATTGAGAAAGAATTTGTGTGGTGAGCATATGTGCTGTGTTTGATTAAGAGTTTGTGTGGTGAGTGTATGTGCTGTGTGTGCTTGCACTTGTCTTTTCAGTTCTCAAGAATCATCATCATTAAGCAGGCGTTAGATCTTGATTTCTCACTAATAGATTGAGTTTGCTAAACGCAGGACATTCTGGTGACTTATACCCAGAATGTTTTGTCAAAACAGAGTGGGAGATGAGAATGCAGAGATCTGAACTTCCAATGACTAAATTTTCATTATGTTTGGAATGCAGAGGTTCTTAGTTGTCAGCATGTATTGAGCAGCAGACATTTAATATAGCTTGCAATAATTGGATAATTATTCATTTTGCAGGGAGATGACTTTGTCAGCACACGTCCGGCTGATGCACGTGAGCGTCAGCGCCTGATCCAGTTGGTGCAGCTGCAGGCACAGGAGATTGAAGCACTCAAGGATGAGATCCTACTGTTGTCCCGGAAGGGTGGCCACATCCTGCCCCCTGCCCAGCCACCCATGTCACATGTTTCTTAGCACGGCACCTGTCCCATCACCTCTCCATTGCTTTTCTTTTGTTTCATGAAAGACTTAAATATAAATTTTACTGTTATGACTAGCCTCTTTGGTTTAGTTCTGCTGAAATAAGAACTTTACTTTCAAATTATGTACTGCTTTACAATTAATAAGCAAAGATGTTTGTTTTAAGAATTAAATTACTGACAGATTTTTGTTTTTGATAACTGAGGATTGAACATTTTTTTAACTTCAGATTTTTAAAACGAAATCATGCATTTATTATTGTTTGAAGCATGAGGCCTTAAATAAAAGCACAATTAAACAGAAAAGTCTAATATGTAAGAAATTAGTTTCAAAGATAAAAGACTAAAAGAAAAATTGTGCAAGATTAAATTAAGGTCCACAAACAATTAAAAGCTGTGGAGAATTCACAAGGGATTTTTAAACAAAATTTAGATAAGCAGAATGGCTGTTTGTGATCTATGTATATATTAATCGCTGCAGAATATAATGTTATATTTATCAGTAAAGATTTATAAAAGCAAAATTGCCTTTTAAATTTTTTGTTTTGTTCAACCAGCTTTGTGAGTTGTTCTATTATTTCCATATTAGTTTATAACTTGGAAATATACCTTCCTCAATATCTCCGTGAAATATAAATACAAGACCTGATCTGTCTCTATCAAATTCTTTGTATCAGACAAGGGATTTAGCATAATATGATTCATTATCAAACACACGACACACAATAAAAGAAAGTGGGTGTGCATATTCATGCACAAGGAAGGGTGACATAAGCACTCTCACAAAGTAGTCCCGGGATATTATAGTTGGTGCTCTCACACAAAAACACGCACAGAAGATGGACAAAACCACACGTAAGGTCGATCAGCCCTGTGAACAAGTGTCGCAACCAGCAAGAGGTGCGTCAAAGCTGAGATTTGAACCTCCAACACCTGACTCTCACTGTCATGGGGACATGTTTTTAGCCAATGTGCCATCAACCAATCGTCATCATCATATAACCAGTTTCCACTTCATTCCTTTCAGTAGTTATAGTGCCTGAATGCTTGGCAGGGCCAGTTCTGCTGTAAGGCGAACTATATAGGCAGTCGCCAGGGGCACAGTCATGGAGGGGGCCTTCAGTTTTTTTTTAAAGGCGGATAAATATCATGTGCATAGAATGACGATTCGAGGACACATTTCCTCCAGTTGTAGGTTGACTTCGCCCTGCTATAGATTCTTAGTTTAAAACCCATCTTTCGCGGGCGCGTTTGCAGTGACCACCTATAACCACTGGGAAGGGCGAAAGGAAGCGGCAGTGTTGGGAAGGGGCGACGACGGTGAGTGGGGAAGGGTCTGGTGGCACAGTCACGGAGGTGGGCGCAAAAATAGCCTAGACTTGCCGAGGTGCTAAATAAAGGATAGCAATAAATCTCACAGTTAATGACCAGTCGGATCAGATTATAATGGTCTGGACAAAGGTGCAGAAAATCGGTTTTCTACTACAACACCGCAAAAACCTCGGTTCGGTGACACTTAATTGATAGTTGTCCTTAATATGAGAGAGGGAGAAGAGAAAGATTGAAAGGAACGACTAAAGTCGGGTAGATTCAACAGTGGATACAAATCCATGGTCCTACAGCCACGACATAATGAGAGTTTGTAAAGATAATAGTCTGCATGATGTTTATACACTGTCATATAGCTTTATACATTTTATTAATACGAGTTGTCACTTTACCTTTATATATTACTTACATCACTCTTTTCACACCAACAGCAAATAGTCTGCATGGGACCTAATAAAGTCACTGAAAGAAGAAGAGAGTGACCAAATCTTTTGTCAAACACGCTGGGACGAAGATATAGGGGCCTTGATATAATGGTGTTTGATAAATATACCAACTCCTTTTCCTATCATCAACTCTTCTATCCTAATTCTTAGCTGATGACAAAATGGCAAGTTTCATTCCAAACCCTGGATATTAAATCTGTGCAGTAATAACTTAACTTAAAGGGATATTGCAGTTTTGGTAACTGTGTTGAAATTAATATTGTGCTATGTGAATAATAAATTATATAGTGTCTAAACCACGGATTTATATTCATTGTAGCTCTGTGGTCTTAACTGCAGAATACAGTCTATGCTATTGGATATTTTCGTATGCTATTTTGAGATGGTGGGTTTTTTTTTCAAAGCTATAAAAAGAGAGTATAAAAAGGACTGACCGCGTTTTTTCAGACAGAAAAACAAAATGGAGGCGTACAAGAGCGATCAAAGTTACTTTTATGATTTCCTTTACAGCGGTCTTCATGGAGAAAAGTGGCCCAAGGGCTATGTTTTAGCAATTCTTGTTTACGGTTTCAAAGAAATTTATAACTACTGCTTGTATGGTCAAAATGAAGCCGAAGGCAAACATGCCGAAGAGCTACTAATGGAGGGCTTGTCACAAGTGCTTTCCGATCGTTCGTGGGAACGTTTAACCAGACTGCGAATGTATATAAATGTATCGCCATGCTGGGAGTGCAGTGAGAAAATAATAACTTTTTACGGTAAAGCACGGGATAAAAACTACCCTCGATGTATGGAGATCGTGTTCGCTGCTCCCTACAAGTGGAGGAGGGACAGCTGTGTGATTTGTAACTGCACCACACACAAGGTGCCAACCCTCGAAGACCACAATAAAATGATCGAGGCACTTTGGGAACTCGGTAATGTTTACGGCATCATTGTAAGGACGTTTGCAGAAGAGGACTGGGAGCACCTAGCAAAGAACTTTGGGATTACTGACTTTAATTACGACGAGCACCCAAGAAAATGGGAAGATATGTGTATGTGGAACGATTACGACCAAGCACATCGTAATGGTATGTTAATCGACTCTTCATTTCTTCTCCTCCTCCTCTCTCTCTCTTGCGAACAAATTGATATCATACGACTTACTCACCTATGCACAAACACTATTGCTAGAAGTTTTTCCGCTTCACTTGAATGTTCTCGTGTGTGTGTGTGTGTGTATGAGACGATCAAAATATTTTGATAAAGAAGCAGGTTCATTTGTTTGTGATAGCGGGAATGTATAGTTAGCTTTTGCCTCCCTTCGCCTTACACTTGGTCCCCCTACCCCAGACCTGGGCAAACGCCGGCCCGCGGGCCGGATCCGGCCCGCCTCCTGTCTCTGACCGGCCCGCCCGCTGGCCGCCCACCAGTATATATACTATATATACAGTATTGGGTAAAACTGAGTTAACTATATTAGTCCGGCCCTCTAGAACCATCCCAGTTTCTCATCCGGCCCTCTAGAACCATTCCAGTTTCTCATCCGGCCCCTTGGGAAAATTAATTGCCCACCCCTGCCCTACCCCCTTCACAAGTAGAGAGATGCAATGGGTCTTCTTGAGCGCACCAAACATGAGTTCGGAGGAAGAGTTCTGTACTCTCTGGAGTTTATGGAAAAGGCCATCGGGAATGCCAGTGAGAACCCAAAAAGTGTGATAGAAGGTTTGAAAGATAATAACAACAACAACAACAACAACAACAATAATAATAATTTTTTCTTCTTGCTTGTCTTAAATCAGTTTTTTTTAAACAGAGTCTGTGAGACGCTTAAAGGAAGGGAATTGGAAGATAATCAGAAGCCCTGTGCAAGCAACGTAAGGTCTAAAAGTGTCTTGTATCAAAACACTTATTTACGTGATTTTTTGCTGTTTTTGTTTTCATTTTATCTACGCTGCTTGAACTTTCTTTCTTACCAAACAATTTTTCTTATTTTATTTTATTGCACATGCATCCTACAGGCTGCATGGAGGTGGATCATGAGACTGACAGGACACACAAACACAAAAACAGTTCAGCAGAAAAATCAAAGCATTAGCATAAAGACTGCAAAACATCTGTTAAGACTGCCTGATACGCGAGTTTTATTTTCTTAACAGAACCGATTCCATGGGTGCTATGACATTGCGTCCGGGCACAAACATAGCACTGGAAAGTCCTGGATGCCAGCCCAGCATGTCACAACCGTAAGTTCTTCAAAAATATCTCTTGGCAACAACATTTTTTTGTAAAACCTATATGAAAACTCGATTGGTTTCTTTAAAAATATTTCTTTTTAAATCTTAGCATTCCGTTTGTTGGTTTCCATGAAACATAATGCATGTTAAAGACTTAAAGGATCTGTTGATATTTAAAACATTTTGGATAACAGTTGTATGCCATCTTCATCGTTTACCCCATTGACTACCGAAGATGACCATGATGTTGGAGCTGCTGCTGCCAAGGGCCCACCAACGTAAGCTCTCAATACTTTGCAATTCGTTTTCTGTAGTTTTTGTGTTGTTGTTGTTTTTTTTTTTTTCATTGCTGTGAAATCACCACCACTTTCAGTTTGTTGTAAGATTGCGTTGCATCTATAAAATTGAAATATAAGTGGATGCGCATAGATAATAGTTCTGTAAAGGACATATTCGTATCTGCTTTAAGAATGATTGAAGCGTGTAACTATAAATATTCTTGTGTCTTGTTGCTCTGTTGCTCTTCTTGTTGCTTTATATCTTGTTTGTGACTTTGTATGATTGCGCGGTCATAATAAAAAATGTTTCGACAGCACACACACACACACATTCCACTTTAAAAGCAAAAAAACTTGAGAAGCTTCAGTATTTATTATTCCATCATGACACGTCTCTCTTGCTTTACGATTTGCAGTATCCAAACATGCTATTTTATTGTTGTTGTTTTGGTATTTATTTTTGTACTTACTTATTTGTGTTGTGAGTATCAGAAGTCGTTCTGTCGATAGGATTGTCGCTCCTCTTGACATGGGAGTAAACTACCGCTTGGAGGCGTTGGAGGCGTTGGAGGCGTTGGAGGCGTTGAAGGCGTTGAAGGATGCAGGTGTCTCGACTACGTAAGTTGTTTGATTTTTTTTTTTGTTGTTTTTGTTTTTAGACAGGAGTTTGCCATAAAAGATTGATTGCTGTCACCAGGCCTGACGAGAGGAGGGGACAGGGGTCTGGTGTACCCGGGGCCGCGGCTGTCAAGGGGGCCCGGCCTTGGTCAGTGGATTTTTTTTTCTTCTTCTTCTCCTTTTCTTTTTCTTTTAAAGAAAGGTCTAAGGACAGAACACCCAAGCATTACACATGCAGAAGTTGAGTTTCATATAATAAACATACATTATATACTAGGAAAATAATTTACGATTACAAGTACAAGGGTCCCGGAGAGGTTGTCTGTCCCGGGGCCCGGGCTGGCTCTCGGCGGCCCTGGCTGTCACAATAACAAAACTGGTGATTCTCCCTTTCTTAATTTCTCATATTACTCTCTTCCGCTCTCTCTCTCGCTCACAGAAGAAAGTTGACACTGATGATGATACGGATCAATCTGATTGGTACCTGAATGATACTGAGTTGCCATTTGGGGCTTTTTGCTCTCTTCACTCGGTTCTAGATCCCTCTCTTACCTATGAATTTCATTGGCATGTTGATGTTTCTATCTAAATATTTGTCAGTAAATTACAAGCTAAAACTTAAACATCCTCATTATTCTGTTAGGCATCAACCGGTGGAAGATGAACGTGATAAGAATATCCGTAGGGTCATAGAAGTTGATGGGAAAAATGGCCCAAGGTTCATATTCCAGAAGCGCTGGGAAGAAAAACTCTAGATTATTATTAATAATAATAATAATACAAAGTGTGTGCATCTTTTTGCATATTATACATTTTTGCATTGAAGATTGTACTTTTGAGTACAGTTTTTTTTTTTTTTTGACTAAGGCTGCTCTAGGCACCTGCAAAATTCCTTTAAAATTATTCCTGTTATATGTGAGTGATTAGAATAGCATTAATGTGCGTATAACTTTTTGTGAA